>WBMV01001708.1:729765-786429 GCA_013396655.1 Campylorhamphus procurvoides | reverse complement strand
CCGCGCCTCCCCACCTCCTCCTCCTCCTCTCCCCCGACACCGACCATGTCGCGGCCGCTCCCGCTGAACCCCCCGTTCCTGCCGCCCACCTACGGCGTGCTGAAGTCGCTGCTGGAAAACCCGCTCAAGCTGCCGCTCGCTCACGAAGACGGTGAGGCTTCCCCGGGGGCACCGCTCCCTCCTGTCCCCTTCCCTTCCCCTCCCCGGGACCCTCCGGGCCCGCCGCGACCCTCTCCCGTTTCCCAGCCCAGCCCAGGGATGGAGCCCCGGGACGGGTCGCACTCGGTGCCTGCTCGGGGGGTGTTTGGGGTGTTGGGACCCCCACCCGGACCCCGCCGGGAATTCTGGTGGATCCGGCACCCAAAACCCCCGGGAAGCGATGGCAGAGCCGCTCTCCGCGGTGCACCGGGGCTGTTTGTGCGAGGTTATGAAAATAAAGCGCTCCGAGGGCTTTGTCAGTTCGGATTCCTCGCGGGTCTCCTGGGGAAATCAGGCGTTTCCTTAAGAAATGTGTGTAGGAATCGTTGGGTGTCGTGGAAATGAGAAAGCACCGGTTTAACTTTTTCTTTGCTTCTGCCTTTTGAGTTTTTCCTTGTCTCCTGTGCACGTCAAAGCCGTGTTCTGTCACTGTGTGTTAGTGAGCTTAGGAAGTGCTGAATTTCAGGATTGCTCTCCTTGTGAGAGGACCGGCAAGGCTGGGACCTTAATTTAGAAACATGGCAGGACAACAAATTCTGGGGATTTTAGGTTAGGACTGTTCCTTTTCAGCAGAATACACCAACAGCTTCCAGGTTGCTGCAATACTTAAATACCCACTTTTAAGGCTGTTGAGTGCTTATTGAAGCTGACGTTCAAAGCTGTGCGTGCAGTGGAATTGTTAACTAAAAATAGAGGGAAATCTCATAGAGCATGGATGGATCCAGCAAAGGTGCTCGGTTGGCATGACCCCTGAATTCTCTGTCAAGTAAAGTGAATTGGTTTTTCTGTGGGGAGTGCACCAGAAATAATAGCAGCTAATATTGTAATTACTGAGCTCTTACATTCTTATTGTTTTTTTCTGTTGAAGCATTCGGTAAAGAAAAAGACAAAGAGAAGAAGTTAGATGATGACAGCACTGGTACCACAGTCCCTCAGTCAGCTTTCTTGGGTCCAACATTATGGGACAAGACACTGCCATACGATGGAGACACTTTCCAGTTGGAATACATGGACCTGGAAGAATTCCTCTCAGAAAATGGCATTCCACCCAGCCCAAACCAGCACGAGCCTAGCCCGCACCAGTCAGGTCTCCAGCAAGCTACCTCAGCATCACCTTCTGTCATGGACCTCAGCAGCAGGGCTTCTACTTCAGTCCATCCAGGCATGGTGTCGCAGAACTGCATGCAGAGCCCGGTCAGACCAGGTAAATCAGCCCTGAGACCTTCCCTAGGGAATTTGGCAGGAGCCCTCCTCCCCAGTGTAAACCAGTACTTCTCCCTGGGCACTTGACAGGCAGCTTAGAGGCCATAGGATTTGAGTCCCACTCCAGAAAATAAAAATAATGGTTGTGGTTATCGCTAAGTTGCTCCACCACGATTTTTGCTTAAATTAAAAAAAAAAAAATTATCTAAGGGATTTTTGGAAATTCCAGGGAAACCTCTTTTCTTTGTTGGTAGCCTTTCTGTTAGCAGGTAAAAAGACCACAAACAGAATGGCAGAGATGCCATATTGTTAAATGAGCAGGGAGAAGGACTGTGAAAGAGAACATGCTTTCAGACAGTATTTGATGTGACAACACAGGAGTGGGCAGTTGTTTTGAAGTTAAGGTTCATTTGAAATTTTGGCCATAATTTTACTCTCTATTGAGCAAAGTAAAATTTGCCACAGGAACTGAGTGTTGGAACTATATTATAATCTTGCTTAAATTGGCATAAACTGAGTGTAACTCTGACCTGAGTTCATAACTTGCATCTGTAGTCACTTCAAGCTTAAGAAAACATCATGGAGTCCAAGGTCTGGTTGTAATGCACAATTCCAACCCGTTTGATGTCAGTGGAAGTCTTCTATTAGTTTATTAGCACTTGAGATCATCCCTTTAGAGACACCAGTATGAATCCAGAATAACTGCTCTGGCTTGGCACCAGCATGGCTGAGATCATGGCCAGTGGAACACTGTCAACACTGAAGTTTGGAAAACATGAAGCTTTGCCTTTTTTCTTTAAAAAAAAAGTAAAAAAAAAATACCAAGAGTGACTTATTTATTGTGCTCTTCTGCTCACACGAGGTGTGCTAGAGCAAAGTGTGCTCTTGGCAGCAGGAAACCACTCCTCTACTTCTGCTTGATCGTTTGCCATGCTCAGCGTGCGAAGTCATTGTCAGAATCATCTGATAAAGAGGCAAAATAAATAAATAGGAGGACAAAAGTTGTAGAGCAGGATGAAATAGGAAAGTCTTACAAGCCTGCAACATTCCTGTCTCGTTAAAAAGAAATAAAACACCCCCTAAAACCTCCCAGACCTGTCAACAGGCTTCTTGGCCCCCCATCAGAAGTGTGTGTTTAGTCATGGATTTCATTTCGTGGATTTCATTTACTTTTACTTTATGTGGATTTGACTTTGCTTTGTAATTCAGTTTCAAGGCTTTTCATAGTTAACTAATAACTTATAAGGGTTTCCAAAGTCAAAATATATTTGGAGTTGGCAAGAGCAGGATATAAAACCCTTTGCTTTTTCTGAGCCAGCTTTAAAAATAGTGCTTATATTCTACACCGTTTTCTGTCGCATATGCACACACAAAATTAAAAGCAGATAATATGTCCTCATTCTCTTTTTTCAGAGGAGCCTGGTTATGAGCCAGGCTTTTAACGATCACCTGTCAGAATTTATTTGTAATTAGCTCTCTGTGTGATTTTTCAACTCATTGATTTTTTGGGGAGTTTTTTCCTAAGCCATTTGCAGCTCAGGGTTACGAACTTACCTCACTGTGCACTTTTTTGCTCTTGTAAAGGATGTCATGTCTCTTGGGGTAGGATAAAACATCTAAATTTGCAGGTATTTTTCCCCACATCTTTCCTTACCGAGAATGGAATTTTTTGTTAAATGTGGTTTCTCTAAAAGGGAGCTCATTTCAGTTCTTAAATAATATTTTCTTGCCCCCCATTGCAGATAGGAACTGTGACTTAATTAACAGTAATCTGGTTCATCATCAGGTCATTGAAATTTTTATGTGCTGTCGTGTGAAAATCTTACTTTGATGGTCAGTTTTGAAGATAAGATCATCTTACAGTTTAGCATTTGAGCAAGTTTGGGAATATATCAGTATATATTTTAAAAAAAATTCAGTAAAAGCGAGCATTTAGGGTTGTCATAAAAGTGCCAAGGCAGATGTGGAGATAAATGTTAAAATCATCCCAATGGAGCCTGTTGGTTAATGTATCTTAAGACTTCTAAAAGAGATTTTTTTTTTAAACTACCACATGAAGAGAGGATTTTTAATCGGTGTGAGCTACCATTCCAGTGTGCATAGCTATTGTGCTTTGTTATAGCAAACCCAGGAAAAAACAGCGTAGAGTATACAATTCCAGTAAAAATTCATTTCGTGTGATCTTACCACTTTTAGGAAAACTGTATTTTTTAGGTGGCAGTAATTCTCCTAAAAGTATTTCCTTGGTGTGTCTTCTGACTTTCGCCTTGCAATGGCAGCGTGTTGGAGCGCGTGGAGCCCGAGGAGGGCTCAGCCCCTGGGCGGGAGGCTCAGCCCCTGTGCTGCAGGATCAGACCCTGCCCTGCTCTAAAGGGCCTGGCAGTGGGGGTTCACCTGCACATGGAGCCTGATGCAGGGACCTGCCTGGGGTGTCTGGGATGGGGGTGGTCCGGGGAGGAGCAGCATAAGGAGATTGAATTCTGTGCATGTGTTGAAACACAAGCCTTCCTTACCTGTCTCAGTGGCATTGCCCAGACTTTATACCCATTGCCCAGATTTTATACCATCTCTGGAAATCAGGAAATCTCCATGGATGTTCACTGAGGAGTGTCATCAGGCTCAGCAGAGCAGTGCTGGCCTGACTGTACACATGATATTACCAAAACCCTCGCTGATTCCACCCTGCCCGAAAAAAAAAAGTAACAACAACAAAAAGGATCTGTATAAATTTATTTAAATATTAATTCCATATTTTGAGTTCAGACTGTCTGGTCAATGGAAAAATGTTAAGACTCATCAGTTATCATCTGCAAAAAATAAAGCAAGCATCTGCTTCCTATGTGTTTCTGTTCAGGGAATGTACCCATAGCAAACACTGGTTTGCTTTGAGTGAGGAGGGACACAGGGCAAAATTAGAACTATGTGTTTTCACAGGAGTGGTTTTATTGATGAAATATAGTATTTTGATTTATTTTTGCATTCCAGACCAACAGTCATTGTCATGCGTGGATGCATTTAAAACTTCTTTTTTGTCCCGGTATTGGATGCTGGTGGGTTGGTTGAAATGTGTGGTCTCCTCAGAGAAAGGTTTTCAGATTTTATGAAGCTTTGAAAATAACCCATTACTGCAAACACATTTTTGTGGTTCTTCATCTGTTGCACACCTTGTGTTGTGTTTTGCCATGTTTTTTGGTGGAATGTAAATCTCTGTTTAACAGCGTGGTCCTTAAGGAAATTTGGAGCAATTTTCAGCTGTTTGTATGTAAAGAGAGGTTCATATTTTGAAGGTAACTAGTTTGTTGTTGCTTTTAGCCTGTATAGCCCTGAGGGGGGTGATTGGGGCAGGTTCTGTAAAGGGTTTGTACGGTGTGAATTAGAGTTCAGAAGCATCAGCTAAGCCTGGTGGGATTTTGTGGTTTAGATCCGAGTTCTCTGTTCGCCTCCAAAGCCGTGGATGTGGGGCTGTGTCACGGGGATGCTGCTGGCACAGGGACAGCCAGGTGTTGGTTCTGCCCTGCTCCCTGAGGAAGAAGGGGCTGTGGGAGGCTCTGAGAGAGCTCCCTCCTTCTTTGTGTTCTGTGATGGTGGGTTTTGGTCTGTGTTGCCTGCATGGCTGGGTGCCTTCGACTACTTGCCAAAGATTATTTAAGGAAAGAAAAAAAGGAAACCCAAGCTTTGTAATCCGCTGCAGAAATATAAGTGTGTGCAATGTCTGTGAGTCTTCACTTTCAGTTTTTTTAAAAAAAATATGCTTAGGGGCACGTTAATCAAAAAGCTGAGAACTGTTTGCATTCGAAGTGTACTTATACCTCCCACCCCCCTAGGAGCACAAAGATTTTTATTAAATGTCGTGGTTTATTTATTCAGCCGAGATATTCCATGCAGAGTGCAGTATCCATTACCTCTTGCTCCACACAGACGCTGAGCTGCAGTGACTGACACCAGGCAGGGTTGGGTGGGTTTTGGCGTTTTCTTGGAGCTCTACTCTGTGAGAGGCACAGCAGCCAACTGGGAGAGGTTTGCTCTTGCTCCATCCAGCCTGCTGGCTGGATCCTGGGGATGACATGGTGCAGGGGCAGCCCAAAAAGGGTGTGTGTGCAACACTCCCTTATTGCAGCCTTCCTTCCCTTGTGTTTCTTAACGTGACCTCCTCCTCCAGCACAGCCCTGCAGTGCGAAGGGCAGCATTCCCAGCAGCCAGCTTGCCGTGTGGAATCC
The DNA here is from genome assembly GCA_013396655.1 of Campylorhamphus procurvoides. NCBI lineage: Eukaryota > Metazoa > Chordata > Aves > Passeriformes > Dendrocolaptidae > Campylorhamphus > Campylorhamphus procurvoides. The sequence continues at coordinate 780,811 of WBMV01001708.1, read as the reverse complement.
TCTCCTAAGCTTTAATCACTGTTTACAGGCAGGAAGGTGTTGCAGGAGCCCCCCTTCTCTTAGAGGCCAAGGGCTCTACCTGCGGGCACCGAGAGGAGCTGGGAATTTCCTGACCTTTGGTCTGGCACGTGACAGTGGGAATGACCAGCTAAGCCACGGTGGGGCTGGTACCAGGAGCTGCTCTTCACATTGAGCCTCACGTGAGGCTCCGTGTGCTGCAGCACCATGTGCTCCAGGCACGTGTCCCTGCCCTGTGCAGCCAGCTCAGCTCCTGCCATCGCCACCAACCCGTGCCCACGCCGAGATGGGAAAGCTTCGCTCTGGACGGCCACGCCAAAGGAGCTTCCATCTGCAGACGAGCCTCACAAGCACTCTGGATCAAAGGGAGATGCAAAATATATTCAGGCAAATATTAAAAATAGCCTGTCACGTGATAACGGCGGGGGGAAAAAAGTGCTGAACGCACAAGGCTTGTTAATGCTAGAAGCAAGAACACTGTGTCTCCTTCAAGGGAGCTGATTTTAATATTCACTGTTAAATGTTGGTTATTGGTTAAATAATTGCTCGACTGCATGAAGGAACTTGAAGTTAATTCAGGGTTCAAACAGTAAACAGCATGAAATAATCTTGGGTGTTATGCTATACTTTCAAATATCCCTGGCCTGACTCTTCGGGTCTCTTTGGGAATAGTGAATTCTACACAGGTTGAGCCCCTTGGGCGAGTAAGGACTGTCTGGAGTTAGGAAGAGGACACACGCAGGGAACACCTAGCGCAGTTGTGGTTTTGGGGGTTTTTTGGTCCCTTTAAGGGTGTCTGAGTGTCAGACTTGTTGCAATTACCTAGAACAAGCACAGTGTCTTTCTCAGAGCTTTGCTTCCCATCTCAAAGTGCACTGGAGAGTGATTGCATGATTCTCAGTGCAGCGATTTGATTTTATTTAAGAAGCAAGTACACCCTGAAGTCTTTCATAAAACAATACATTACAGTGAAAAGAGCAGACCTCATCAGGAGATGTATACAAAGACGTTGATATTATCTGATTAGATGAAGCTACTTGGAAACACATTAAATTGTTCAATCTCCACATATTTATATGACAGCAAATTGGCAATTGTGGGAGCTGCAGTGGCCAGATTCTGCCAATTAATCTCAGCAATAAGTACTTTACTCCTCATGTGGTCTCACTGATTTCTGTGTGGCTCAGCAGGCAGGCAGCTTGTTGACTGCTCTCCTCAGCTCCCAGGTGGAGCAGCAAAATGTCACCATTCACTCTCTTGTCATTCATCTTTCCTGATTTTTTTTCCTTTTTTTAATGGGGGTTACAGCTCTCAGTGCACCAGTGGAATTTTCACAGGATGAAAGGACAGTCACCATTAGCAAAGAGGGCTTCAGAGCATTATGAAATCAGGAGCTTGGCTGCCTGGCAGTGCTACTGTTTAGTATTTATATCGCACAAACATAATCATAAGTTTCCTCTTTTCTTTTTTTAAATCTTCCTTTCATAAGAAATACACTTTCAATATTTTGTCTGAATTTCACAGAAGACTGGTGATCAGAAAAAAATATTTCCACTAAGTTACATTCAAGAAAACCTGTGGGTTGATCTCTTCTACATTAAGTAGATAATGAAAGCTCTGAAAAAAAACATTTGCTTAAACCTCAAATCTATTCCTTTTAGTGGACTAAGTTATGCATAATGACTTGGTATAGAAAATGGGTGTAAAATGCACAAAAGCATCACAATGAATTTATGGCAAACAGATTTTTGTAGCTTTTATCATCTTTTTTTTTTTAATGAACAAATGGTGTTAAAGAAGCTCTCTGTTTATCACAAGGCTGAATTTGGCCCTGAGAGCTTCAGAGCTCCTGTGGGGAGAGCTAACACAGAGCTAGGTAAGGCAGCATTTGTTGCAACATTTCTTTTCTTTCTTTTCTGCTGGGGCTCTTGACAGCACTTCAGCTTTGCATGACTGAGGTGTTACCCACCAAGTTTTAAACAAGTGCAGGTTATTTATTGTTCAGCCTCTCACAGTTCTGACAGTCTTGTTGCACAGCTCTGCTTCTCTGTCCCATTCTCTCAATTAAATCTTGCCAGGGCTAAATTTGGCCCAGATTTTCGTTGTGTGCCATCCAACACCATGGTTTAGCTCCTCTGATGTGGCACGATCTTGCTTCAGGGTCCTCTGCCCAACTTGGAGAGAAACAGCTTTAGCTCTTCATCTTACTGGTATTATTCTCTTGTTCATATTATTTGTTGTTTAATGAAAACAGGCATTGAGCATCTTGAAGCTCTTTGCTTGTCTTTTGGTGTGTGGTTGTTGGTAGGAGGAAATAAATCCCAATTTTGTTAGGGCTCTAGAAAACTGAGGCACCTTTTTAACTGGAACACAAGTCTAGATTATTACTGAAACAAAACTTGACAGGAATCCCAGATCAATGCGTTAACATACATTTACTACAAGCAGAACAGGAGTGAACTGGAGCAATAATTCACCTGTAACAAAATGCCATCCGTAGATATATAGGTGTATAAGTAGAGAGGCAAAAATACAGAGCTGGCAAAGATTTGTTGAGGATGAAGAATGGTTTTTAAAAAAAAATGTTCCTTTCCAATTAGCCTTAGGGAGCTCAGCTTGCTGTAAATTCTTTGTTCTGGAACATGGCTGTGGACAATAGGTCAAAGATTAAGTAATTCATTACAGAACTGGTTGGTTCTCCTGAATTTAATAAACAAATGAATGAGCAGGGTTCTCTGTCCATAGCAAGATCCATGACTTTGTATGGCAATTATTGGATTTTAAGTTTTATTTAAAATGCCTGCAAGGCTTCCCCACTTACTTAATGTGTATGTGGACTTTGGTATATTTGAGGTGACCTGGTAACGTAGCAATCCTGGTGCAGCTGAAAGCACTCAAACACAAATTAAATGTGGAGAGGAAGGAAACTGTAAATTGCATTTTGAAAAAAATGAAGGAACAATAATGTGAACTTCAAAGTAGAGAATACTGCAGAAGTGTGTTTATTGGAGCAATCAATATTTTTAGGGCAGCGAGATTACCAAAGTAATAGCACTAAACCTTCTTGTAGGAGAGGCTGCAGGACATAAAGGCAAGAGGGCTGCACTGAAGCAGAGGAGATGACTTAAATCAATTTAGTCATTTTTACAAACTCACCATTGCAACATTTGGAAATTAGTCTTACTCCAGCAAGAAGTCTGCTTAAAAAACCAGCTGGGTGCTCAGCTTAATGCTTAGTAAGTAGGAACTAAGCACTCCAACCCAAACCTTGTGCCTCATGCAAGCAGAGAGGGTTAAACTGCGTGAATTTGAAGGCCCCTGCAGCACTGAGCCATAGCACTGTTCCCTCTTTGTGCTGCATGGTGGAAATATAGATGTTGGTGACGTCTGTAATCCCTGCAGCTGCGGCCCCTCGGTGCGGGGCATCGGCCCTCCTGGCTGTGGAACTCTTGCCTGCTGGGAGAGATCAGCACTGGGGTATTTTAATTCTCTTCTGCCCATTTTTCTATGAAAGCAAACCAAATCCACTCGTGCTAGGTATGTGTGGCCTCTTGCCTGTTCCTGCTGGCTGATTTTTGAGTCTGTGGGCTGATGCTAACCACATGTGGCACAGAAGTTGTGATTCTGAAAGAATAATTACGGTCCTCAAATTTCATGAAAATAGATGAGGGGATGCAGGAGTGGATATAGGGTGGGAATATGTTGCTGAGCAGGAAGAGTAATGTAAATGTGCATTTTCTACATCAGCAAATTTACATGAGATCTTTAAAATGCCTGATCCATGTGGAATGCATCTAGAAAAGCTGACAGCCTTTTAGACACCATGAGATGTCAATTCACTTTGAGAAAAGAATCTGCGAGAAACCAAAATTAATTGGATTAGTGTGTGTTGGAGGCAGGGGGGGTCACAAACTTTTTCCCACCATTATTCTTCCTTGGAAATCCTCAGCTTTCCTAGTGTTGTGATTGTATGAGACTCTGAGGTTTCATTTAAAAAGCAGAGTTAGAAAACCAGCTATAAGGTTTGTAAACAAGATGTGGGAGGTCCTGATCCCTGGGTGCTTGAATGGTCTTGGTCCTCTCCAAAGTTGAGTACATTTATTTTACCTAAAAACTATCTCAGCTTTTACATGACCTTGCAATATCCTGTTCCTCTTGTGCAGCAGAATCACCCCAGCTGCACTGCTGTGGTTGAAACTGCCTTGTGGTGAGATAACTTCAGATTTGAGGGCCCTTATCACAACCACTGCAGTGTCACACACGGGCAGGTGTCCAGGTGACCTTGTGTGCCCATCTATCTCCCCATTCATCCCGCACAGCACCGGCTCTAATCTGGGAAACTTTCCACTCTGCCACTGGGGTCTGGGCTGGAGGAAGGTGAGGAACAGGGGAGAGCAAGAGTGGGCTAAAAATGGTGAGGGATCAGAGAGGAAAAGTAGGTCGTGCAGGGTATGTGAGCCGGGAGGAGGGATAGGGGAGCACAAGCGAGGGGAAGATTTGTTTTCCCATTGGCTTTTCAAAGTTGTGCAATTTAAGAATTGGATTAACCTGATATGACTTTGTTTTTCTGCCAGATTAGATATGTTGAGTTTCTTGGCTTTGTGAATTGTACAGTACATTGTGTGCTGTAAAATATGGGTGTGTCGGGCTAAAGCTGTAGTGACACAACCCGGTATAATGCAGCACTGCTGGGTGGACCCCCCTGCTCCCTCTGTGTCCCATTCCCTCTCTCCCAAACACATGCTTGTTAGGGCGTTTACAACTCAGTGCAACCTCTCTGTGTCCCTGCATTCTGTTTCCAGATACCCTTTGTGGGGAAGGGAACACTTGCCTGATGTCCAAAAGCCAGTTTGGTCTGGCAGTGGCATATATGTGATATGAAGTGTCTTTAAAAAAAAACCTGTATGAAAAGACACTTGAGTTTTTTTGTGCTTCCTCACTCAGGATTAAGTTGGAGAAAGTTTATTGGGAAATGCTGCAATTCTTTTTTTGTGTTACTGTGTCTGAAACATTGCCTTGAGCTTAACTTTGGCAGAGTGAAAAATCAGATACAGATCTGAAATAACTGCAAGTGCTGAGCTCACTGGTTTTTGAAGGACATCATGGCAGCATATCAGTGTCAAAGTAAAATTTTCACAGCGTTATATATTTGCTCAATGGTTTGTTGGGGTTTTTTTTTCTTTTTTTTTGGTGCTGCATTCATCCTGAGATAATTTAGTTTGGTGTATCCTTTATATACGCTGGGCTGGCCCCGTGGAATAGCCCAATTCTCTTTGCTTATTGCAGGCTGAGGGTGGAGTAATGCAACTAGGCAGCTAAAGGAGGGTGGCCACAATCACATCCCTCTGATTAGCAGAGTGTGCAGACTTTGGGCAGTGAAACGACAAGTACCTTAGGGCACTGTTGTTTAATTCCCACTCTCAATTTCCAGACTTTTCCAGGAACCTCAGCTACCCAAGCAGGTTAGTCACGAGGGACTGATAGATATAGCTGAAAAACGAGGAGTTAATTCCCCTGCCCCTAGTGAAGATTGTTTCTCTTGGAGGAGAAGAGCATAAATAAGAGATCAGGTTAATAAGTCACATATCTGGATCGTGTCATGCTGCTCGGCCATGTGCTGTTACAGTGCCTTACTCCACTAATTCACAAAATGAAAAGGCAACAGGGCTCGCTCACCAGCTGAAGGTTTTTCTGAAGTGGAGTAGATTGGTGACTGAACCATTTTTTGAGAGCAACACCAGAGTTGAGTGAAACAGAGCAGGGTTTTGTGAACACCTGCATCACCCTCTTCTATTTACATGAGGGGATTGGGAAAGAGTGCAGCATATTTAAAGTTAACCTGCATATCTACCTTCTGAGGAGGTTAAACCACAAGCCTTTAGTTACAGATGTTGGGCAGCTGTGGTTTGGGTGTCTGCTTAAACTACCTGATTTATTGGTGCCTTGCCACTTAAAAAATCAGGGCATAGATTGTCCAGGCTCCAAGGCCTGATGTTCATGCACCCATAGTCACGTGGCTGCTTTTGGAAAGGCTCATCTTTCAGTTGGACTGGACTCATCACCAGATTTAAGAAACACTTTTCCAAAGTCTCTTATCTGCTCAATTTTCTCAGTGCGACATGGTTGATGTCATTGTTGAAAATTGTGGTAGTCTGTGTCTGGAAGCTGTTCTGAACACGTGAAAAGGAGTCATTAGCCAGATAGAAGGAAAGAACTGGAGGTGTAGTTGTCAACTCGTGTGCATCTCTGGTTTCACCAGGTGCTGCACGTGTCTAGTTCATCAATTTATTTCTGTTAGAAAGTAAACACATCTCACTTTTCTTAGGTGCTCTGGTGGCTGTTTTAGCTGAGATGCTCTTATCTGTGGCAGGGATGTACTTGTGAGGTCTTGTGTTTGGAGGCTTTTGTTTCTGCACCCACATGTAACATGCTCTCACGGGACATGTGCAGCTCTGACTCTGGCCAGGGATACTCGCTGTCCATTCTTAAGTCAGTTATTTAAAAATATTATTATCACTACCATCGAAATATACCTGATCACTGGAGCAGCTTTTAGCCCATTAGACTCTGCCTGCTTTTCAGACTGAATCCTTTGGCCAAATTCTATCTCACTTCATGAATGTTCCTGTGTTCAGTAGTGCTACTGGGTGGCAGCTCAGGTAGTGTCTGCACACTGAACCCTCGGGTTGTCCTGGACCACCCGGGGCCACATCTGAGTCTCCTGAGGATGAAATTCAGAGCCAGCTCTGAATTTTTCATGTTTGAACCAGTGATGGGTAGCTCTCCCTCCTGTACAGCAGAGTGCCTTTTCCAGGTCAGGTTCTCTCAGGATCTGCATCTTGAAGGAGCTGATGGTTTGGAACTCCAGTTGAGATCCAGCTCAGCACCCCAGTGGAATGAGCCCAGTTAACACCTCACTAAAACACAGCCCTGGAAACCCTAAGCTATAAGCAAATCCTTAAGTAGGTTTTTGCTGCCCTTCAGTTTGTAGCCCGTGGCTGGTTGTTTCCCACTTTCTCACGTTTTCCCCGAGCCGCTGATGTGTACAGTCTGAAGATCACATTTAACCAACACAAGGAAATCAGCTTGGCCCGACGGGCTCCTCCATCACGTGGCTGCAAATGTGTTCACTCTGTTCTGCCAGATTATGGCTGGCTGAGCAAAATACAGTGGAGCTCTGGGCTGCTGGCCAAGCTTTTATTTCAGTTTGGAGCTTACAGCCACATATTTGCTATTTGGCAGGACATCCACTGGGGTATATTTGGATAGTAATCTAGCATTGTTTTGCTGCTTTTTTCTTCTTTTCCTTTTTTTTTTTTTGTTATTTGTTGTTTGTTTTTTTTTAATGCACAGGGATAGTATAATCCCAACATTTCCTTGGGCCAGTCTATACAAGAGTTCTCGGTGTGCACCGTTAGGTATGTGCACTCAGAACTTGTAGCTGTGACCTTTGATAAATATAAGTCAAAGCAATTAACTTTCTTCTATTGAAAAATGCTGGATGTCCTACTCTTTGCCCCCTCTGTGCTGATAACAGAGCTGTGTTGTTACTCTTTCCAAGATCAAAAGCTTCACTAGGGTTTGATTGAAGTCCAATTATGGAAGGAAGTAGCTGTGCTGAAGCTCTGAAAATAGCAATAATTGTTAAAATAATAAAGTGTGTCCTTGTGTGTCTTTATAATATTTAAAACTTCTTTTGGGGGGAAGGGGGTGGCTTTCCTCTAGTTTTAAAATGAAAATATTAGCAAGTGTCTTGGGAAAATAGGAGTGTGCTGTTAGGAGAACAAGTATCCCTCGCTGGATTTCTTCCTTCAGTCCTGTCCTCCACCCCAAGCTGCCTTCCTCAGAAGCTGTTTGCATGCAGCCTGACTCATGCAGCAAAATAAAGCTGGATTTGATTTTTAGCTGTATGGGAGGCTTTGGGTTTGGGGGTATAAAGGCTTTATGAAGCAAACAGATTTATTTCTCTGTGAAACAAAAAAAAACCACCATGTTTTTTCAAAATACAGTGTGTTTTGGAAAGTTGGCTCTGGGTTTGAAACCCCAACATCTCCAAGGGCACCCATGGATGAAAAAGTAGTAGAAAAAGACATAATGCTTGGGGAGGGGGGACAAAATATGATGGCAAGCAGGAGTGTTTGAGGAGCTGTTCCTGTTACTTTATAAAGGGGCATCTCTCTTGAAATATGGTGAGGGGTTTGGTTGGTTTGTTGAGCCCAGAAATCTGTTTGTAGGGTAACTTTATCAGGCAACCTGAGCTGTCTCTGAGCAGATCAATACTGGCAAAGCTGAAATACTTTTCCCCAAAATATGAAGGTTGTTGTTTAGGATACAAATATATATTTACTTTCTCTTAGTCTTTCTTGCATCCTCAGGGGGAAAAGCCAGAACTTCAGGAAGGGAGAGCCTTGATGTTAAACTTCATCATGTTTAAATGCCTATTTATCAGTTGTTTAGTTAATTGGAACATTAGTGTGAATAAATAGAAATGAAGATGGTAATATGGACAGTGCACTGATTGCTGTAGGGTCTGCTTTATACATCTGTGACTGGTTTGAAATTACAGCAAGATTTGACCAAGGTTTGGTTGTTGGTTTGTTGGTTTTAACTCTCATGCTTGAACACACATCTGATATAGGTAGGCCAAGATAATCCTTATGTGAAAATCAACCCTTGAGTACTTTTCTTTTCGGCCAACTGGACTCAAAATCACTAAATATTTGAGTAAAATCTTTGCGTTAAAGTAAAGCATCAAGTAATAAGCCCAGGGGATTGCACAGAGCAGGACTAGAATGTTCCTGGCCCCTTAAATTATTACAACAGAGCCTGTTAATTTATTCATTTGAGTCTTACTTATTTCAGTTGTCAAAACACCAGCCTTAGCAAGGGGTACCCTGTTGTTCAGCTTAAAGGTGTTTGTTCATCGACAGCTCTCAGAGACAGCCCTGCCTGATCGCTGGAGCTGCTGAAACTCATCAAGCAGGTTCCTGCTCACCAATTATCCAGTTAAGCAGAAAGAGGAAAGGTGTTTCTCTTGCTTGTTTTTATCTTGGCTAAGTTTAACCTGTCCTTCCCCAAGCTGGTGTAGTTGTGGATGTTCATAACATGGGAATAGCAGCAGTGAGGGTAAGAAGGAAAAGGGTGAGAGGGTCTTGCACAGGAACACACAGCAGGATTTGCATCTCTCCAGTGGGCAGAGAGACATGCACTTTCCAGCAGAAATCTAGAGCATTCTGATTCTCAGCTGAGTCCTACCCAACATCCCTCAAGCCGCTTTTTGTCTCACATTTTAACAAAATCTTCAAAAAATTCCTCCCCTCCAACCAAACCCCTCCCCGCTCCAAAGCCAATAATGACTGTTTCATTGCTGCCAGAGCAAATTTGTTGATTCCCAAACACTCCTACTGTGAAGACTTAAATTGCTTGCATAATAAGTGCTGTGGACAATATAAAAAAAGCTCTTTCTAGTAGAGTTCTGGTTTCCAGTACATATTATGAGAATAAATAAATGCTCTGGTGATACCAGACAGCTGGGTTGTCCACATCTGACTGTCTTCTACATTGATTTTTAAGACAGGACATGTGCATGATTGTTTAATGGCTATCAACACCAGATGTGTCTGCATGGAATTCAGAGGGATTGTCAAGTGACAGTGCAGTTGTGAAACAAATAATTTTGCTCATGACTACTGAAAATAGTAAATGAATGGGTAGGATAAACTGAAAAGATATTCTCAGTTCCAGTAGAGAGCAAGAGGGTTAAATGGCTTTTCTGAGTGCCATTAACAAATAGGAACTTGGTAATACTTTTTTCCTTCCTACTGCCTGCCCAAGAAAAGGTTCTGTGAGCAGCACAATCTCTGTGGGCTCTCTGATGTGTGATGAGCCTCTTTCATTTCTTGGTTTTCACAGAGCTTGTCATTAGCATGTGTGGATACCTCTCTGCCAAATTTGTTTGAAATTGGCCAACGATTTCCAGAGTTGTTGGGAGGGGGCTGGACAGACACATGAACAGCACGATTTTACAAAACTCATTTCTCTAGGAAATTGAGCTAAAGAGTAACTGTCAACAACTGGGGCACTGAAATGAAGTTTGCAAAGTGATTGAAGGCACTGAAAGGCCAGTTGATAACTTCATTCTGTACGTGGCTGTTAACCAGGTGCATGACATATGGTTCTTGGTCACAGGTTGGATCCACGCTGACCAATTCCCATCTGCCCAGGACCTGTTTGTAGAAGTAAAGTGTGATTTGGTGACTGCACTGATTGTTTGGAAAGTGGCTGGAAATGGCTTAGGAATAAGCAGATATAAACAGTCACCAGCTCAGGCTGTGGCAGAGCTGGATCTGGTGGTCTGAGCTGTGCTGGTGGCTGAATGGTCTGGGTAATAACCTTTGACTGTAGGGAGGGCTCTTCTTTGGTTTCCTGAGTAGCCTGAGGGTGTAAATGAGTATTTACTACTGTTCCACATTGCTTTTTTATATTTTCTGAAGGAAGATCCATGAGTGCATGTATTGGAATGCATGCTAATAACAAAAATTGAATAGAGCCTTTCCATCATCGGGATTTTATTGAGTTTTGCTGGTGCTTTGGCTCCTCGAAGACCTTGTCCAGGCAGCAAAATGGATGCAAAAGACGTAGAGCCAAATTCCTGGGTTACTGAGCAAGGGAGCTGCAAAGCTGGGTGATCCCCTCATTGCTAAGCAGCTTGGGCAAACCCTCTGAAATAGGTAAGGATGGGTTGAGACTTCTGCTTCAGTCGATGCTTCTTCCAGGCTACAGGTTAAGCAGGTGAGGTGGTGTGTGATGGATGGGCAGCAGCATCTAAGCTGGGTGTGAGTTGTGTGGAATGTAGGTGCATAAATAGCCTGGGCATGAGGAAGCAAGATGTTTTCACCTGTGAATAGATGAGTTACTTCTGCTGAAGTGCACAGGAACACAGGGTTAGCTTCTGCAGGAAGAACACATTAAAGGTGGCAGAAAACATCTTTATCGTGAGACCAGCCCTTAATTTATTCCTCAAAATCTGGAGCACCATAAATCTGTCAGTGCCATTTTCTTTATTTGAAAAAAAAATCATTTATATGACACAGCTCTATTTTGTATAATTTTTTATACGCAAAATTCAGAGGGCTTTAGAATAGATGAAGAAAAGCTGCATATCTGAGTTTAAGATAAAATAAGATGATCCCTGTGACAGAGACAGCAGAAATGATGTGATACGACAGTTGCTGTAGCAACACCACCTACTTCATGAAAATCAGAGTTAACAGGAGTGTAAAAGGTAAAGCCCACATAATTTTCCAAGCCTATGAATTGTTGCTGCCCTCAGCTTGCAGGGCTTTCCAGCTCTCCAGTGCTTCTCCTTCCATCTGGGCACAGATACACCTTTTTCCGCATGGCCAAGCCCTGCACAGCCCATCCTGTGCTGAGCAGGGACACACAGTGGGAGTTCTGCAGTGCCTGTGCCTGCAGGTGACCTGTGAGTCAGAGGGACAGAACAAACCCTCCCCAAAACCCTGGGCAGCAGAATCCTGTCAGGCCTGTGCTGTCTCACAGGTGTCCTGTACAGAGAATGGGATGGCCACCAGTGTGGAAAGGAAGGTAGGCAGTCAATTGAATTTCGTGGGAATCAGCTTGCAATAGAACACTGGTATGTTTAATATGAATTATTAAGTGTTGTAGAGACTGAAGGTCTCAGGGATAAGTGCATTGGCACTTTTCCCTCTCCCAAATAAACCCCAAATAGTGGTGTTCCATACCAGTGATGTGTTGCCTATGAAAGCAGGAAAACACATAATTTCCAGTCAGGATGGTGCTGAGCTGGTTGTCTGGGTGCTGGGAAGCACCAAGGGCATCACAGCATGCAGGGAGCTTTGTTCCCATGAAATTTACTGTATCCAAAGGATCTCCTTTATAGAAATGTCTCAGAGCCAAGATACTGTTTGAAAGTCACTGGGAATGCCTGAATTGGCAGCTAATTTTGAAATTTGCAGCTCTGGATACTGGAAGGAAATACTGAATTAAAGGTGTGCTTTAATAAGGCTGCTGTTGGCTTACACTTTTCTTTATGATAATTTTCAGAGGACAGGGTCCTCTGTGGGAACACACAGCAGTAAAAGGCAGATACCCAGGTTTAACACTCCCATATGCAGGAACTGATTAGTGATTTGCTGGTGCACATTGGCCTCAAGGCTATGCTGAAATATATTTTTATTTTGAATATATTGACTTAATATATTGACGGTTTTTATCATTAATTGGCAATGGAGAGCCATGCTGTGTGTGGGAATAAAACTAGTGTATAAAGGCAGATCAGACCTCTGCAGCTATTGGGCTGTAACAAACCAAGTAGAATTTTTCGTGTTTTGCTGCTTGTTTGGGATTTTTTTTTCCAAAACATGTTAGAGGATCCTAACTTAAGGCAGAGAGAAAATAAAATGTACTCAGTCTTAGTTAGAAGGTTATGGGAACAGCGTGTTCCCATTCTGGCATCACTAATTCTTAAAATGTGATTATTTTATACAAATCCTCCTCTATGAATTGTCACATAAAGAGTGTAATTTCTTTTAGCGAAACGTAAAATGAAAAAATAAATGTAAAAAGGTGAAAATGAGAAGTGGCTGCAACAAATAGTTGAGATTTATGTGCACAGAGCAGATCAGAAGAGAAGCTGAGATTTTCCAGGTGCTGTAACTCTGCCCAGTGACCTCTTTTTCTTGAGGGATATATTCCGAGTGCTGCTGATAGCATCTGTTGTCTGTCTCTCAGGCTTGCCATTAGCTACTGATTGGGAGGCCGAGGAAATGTCCCTCTTTCACGTGGCTTTTCCATGCCACTTGAAATCTCCCTTGGCTGTGTTTTGATAACACACCCAAGCAAGAAGCGCTTGGGTACCAGAACTGGGTAATAGATCCGTGAGTCACGGGTGGCATATGCTGTCAGGATTACAGGATGGCTCTTTGCAAGACCTGTTTACTGGCTGAGAGCGTGCTGCGTTGGGTAGACAAATAAATAGAATATGTGAGAGGAGCTCCCTGGGAGAGCTCATTGGCAGTGGCATGAACCCATCTTGGGGACAAGGGTTGTCTTTGTTTGGAGCACTGTTCCACGTGAGGGTGTGTTTGTGGATGGGGAGGTTGTAACAAGGTGAGGGTCTCCAGGCAACTGGTGATAGCACAAGAGAAAACAGCCTCAAGCTGTGCCAGGGGAGGTTCAGGTTGGGCATCAGGAAGAATTTCTTCACTGAAGGGTGGTCAGGCATTGGAAGGGTGGAGTCCCCATCTCTGGAGGTGGAGTGACTGGACATGACTGGGCTGGGTGACAAGGTGGGGATGGAGCACAGGTTGGTCTTCGTGGGCTTGGAGTGCTTTTCCAGCCTAAATTGTTCCATGATTCTGTGCCATATCAGGGTGTTACCTGAAGCAGTGGCCCTATCCAAAATCTGCTGGTGATTAGTTTGTTAAAGCTGGGCATGTAATTGTCCAAGGAAAGAACAATGCATCTTTTTGTCTCCTTCAGAGCAGATTGACAACCCTGATGCTTCTCTGCCACCTTCCCTTTAAGAAAAGAAATAATTATTGCACTTTTGAGGAACCTTATTATATGTGAATTGCCAGTTAATGAAAATATGCCAGAGGATGTCATGAAGCTCCAGTGCCCCAGACAATATCAGCATCTTGAAGTGAGACATGCTTCTAAGCCAAGTGTAAATCAAAATTAAATACGGTGTGAATGCTCTGCCCTGCAGCTTCTCTTCAGGCCCTGGCCCCACTGAATGCAATCTTGGCTGATCTTTGTAAGGAAAGCAGCATCCTAGAAAAAAATCAGAAAAGCTTTTAGGAATGCTGTGGATTTACGTTTTACAAGAGTTTTAAAATCCCTGTGTACTCAAACCCTCTGTTTCTGTGTGTAGCACTTCTGCAAGGGAGATGTTCAGAACAGGAACAAGTATTGTCAGGGGTCCTGCAGGGCTAGTTTGGGAGGGAATGAAGGTTTGATTTCCTAGTTGTTTTTAGAAATAGGGCCTCGCTGAGCTCAGTAAGTGCAGCCAGAAGGCTGGTTGAGGTAGGGCTTTCAGAGTATGGATCTTGGAGAATAGCAGAGTCTTGAGTCCAGGGGATGTAGTGGAAAATTTTACCTGCTGGTACCTCATATTTGTTAATTGTTTTTGAAGGGCAGAACCTCACTGGCCCAGCAGGCAGAGCATATTACATGCACAACATGTTAACCACATGCAGGAGTTCCAAGTCAAGCCCTCAAAGGTCTGCCCTTGACTGAAGGCCACGTGTGCAGCTTCAGGCACCAAACCCCCTCCTCTGTCTGCTTGGAGATGCAGCTTTAATTCCATTATATCCTTTTTTCCCTTTTCCCATTCTGCATGCAGAGGTCAGAGCAGATCTGGGTTGAATCAGGGCTGTATCAGGAAGGAAGTGGGTGTCTGTAGGATCTTAGATCTTGACCTCATTTACTGCAGATGTGCAAGGATGAAGGGAATGGCAGGAGCAGAAGGGAAAATCTGGCAGGAAGGACGGAAGGGTTTTGTCTGGAGAGACTGTACTTTGCATAAGTTTCAGCAGAATTCTGATCAAGTCATTTGATGATGTGAGTGTGTCACAGTGTGTTTGATTCCCTCCCTGTGAGGAGCCCAGTGTGACACCTTGGGTGGCCCTCACCTGTCCCACACCTGCAGCAGAAGTCAGTGACAGCTGATTTGAAATGCAGCCAGTGCCTATAACATTTGCTAACCTGAGAGGTTGGATCTTTGTTTTAGTGTCTGTACTTCTGCACCTGCAAAGAGAAGTGTTGCCCCTTCTTTCTTGGGAGTCTTGTGGAAAAGATGTTTTCTGTGAAGCACATGGATGCAATAGTTGTCAGTGCTGGAGAGAACTCCTGAAAAGTTGCTAATTGTGTCTCTACAGGAGTTGGGAATAATTTGTGGCAGATAGTATATGGGTTCCTTTGGGTAAATCAAAGGGTGAAACAAGTGTCTGCTTAAGGAGGAAAGAATCTGGGAAAGACAGTATGTGATTGAAACTTTAAAAATTGTTTCAACCATGACTGCATCTTAGACAGCGTTTGCACTTCATTTTAAAAACAAATTGAAAAGTCTTCCTCATGTGCCACTCTTACAACAGGCATTTTGGAAACGGGTAGGAATGGACCTGGCAGCCACCCCAGTGTCCTGCTGCTCAGACTGAGTGGAGGATGACAACTTACCCTCGCTGTGAGGAGCTGAAGGAGGACAGGGAGCTTTGCCAGTGCACTTCAGTGTTTGTTGAAGAGGATCTGTGGGACTCAGGAATGTGGAGCTGTGTTTGTGCTGTCAGCACAGGCACTCTCCTGCTCTGGTCCCTTTGAGGATGCTCTTCTCCCGAACACGTTCATCCCAGCCTTCCTCTCCCAGGCTCTCTGCCTCTCCTCTCTGACTCCCAGTCTTCCTCATCCTTGCCTTCCTCACCTCCTTGCCCTGTTCTCAGCTTTGAGTCCTAACCACTTATTGAAATTACCCTTTTTCCCCCAGTCTGAGCATGGCCACAGCTGGAACAGGCTGCCCAGGGAAGTGGTTGTGTCACCAGCACTGTGAGGTATTTAAAAAACGTGTAGATGTGTCACTTAAGACACAGTTTAGTGGTGGAGTTGGCAGTGCTGGGTTAATGGTTGGTCTTGATGATCTTAGAGGTCTTTTCCAATCTAAACGATTCTGTGACTCTGAAATAACATTGATCCAGGAGCTGCCCTCTCTTCCAGGGCACAGGCCACTTAGCACAGTTCAGTGAAAAGTTTGCCAGAAGCTTCTAACAGGTTCAAAACAAAGTATTTTTGCGGACCCTTTTTCGGGAAACTGTAGAACCCTTTTGGCAGACTCATAATTGGCTCACAAGAAATGCAAACAGAATGGTTGAAATCTGGCAAAGGCTGAGGGAACTGAAGGCAGCATCCTCTAATGGGAAGTGTCAGACAATCTTAATAAGACTACCAGTCCTGCCTGGAATAACACTGTAGAGGCCCAGAGCGGGAGGCACACAATGCTGAGAGGGGAAATGACAATTCTTTTAGTAATTAAATGCAAGAGGTTTGTAAACAATGCTGATATCTTTAAAAGGTACACATTTTAAAAACACTTTCGTGTGCCAGTCTCTTAGTGTGTGTTAAAAGCAGCGAATTACGTTGTGGTTGCATTGGATTAAGATCCTTCTTTCCGCAGGAAGTGTTTGCAGTCACCCCATGTTTGGCAGAATCAAGTTTGTTTAAGATAAGAAATAGAGGAATGTCTGTGCTGGGTTGGAGCCCTGGTCAAAATACACTGATCTCCTGTTGCTTGAGAAGAAAATCAAGCTCCTCTAATAACTGCCTACATAAACATAGCCAGAGGTGAAGTGTGTTCTTCAGCCCCAGGTAGAGAGTGGTTGGGTTTGTCCTTCCAGTGAGGGCTGGAGGATCAGGATGTGTGGCTCAGCCACATAAATGGTTTGGTTTCTGGAAGACACTAAACTCCTAATAGCAGGGGAATTAGATAGGAAGATAAAAGGTTGCTTATAATAGTGAGGAACGATAACCTGACGAGATGCTGTCCGTAGATAAGTCTTGACCTCCAGAATCTTCCTTCTGCCTTGCTGCCTTTGGGGATTCTTGCCCGCCTTGATCCCTGCTCAGTGCTGTGCGTTCTGCAGCAAGAGAGCTTTTCCCAGAGGCTGCAGGAGTTAATGCAGAACTGCATGGCAGATTAGTCTGGGACAGGCTGTGATTTGGAGGGAGAGAACCATCCCAAATAGCTGGCCAGCTGCCAGGGAGATAGACGGGTTGGAAAACACATCGGCAGAGCTGTGGCGTCCTCTGGAGCAGCTCTGGGTGAGGATTATCCTCCAGTTTAACTGCTGTGCTCTGCAGCCTGACTGACACACACACAGTGCCTTCAGTTTAGAGAAAGAAAAACGATTAGCAAACACATGTTTTATCTCTGGGCTGCTAATAAATTGAATAAGAAACTCCTCTTTTATTTTCCTCCACTGTGTGTAAAAAAAGAGGGAAAAATATTTTGATTAGAACATTTTCACTCCCTTTTCTTTTCTTTTCTTTCTCTCGGAGCTGTTTTCCAGCCAGCTGTTGAGCTGATGAGGAGTGTGGAAGGGCTGTGAGAAGGGACATTTTGTGAGCATCAGACACATTTCTATGGGAGTTGAATGATTCAAAATTGAGTTCCACATAATTTACCAGGGATCTCTTGCAATACAGATGAGAAATCTGTCAAGCAGTGGTGCAGCTGAAGAGGTTATTTCCGTCTCTTGTGCTCTCCTGGGCACAGCTGGTAGGTGGGATGTTTCAAAAAGAGGAAATTAAGAGTCAGGATATGGTGATTGAACTCCCCACGATACCAGATCAGCATTTGTGGTTTTGTAGGTATATCAAAATGCTACTATACTTTTGAATTATGAATTTTAATTATTGCAAGCAGTTTAAAACTGCTTTTTTTTTTTTTAACAAGTCATTTGGTGACCTAGATGACACAAGTGAATGGGCTCAGTCCATTTCTCTTTGAACAAGGAGCCACACTGAAAATATTGCCATTACACTGAACTTCCTCACTGGCAGTCTCTGCCCAGAGGAGGAGGAGAAGGACTGAAAGTGTTAGAACAGCCAACTTTCTTTCAAGCCCTTCTTTCTGGAAAATTTCTGCTATTGCTCATGTGTGCCAGAGCAACACCAAGAGCATTAGCAAAGGCAAGATGCTGGGGCAGCTGTAACTGCTGGGGTTGTCAAAACCTGCTGACCTCTTTCCAGGAGACACCTGGAGCTGTGTCTGTCCTGGCACACTCCATGCTGCTTGAGTGGAGCTCTACAAGTGGGAAAGGCTCCAGACAAAAGGCCAGTGTTGACATAGTTGTGGTCTCTCCAGGCCACGGTTGAGACACATCACTAGGGTGGTATGAGGGGAAGTTTCCATTTACAATTGTTCCCGGCTTGCATCCACCACCCCGGCCGTGGAGTTCTGCAGCTGGATTTCCAAAAGAGCTTAATGCTCAAGAGCTCTCATTTCAGCAACTTAAATAGAGGGGCTAAGTTCTTTCCAAAACACTTGGCAGTCACCAGCCCCCATTGAGAACAAAGCTTAAGCACATTAAACAGTCCAGCCACTTCACTGTTGTGAAAATTTGGCCGCTGTTGTGAGTGCAGAGTGTTTAAATAATGCAGAGCCTGGCAAAGGCATCTGGCTGGCGATCTGGGCAGTGAGGTGCCTTACCTTGCCTGGCCCTGGCAGCTGGCAGAGGGGGCTTCCTCCTTGGCTGAGTCCTTGTGCATCCCAGCCTCTTTTCTGGGGATGTTGTGACAGCTGGGAAGTTTGCTGATGCGAGGCTTAGTCGGCTGCTGGGCACATGACGTTCAGATTGCTGTGCTTATTTGACCTGCCTCTGATTGCGAGGAATTTCAGTGCATAAAAATAACACCCCGAACCAATTTGGCAGAAGGATGCACGGCCGGGACGAGGAGCTTGGAGGGCGATGGGAGGTGAGGCCACTGCTCTCCTGCAGTGCCAGCAGTGCCAAGGCCAGCACAGCCCACGCCGCTGTCTTGGGTTATGGAGAGTTCCAGCAGCACGGAGATGTCGTGGCCATTGGCCAGTGAACTAACAAAGACAGGTTCCTGGCTTGCATCATTGGCAAAACTTGGTTGAATAAATAGAAAGATCTCAAGTGCCAGGAGTTGCTCAATGTAAAATGCTGCATGAGCTCTGCTGGTTTTTCTGCTTGGGGCTCGCTCGCTCTGTCCTCGGTGGAGTTGCTGATCATTGGCAAAGCATGAGAGAACAGAGGGTTGGCCCACACTGGCTGGCACAGGTGTGTGTGCCATGTGAGCGTGGGGATACCTCGCAGGGCACTGCTCTTTGGGCTCCTTGGTGATGGTGTTCAGGTGAGGGCATGGTCTGTTCATGTGCATTAGTGAGCGGCATTGACCTTGAACGAGCCTCACACTGGGACAGCTCGTGTTTGCTGAAGGGCTGTGTTTGCTCTGTGGTTGTGAGAGCTTCTTAGACCAGGGGAGGTGAAATGTGTGCACGCAGGGAGCAAGGCAGGAGCTTGTTTGCTTTATGTTCTTCTCCCACGTCACCGTGGAGAGGCATCACTCTTTATTTTGCTGTTGCATTGCTGAGATACCTCAATTCACCATGTTGAAAAGGAGCAGTTTTGCCCTTCTTCTGAGTGTCACTGTAAAATTTCTTGAGGCCAATGACCACAGAGCTCATGTAATTGTGTAATGTAGCACGTTTCAGATAAATGATAGCATGCAACCTGATGCCCTGTATCGAGAACTTCAGCAACATTTAAATACAGGCTTTTTTGCGTGGGGCAATTAGAAAGCTGGGGCAGATTTCACAATCCACTTGACTTTTAGAAACACCCTGCATGCTCACCAGAAATGTAAAAGAACTCAGAGCTGGTGTCTTGCTTATTTTTATCTAGATTACAGAATACATTGCTACTTTGGTGCAGGAGTTTAAAGGAGCCTTTCCCCTGTTTCATCCTTTAAATAGGATGCAGGAGCATCCTTTCCTCTCACTCCCTCTACCATAACCATAGGTAGATATTTTAATAACTTTGATCCTCCGTTTCTCCTCTCCCCAGCCCTCACCAGCCTTTCCTGAAAGCTGATTTTATCAGCTTTAAAATAGGAGTTACAAAAGACAAGCTCTCCCTTAGCAAGCCCTGGTTTGCACAACACAATTCCCTGGTGCCTTTTCCATGTGATTCCAATATTGTTGCACGATCTAGATTAAAATAAAACTTACATTGTTAACGCTGGCCTTGGTTTGGAATTAGAAATGACATTTAATGTTTACCATTTTACACCCTAAATATTGCAATTGTGGGCACAAATAAGGAAATATTACACAGTCACAGGATGTTTTTGTAGTTATAAAAGCCATCAGATCGCTAAAGTCAAAGTGAATTAGCAAATAGCCAAAATTATAAAAGAATATCTGCTTCAATCAGAAGTCCTCCCTCTGAAGTCTGTGAGGCTTCTACTTCTGAGGCATGTGAAAGCTTCTGAAAATTCTGGCCCTAGGGAAAGTCCATGTTCAGGCAGCTGACTTCAGGATCCTATTTTTGGAACCTTTGGTTGAGATTTTAAATTGGCTTTTTAGTGGGAATGGTGCTTGACCTGGTGCTGTAGGATCTTGAAGGCTGTATCTGAGATCAAAAAAAAGAAAAATGGGAGGGATAGCATTCATTTCTGGGGAGATAGGTTCCTTTTTATTACATTTGATACATCGTAAAAGAGAAATGCAGCATCAATAAGTGTTCCTTCATTTTTGCAGAGCGTTTTTAAGGAGTAGTTGTAGCTTTTCATGTTTCTGGTTTCCTTTGCTGACTTTTAGAGTATCACTGGTAGGATTTCATGGAGAACAGACAGCAGTCTCCTTGGAGTACACTTTGATGAGATACTGTCCATGGCAAGTACTGTACATTGATTGATTGTCAACTAAATATACCCTCAAAGGTGTATGTGAAGAAATGTGTGCATGGACAATCTATTATTTAGCAAGAGTAGATACCAAATTTGCAGGGAAAGCTTAAAGAATTGTTGCTTTTAAAGTATATAGAGATCTTCTAAAATTCACGTTCAGTGTTACTATTTACATACTTTTTCTAACACAGCTGAATTTATCCTGTGTTTCTGCAGGTCAGATCTTGCCAGCAAACCGAAACACACCAAGTCCCATCGATCCTGAGACTATCCAGGTTCCTGTTGGCTACGAGCCTGACCCTGCAGATCTTGCTCTTTCCAGTATTCCTGGCCAGGAGATGTTTGATCCTCGTAAGCGCAAGTTCTCTGAAGAAGAGCTGAAGCCCCAGCCCATGATTAAGAAAGCTCGCAAAGTCTTCATCCCAGATGACCTGAAGGTAAATTGGAACTGGTGATGAGGTCGTCCCTACAGGGTCTCTCAGAGTCACCCTCTGAGGAGCAGGTCTGGGGCATGGATCTGTTTTCTCCTGTAAGGGAAATCTTCCAATCTGAGCACGACTCTGTTGTAGGCTAAAGCTGTTAGCGGTCTGAATGAGACTGGCAGGAGGATGTCCCTTATTAGTTATGCAACAGTTGAGATTCATGAGCTCAATATTCATTTCCTTTGCATGCCAGAAACTTCCTGTGTGACCTTGGCTGTGCTTGCTTTGCCCCATATTTCCCACTTATGAAACAGCCTGATCATGTTTCCTTTTTTTTTATCCTGCCTATTCAGCATAGAATGTGAATTCTTCAAGAAAGAGTCCATCTCTTCCAGGGTCCATGGAGCACCCTGATGATGGGAGAATGAACTGTATTGTGTCTTGTTTGGGAGTTGCTTTAGCTCTGTGTTTAATAATGAATAGGAACACTATAGTTAATACTGTATTTCAGTAATATATGTTCACTAACCGAGGTGAAAGAATCTAGGCAAGTTGAAGGAAGACAGAACAGAATTATTCTCATGAGAGGTGTGTTTTAATACAGTATTTAAAATATAATACAACAGTATTTAAAAAGAAAGAGCACGCTCTTTGCCACTCAATGGTTCTGAGATGTGAAGAGCAAAGAACATAGAGACAGCAGGAAAATCGATCAACTGATTCAGCTTATCAAATACTGTGAAAATTATTATTTGCAAGGTTGTTTCCCCAGTATGTGCTTTCCCAGAAGATCTTGTTTATCAGAGGCAGTCAGTGCAGAATTTCATTTTGGTGTTGCTGCTGCCCCCAAGATACACAGGAGTGTGGGAATCCCTGGCTGCATGTGCACAGAGACTGGGCTGCCATGTGTTTGCACCAGATTGATAGCATTAGGGAAAGAAGCTATTTTTATTCCTGTGGATGTTGTGGTGCGAGTTAAAAGCACAGAAATCACAACTCCAGGAATGTCCAGGGTGTGTGTTGCTGTCCCTTTGTCCATAGTTTCCTCAGTTTTCCTTCACAGAGGTTGAGCTGCACCTTGTTGTTGCTTACCTGGGTGAAATCTACTGTGATGCCCAGTTGGGTTGCAGTAGGAGGTCTGCCTGGGGAGAGGGGTTTGGTACAGGAAAGGCTGCAGTTTGCTCCTCAGTGCCATTGATGTCTGCCCAGGTATCCTTATTCATTGCAGCAGGCTTTGGGCGAAAGTGCTGTTGGTTCCAGAGGTGGCACCCAGCAGTGCCCAGGGTGCAGCAGTGGGGCACTTATTTCCCACCTGGGAGTGAGCTCCAAGTTCAGGGTCTCTCATTCCCTGGGGATAATCCCACGGGTTGCCCTTGACTCGTTTCAGAGTGCTTGACCCACGCGCTGCCTCTGCCCTGGCATGTGGAGCAGCCGCTGGGTCCTGGGGGAGGGTAAGCAGATTAGACCAGTCAATCGTCTCTGGGTTGCATGTGATTTGGAAATGCCAGCCTTACCTCTTTCAGGCCTGGATTAAGGGATTTGCCATAGCAATTTGTTAAAATAAAGAGGGATGAAGCCTAGGTGGCACACTAATAAATTGCTTAAAGCTGATTTTTATGGAGTGGAATGAGATGGGAAATTATAAACAAGATTTGGGTCATAGCTTTTTGCTGCATGCTTGTTTTTAAGAGGATTTTTGGGGGTCCCATCTAAATACAGGTGAAGAGCAATTCAGAGATAGCACTGGCTCCCAATCAGCATCGCTGCACACCTTGTTGAGCCAGACTGATACAAAGCAGTTCAAGAGTCCTCCTGCCAGCAGTTGTTTTGCTCCTGTTTTTCCTTATGGAAGCAGCAGCAGAAGGTGCAGAGCAGCAGGATTAGGCTGGGCATGCCCTGGGCTGAAGGACACAGGAGTGGTGGGTGTTTGCTCGGGAGCTGCACAGGGAAATGGGAGCCTGTTGAAAGGCAGGGATGACTCTGGGAAGGGAAGTTTGAGCTGTGTGGCTCGGCCAGGCAGTTTGAGAGTTGAATGGCTGTCACTCTTACTCTGCAGGGGACTGAATTTCACTTTTCCTGAGAGATTCTGCCCACTTTGTTTTTACTGAGTTGTTCCAGGTTTCTAGAACTTAATTCAATTTGAAAGCAACATCAAAACTGCCATCTCACTGACTGCCCCTTCATTAGAGGAGTGGAGAAATCAGGTGAAATTCAGTAGTTACTTTGAGCCTTTGATGCACCAATGCAGTAAGGTGATCTCCTAGGGGCAATCCTTCAGGGATAACTCTTTGGGAATGTGTTAGCTTATGAAACTTAAGGGGTAGTGGAACTACTAATGCTTTCTTTTTTTTCCACGGTCAAAGCTTATTGTACTAATCTCTGGGGCTGGTACCAGAGCAGACATCCTTGTTGTGCCAAAGAATCCTCTCCCAGTGACTTGATGGTGCACACAGAACACTTTGAGGCTCTGTAGAGAGCTTGGAACAGAAAAAAAAGAGCTGGACAGTGGATGAAATGGGTGATACCAAGAAACAGAGTGAACCAGGTGTTTGCTGGCAGAGCTGAGCAGGGCCAGAGGTAATTAGTGCTGCTCCAGCCACTGCGGAGAGTGAGTCACGGCACGCAGAGGTGGAGGTGCTAACTAGGGCAGCAGAGCTGTCAGAGGAATCCTACCACTGCAATATTGCTTCATTGTTCCTTGGAGGAATTGGCTGTCAGGAGGATGAGGGGGTTAGCATAAACATTTTGACAGAAACATGCAAGGCCATCGGTGCTCCCCGGGTGGGCAGCGCAGGGCTGTGGCCCCTGT
Organism: Campylorhamphus procurvoides; assembly: GCA_013396655.1. Classification (NCBI taxonomy): domain Eukaryota; kingdom Metazoa; phylum Chordata; class Aves; order Passeriformes; family Dendrocolaptidae; genus Campylorhamphus; species Campylorhamphus procurvoides. The sequence goes on along the minus strand of WBMV01001708.1, from coordinate 757,096 downwards.
CCTGTTGGGGTGGCACAGGAGCCAAGTCCCGGTGGCTGGGAGCACATCCTGGGGGCACCTCCTCTTACCCAAATCTAACACCTCTCTTGGCTGTGTGTGTGCCCTGAGCAGGATGACAAATACTGGGCGAGGCGCAGAAAGAACAACATGGCAGCGAAGCGCTCGCGGGACGCGCGGCGGCTGAAGGAGAACCAGATCGCCATCCGCGCCTCCTTCCTGGAGAAGGAGAACTCGGCGCTGCGCCAGGAGGTGGCCGACCTGAGGAAAGAGCTGGGCAAGTGCAAGAACGTCCTGGCCAAGTACGAAGCCCGACACGGCCCCCTGTAAATCCGACACGGGGGGGGAAGTGGGGTGGTTTGGTTTGGTTTATTTTTTTTTTTCCTTTTTCCTTTTTTTTTTTCTCTTTGTCGCGGGTTGGCATTTGACTAGATGGACAATGTGTTTCCTGTTTGATAGCACCACACCCAAACCAACCTTTCTGTCTTCAGCACTTTACCAGAAGCAGAAACAAAACTGACTTAATGTTGGTTTTTTTGTTCTTCTCTTTTTTTTGTTTGCGTGTGTGTGTGTGGGTGTTTGTGTGTGCACACGTGTGTCCCCAGGTCTGTGTCCGTGGGTGTGCATGTGTGTGGGTGTGCACGCAGCTCAGCACTTCCCATTTTTATGAACCCTCTTCAAAGGGTGCCACATTTTTACCTGGACTGTTGAGAACCGCCATAGTAAGCTTTTTATTATCTTTTTTTTTTTTCCAGTGCTGCTTCAGAGTAGGGTTTTTACGTTCATGTAATCAGTTCCATCCTCCTGATTTACTTGGAAAGATCCCAGTAAATTACTTAAAAAAAAAAAGAAAAAAAAAGAAAAAAAGGAAAAAAAAGAAAGAAAAAATGTAGACTCAGTTTTTTTTTTGAGAGTAACAAGCTATCATTTAAGTCTGTCTAATCAGAAAAGTTAACATCCTAATAAAGTGCACAAATAATAATTTAGTACTACACTGCAGAACTATTAATTTATAGCTCGCTTTCGTTGTATTTTAAGATTTTGGTGATAATTGTCTTCAGATTTAAAGTGCTGTTAGACTGAGTTAGCTAGACTCATTATAGATCCCATAATGGCTTCTCTGTAGCTACTCAAGGTTCCTTTTGTCTCCACGGAGCCCAGGTAGGTGGGTAGGAGTCCCGACAGAGCCCCATAGAGTGTCCCTTGCACTGCCTGTACCTGAAGCAATAATCCTGCGGTGCGCTCGCGTGCATGCCCAGGGGAGGAGGCACCAGGGGTCCCTTCCCAACAGGAGTTTCCATGTCCTTCCCAAGGAGTTCCAGAAGTCCCAGCCGTGTTCCCATGAGCATGCTACCTGTGTCCCTGCCGTGGGGGGAGCGCGTGTGGAAGGAGCAGGAGGATTAGTTGAAACGAGAGCAAAATAGCATCAAATCAAATCCGGTGTTGAAATCAGAGGGGCTTTTCTGTTTTCGGTTAGTTATTCTATTTTGTGATTAAAAGATAAATAAATGCCTAAATTCAGTTGGGTTTTCCCCCCCTGCCCCATGTTTTGTAATATATTTTCTGTGGTTTATATCTTGCTGTTTTAAAAATCACTTTTATTCAGTTAGAAGAAGTCACTGGTTTGCAAAGCCCATTTCTCCTAGTGGTTGTTGTTTTGAGTGTGACATGAACTGATGGTTCTGAACTTTATTGTTTTAAACTCTCTGCTTTTGAAGATATATGTTCTAATATAAAGTGGACTTCTGAAAAATGAATGTAAGAGACACTGGTGTATTTCAGAAGGGGATGGTGTTGTCATATACTGTGGTTAATCCAATCAATCTAAGTGTTTACTCTAGACCAAAAGGATAGATATTATAAAATGTATAAAGTTTATACAGAATAATTATAGTATGTTTGTTTTGTACAGTATTTTTCAAGTACAAATACTGACAATGTATTTTGAAAGACATATATATAGCAAAAAGAAAAAGCTATTCCATGTTTAAAATATATAGCAAAGATATATATTCTCCATTATTGTACAGAAAGGAAGTGCATAGGGGTTTGTTGGTTGTTGTTTTTTCCTTCCTTTTTTTTTAAATCTTTTAATATTTTAAGCCTACCACTGGCACACCGGCATGTTCTGTGCTTTAAATTAAATTTTTATGGAAGTAATATGGATTTCCAGGATGTTCCATATTACTGAAAAGGAGAGACTTCAGTATTTTCCATCAGAAGGACATAAAGAAACTGTTTTACAGGGGCAAAGCACAACATGGATTTTAGTCAACTATTGATTGGACAATACAATATTTTGCAATGGCCGAAAAATAATGTATAACACAAAATTCCTCATAGTCACTTCTGATCTGCTGCTGCTGCTACATTCTGTTTCCAGCTGAATATTTTTTTTTAATAAATAGCTCATGTACAGAGCCTGTGTACTGCACACAGCTATAACATGTGAGGAGAACATGGTGCTACACGTCTTGCTCACAGCTTTCTAAGTGTTCTGACGTTATTTTCAAATAAAAAGGTTGTTCATTCCAGTAAATCATTATTTGATTGACACAGAACTCAACATTTTGGTCAGCATTAAAAACCCCCTTGCATGAATGGCACTTTTCCAGTATTCTTCCACAAATATACCTGGCTTGTCAGTGGCCCTGCACGTGCAGGACTTGCCTGTGGACCGTTTATCCAGTAAATTGAATTCTCCACGTGCAGCAGTGAAGTTTGAAGCGCAGTGAGTGATTTCCTAAAGGTCAGTAGAAGCCACTGGATGCTGGGGACACACATTTAGCAGCAGCACAGCAAATGGCAGCAGTCCCAATCCCCCCCCGTGGGTATTTTTGGGGTGAGCCAGGAGTAGGAGTGAGGTCAGCAGTGCCATCAGTGGGGGGTGGGTTGTGACCACAAAACTTTCTATAACATTTAAAAGGCAGCTTGGATTTAAAAACTAAATAATGACAGAGAATTCTTTAGTTTTTTTGGGCAGGGAAGGGGTGGGAGATGGTTTTTGTAGGCAGGATGTCACAGATTTATTTAGGAGCACAGAGGTTTTCCAGCAGCTGCCTCGTCCAGCAGTCCTGGAGCTGCTCCGGTGCCTCCTCATCCCATCCCAGGAGGGCAGCAGAATGGGCACAGGCTGCAGCTTCCTTGGGGTGAGGACTTCCCAAGGCGCCTGAGGGACTTGGGCACTCCCCACTTGCTGTAAAAAAAATAAAAAAAAAGGCAAATTATATGGGCTAAAATCTGGAAAAAGCCCCAGGATCTCCAGCCAGGTTGTCTCCCCAAAATAATAAATGACTGGAAGTTCAGCTCATATTCAGTTCCCAGGGACAGCCCAGCTGGACTCATCACACCTCTGATGGCTTTGTTGCTCATGAAGGAGCTTGTAGGTATAAGAAATTGTAATTTTATAAAAATAGAAATATATATATTTGCAGAATAATTAATAGCTTATCTAAATAATTCACTGACCTCTATTAAACTTATAAGCATTGGTAAAATGCTTGTCTTCTCTTTTGTTTTTTGCTGAAACTTAGAAGTGAATTTTTTCTTTTTGAAAAAGAATGCCCTCTAGAAATCAGTGGGACTGGAGGTGGATCCAAGCACCTTGGGGCTCTCCGTGGGAAAGCCCGTGGCAGAGGAGACAGGGGGGGTATTTCTTTTTCTGTTTTGAACGGTGCTGAAATCACTAAACCAAGCACCATGGAAATAAAGTTCTGACTTGAATCCACAAAAGCAAGAAATTCAAAATGCAGGGCAGGAGCCCAAGTGAGGCCCTGAGCTGGACTCACACGCGGGTGGGATCAGCTCAGACCCCTCACACTTGAATATCTTGCCTCTGTGGGTTTGTAATACCCCCAATGATTGCTTTAAAACTATTTTTGCATGTAATTTACAATAGAGATGTGCAGTTTATTTTGTTGACTTCTTTTTTTTATGTGAAGAGAAAAATATATTAAAACTTACAAGTGATCAACCATCGTATTTCTGGCAACACCACAAGACAGCATTAAATACAAGTTTAACAAATAGATCAAATTACCTGTATGACAAGAAATGGATTGCATCCTGTATGCTGTTCAGCCCAAATCTTTTTTTTTTGTCTGTTATTCTTAATGTTTATTAAACTTTTAAATTTTTCTTCTCTCACCTGTGTGCTTGTTTTGATGTATCGGGGCACGGGGATTTTGGGAGGGGGGTATTTGAATTTTTTCCCCCCATCCTCTGGTCTGTGAGTGCCCAGAGCCTCGAGCCTGGGCTGTGTCACACCAGGGGACAGTCCCCAGGTGGGTGCAAATGTCCCCAAAGCTGCCCAGCTGCCACCAGGGAACAGAAAACAGGTGTTTACATGAGATAAAATATTCCTAATTGTAATATAGTTAGTGCTATTCTCTATTTCAATAAAATATTTAACTTAAAGTGATACAGCGTAAGCTATATACCTAATTTATATATCTATACACAGTATATAACACTATATAAACTTTATATCCTGACGTGATCATTCACAGTGCATAGACAGAATTCATTAATTTCACTTTCCATTATATTTAATATTTTGTATAGACCACATGGCAGATAATACATACTAAATATCTTCTAAAAATCTAGTTCATATGTAATAGGTACAACCAGAAAGATAAAAATGTCACTCACCACTAACACTTCCTTTATACAAGTTATTGAAGTATATATATGTATGTGTATTTATCTGTATGCATAGGTAGGTCTGATATAAAGGTTGGTTTTAGTAAATAAATACATTATGCTCAAAATACATTTTTTTATACACATAAAAATGTGGTTTGCGCATGTGCAAAATCACACCTCTATAAAGGTCTGCATTTTAATGTATAGTATATATTGTGCACAAAGTACATGTTTTAATAACAGACACATTCAGTCACAATCTCCCCTTTGCACTCAGTTTTATATATGGCTATAATATATAAATAAATGGATATATTTAAACATATCAAAGATATGTGTGTATATAGAAAAAAGTTAAAATAGCATTTTTATATATTTATCATAATTGCTTTTAGTGCTATATATGTGCATGTATATATGTACACATTAATAATATAAAGTAATATACATAGTATACGTATATGACACATTATCCATAGTGTATATAATATATATGTGTATATATAGTATACAAATATAATACCTGTTATATATACTATATATACACACTATGTATTTTGTATATATATATAAACAGTAAACACAGATTCTATATAGAAATACATATAATGTATATATACTTTCATATACATACGAGGGAAATATACGTTTAATAATGGATATATATTTATGCACAGACACATAACATATTAAAGGTTAAAAAAATTATATTTCCATATACCATGTTTAGCGATATTTTTAAAGGCTATACTTATTTATCCAAAACCATATAAAGTAGATTTTATTACTATGAAGATTTGGGGGTTTAATGTTACTCAAGACCAAAGTTTGTTCTAATGCACATGCCCACCCCCATCTGTGAATGTGCATTGTATACACACACAGCTAGATACAGACATTCAATAATTACATTTTTGTGTGGCCTATTTGACAACATTTACTTAATTTTGATGGCTTTAGAGCTTTTGATATCCACACACACATTTTAATGCTATAAAGATCTGGCTTTGCTATGTAATGAACAAAATAAATTCATTACAATGCAGAAACACCCTCCCTCCCCCCTTGACTGCCTATATGTGTGCATTTAGCAGTGTTTTATTATTATTAAGTTTTTATATAAAGTATAGTACAGATAATACATAAACCAAGCTTTTGGAGATATTTGTATATTTTATATAGACTAATATATGACACAAGATTTTCAAGAGATTTTCCTTAGCACACACAGCACGTGTACACGTGCAGGGAAAATTAAAGAAATATCAATGTAACATACTATCATAAGTATAATATGTAAGTATATAAAATAAACCCTCCCCAAGCCCAGGAGACACACCCAAACTCATCCCTACAAGGTGCCAAGAGTGCATTTAGGATTAGTTTCCCAGAGCTTCTGCTGCTCCAGGGTCCTGGCACTTCCCTAATAACCTACCCGGTTTGATTTTAGGATAAATTTGGTGGATTTAATATTCCTCGGGTCATTCATGGATGAAATTATTGCCTAAGATCAAAGAAATAATTCTCTGGACAATGTTAGTATAGAAAGGTAAAAAAACAGCTCTTAAATAATATGTCTTCGATGCACAAAGTTGGCATACACACACAAGTTTTACAAACTTATATTATCTAATTACAACATCTAACTCTTACCTCATGGTGATACACCCACCTGAAAACTGTCCATCCTCCAGGTCCTCCCACATTTGGGTTGGTGGTCCCAAGACCCCTTATCTTCCTCTCAGGAAAGTCTTCATCACCTCTCTCTGTCCTGCTTGGACCATTTTCAAGGATTCGGGGCCTTCTCTGATGGTTTAGACTCTCTTATATCAAACCACGTGCCTGTTTGTCTTATTCTAAGAACATTTTATACAAACTAGATGTTCTTCCTAAAGTCTTTATCCATTGAAATCCTTGATGAGGGACGCTGAACAACATCTCAGGACTCTAGTACAAAAATACTTAGCTAAAGTGCTGCTAAAAGTGCTCGAAGAGTTATAATTAAAATCTATATAACTAGATTTTAGGGCATCAAAATGATCCTGCAGCTCTGGGGCATCCGAGCTCACCTTGTGGTCGCTTTTGGAGTGTCTCTTTTAATTTCTTTTTCTCAAGCTCAAATTCTCACGAAACCTGCGAGGATTTCAGAACCTGTGAGATGCTTTAAACCCCTCATTAAGCTTGCCCAGCTGCTTGGAAACAAATAAATAATTCAGACGCAAAAATAAAGCGGCGAGCCCCGGGCAGCGCCGACACAAGGGGTCACACACGAGCCGTGAGCGGCTCCGAGCGCTGCGAGCTGCTCCACATCCCCGTCAGCTCGTCCTCCTCCATCCCTGCTGGGTCCTGCCTCCCTGCGAAGGGACAAAGGCGGTGTCACCCCATCCCCATCAGCCCTCCCGGAGCCCCCAAAGTGGGAGACACTTTGTCAGAGTGCCGGGATGCCCGAGATGCTTCAGGGAGGAAACACACGGGCTTAAAAAGGATGAGCCTCGATCACTTTGCACGTTGGTAGAGCCGGTTTTAATTGAAATACGAGCGCTTAGCCCCACCTTCAGACAGCAGCCAGGGTTCACCTGGGGCTCAGGAAACCAGCGGGGGGTAATTTCTTCTAATCACGTCTTTGGCCCAGCAGCCCCATTCCTTTTACAGGTATTTCAGTCCCTGTTTTCCCTCTGCAGCCTTCAGACAGAAACATCGCCTCTGGGAAAGGACACATCCCCCTGCCCAGCCTTGGACCCATCGCTGCAGATGAGCAGGACCCCAGTGCTGAGGCTGCAGGGTCCCAGTGGCCCCGGAGAAACTGGGATGGGATGTCCCAGCATCGCATGGGCAGGAGGGACAGCAATGCCCATGCAGGGAAGGCAGTTCTTGCCCTGCCCCAGTTTTGCAGCCCTTTGGGACTCCCCTGCCATTTGCCCCCCTGCCCTGCCCATCGGGATGTGGCTGGAAGAGTCAGAAGCCAGGGTTGCAAAATGGGATTGCAAAGGAAAAAGGGCAAAGGCAAAGCCCCCCGGGCTGCAGCCACCTCAGCTGCCAACAAACAGCAGAGTTACCAGGGACAGAACCAAAGGATGGAAGGTTTAGTGGGGAAAAGTCCCCCCTGGCTCCTGCTCATTCCCAGCACCCACCTGAGTGTGGCGGAGGGGAAGGGCCAGATGTGCCCCCCCAGAAAGGATGGGCAGAGCAATCACAGCGTGGCAAGAGCTTTGGGGCTGGGTGGAAGCAAATGTGTCTGGTGGGATGCCCAGCACACCCTACCTGGATACAGGGGACTGTCCTGGAGATGCTGCTGGGAGCTCTGTGGAAGCAAATGCAGCACTGGAGATTAAAATACTAAAAAATAATTTGGAAAAAAAAAAAAAAACAGCCCAGAAAAAAAATCCCAGTGAACCAAAAAAAACACCACTATCCAACAAAACCACCTACTCACATAAACAATGAAACAAACCAATAACTAGAACAAAGAATGCTAAGAAGAATGAGAAGCTGCTCTCCTCTCGTGTGTGCTGGCTTTGGCTGGGGTAGGATTCATTTGCTTGGTTGACATCCCTCTCCTGAAATACAGGATCAGAGCTCCTGCCTCCATCCCTCCCTTCCTCTGCACTGGCACTAATTTGTCCCTTTTCACATCATCACCAGGGAAAAGTGTCTGAAGTTGCTCTGGAACACCCTGCTGGCTCTGCCAAATGAGGTGGCCATGAAGCAAGGCTGAAGGGATTGAGTTTGTTTAAATCCAAGAGACAGAAGAAAGCAAAGGAAGAGGCGACAGGCTCCAGCTATAGAAAAGCTCTGAGCCACCAGACAGGACAAGGAGTAACAGGCTTGAAGTACAGCAAAGAAATACTGCTTGGGCAGCAGAAAAAAGTCAAGAGGGCAGAGGGTGAAACATTGAAATAAACTGCCTGGGAGGATTGTGAAATCCTCATTGTTAGAGGCTTTTCAGAAGGAGCTCTTCAGGAATGACAGGCAGAGTCTGTCTTCCCCCAGGCTGAGGAACAGCTAAAAATATCTTAAGAGTCCCTCCAAGCTTAATTTTCAGGGGTTTAGCAGAAGGCTGATTAGGGTGCCCAGCACCACCATGAGCTTCAAGACAAAAGCCATTCCCATTAAAACATGTTCCTATATGGAGACATATATTAAAAAAAAAGTAACTATAAAACCCTCTTATTCCCCTCCTAAGCAAATCCTCAGCTTTCCAAGTGCAAGGGTTTTGATTTGAGAAGATGGTTGAGTTCCTGCAGTAACAATGTTCAACCCTTCAGCATTTATGATGCTACTAAATCATTGCTGTTCGAAGCAAGCTCAGTAGGTGTTGTGGGTTGGGTTTCCGTGTTTCAACATCCAAAATAACTCCAGCCCTCCATCCAAACATCCTGTGGTTTGCCCTGAATGTCCTGCCAGGGACAAGGCTCTGTGGATTGCTGACCGTGTCATGGGAGCCACATGCCATGTCTGGTCACACCTCTGTGTCACCCCTGGAAGCCAACCCCTCCCACCAGACAGTGAGATACCTGCTGGAGCTACACCCACTCACTCACTCGGTCTCTACCAACAGCTTTTCACCTGTGTGAAAAGTTAAGGGAGATCTGGAAAGGCACCTAAAGGATTTGGGCATCTAAAGGATTTGGGCACCCAAATCCATGCCAGCAGGGCTCGTGCTGCTAAGCAACAAAGACATCTGAACAGATCCCTCTGGGAGCACGCGAGCCTCATTAGTCAATGATGTCACTTCTGTTACAAAACGGGTGCTGGTCTCTTTGCCAGCCTTTTGAAAGAGGATTTCGGTTCCCCAGCTTATCCTTAGGAACAGGCACCCTGGATCTCCAAAGAGAACAAGTGTTGCCACCCTCACTGCTCACCATAGACAGGAGGAGGATGGCTGGGATGGAAACAATCCAGTGGACAGACACCCAGCTTGGTAACAGAACCCCATCCACAAAATACTGCCCAAACAGGAACCTGAAAACTCTTTTCTTCCCAGAGAGCAGGGGTTTCCCTGGGGGTTGGACCTGCAAGCCTGAGCTGCTATGTGTGTTCAGCTGACACGTGGTGCAGGTTGCTCTGGGGGTGCAGCACCTCAAAACTCTCTGCTGGATTCTCCAGACAGGCTGCAAAGCTCACCCAAACCCTGACCCTGAGCACACCACTGCTCCTGGTCCTCCCAGCACTGCCAGAACAGCAGATTTAAAGCATCCCAACGCTCCCAAATGGCCACTGGATAACACCTCAGGTGTCCTATGACCAACCCCTTCCCAGCCTATGGCAGTGGCTGGTGAATTTATTCCGAAAAATGATGAGTGGAACACTTTCAAGAGGTAGAACAGCAAGAAGCAGCCTCTGGCTGTCAGAGCACAAAGGTCCAGGGCACAAGCTGAGAAAGCCAGGGAAGGCAGAAAACACCCAGACCCTGGAGCCAGCTCTGCCATGCCATCCCCCCAGCTTTTGTTAACTATTTTTAGCTTTAACCTTATGACACCTATTGATGGTGAAAGCAATTAGCAGCAGAGCCCAACATCCTGCCTTCTTCTAAAAATAGCAGAGCATGGAGAAAAGATTTAGTCGAGCACATGATGTGAACATGACAGCCCTGGCCCTCAGGGACATCTCGTGGCTAAGCACACCAGGCCCAAGTGAAGAATTGTGTAGAGGTCCTGACCAGAAGGGGCATTTAAGCAAGAAAAAAAGCTCTACGGAAAAATCTTCAGCATCTTCTCTTTAACTTGCTCATTCCTGCCCCTGCAACATGCATTTCACAGAATTACAGAATCTGCTCAGCTGGAAGGGACCCCCCAGGGACCTGCACAGGCCACCCCAAGAGTGCCTGTCTACACCTCAGAGTCTCTGAGTATCCCATCTGTACACCAGAATTCAACTGATACAGCAAAGGCTGCAAAAACCACATTCAGCCACTTGGAAAGGACTTCCTTACTTACCCAGAGCTGGGAGACAGTACCACATTTCCTATCATACTCACAAGTAATTCCAAGGGATGTGGGGAAGATGTAATTGGCAAAGCAGCTCTGCATTTGGTAACAGGATGAAAAATGATTTTTTTTTTGCTGTTGAATTAAAAAAACCCAATGCCATTAAAAGCACCCTAAAATAAATCCTTAAATAAAGCTTTTCACTTAATAGAATTATTTTTCTATGCACATGTTATAAAAGCATGACCTAAGAGTATCCAGTATTGAGAGTACCTGCTGCATCCCAGACATCTTTTGGAAAGGTCCATCTGCAAAACTGAAACATGTGTTAGCACTGCTTCATTTAGACTCAGACTACGTGTTGCACTTCTAAAACCTAAAGGCATAGAAAATACAGAAGCAAGTGCTTTTAAAAACATTTGCCTCAGGAAGACAAAGAAGTCCCATCTCTGTACTGCAGCAAACATTACTGGGAAAAGCACTATCTTTACTCCTGGGAGGAATGAGAGTGGAGAGCTGTAGTCAGATGGCAGGAAAAAAAGACAAGACTAATTGATATGCTTGTTTTCCAGAAAGAAACACATTTTTACTTCAGTTTGTCTATATTTTATGCAATGATGCTCCTCGAGGGATAGGAGCAAAATTATGTATTTCAATGTTCTAAGTTGAAAAAAAAAATCCCAATATATAATGGTATAAAAACACAGCAAAAGGAACAGCAGCAAGTCCCAAATATTGACCAAATTTAGACAAATGCACTTTTTTCCATAACACAGGTTAAATAATTTGGATTGCAGTCTTTCCTACTGCTTTTAAAGCATTGACTGAGCAAGCATGAGGGTCATCAGCTTCAACCTTGGATCCCCTGTGCCAGGAGTGCCAACGGTGTCAATTCCTGACTTCCCTGAGAAAGTGCTGGAGGGGAAAAAAACAACCACCAAGAACCACAAGAGTTTCCAAATTGCACCAAATGTTTATTGTTAGTCTAGTACATTCAATATCATATTGACTAGAATACAGTAATTCAAAATATTTTTGGCGAATTGAAATTTTTTAAAAACCATTTCAAACACTCCAAAAAAGCAATGCCATGAAAAATTAACTTAAAATTAAAACATATTCAAGCAAGAGTTTCACTTCTGACTACAGAAAACCTTTACACGCATTTTAGTGGTTTTAACAGTACTGCATTTCAACAAAAGATATGAACTCACAAAAAGTGGAAAATATTAAAATAGACACAATGTTAAAAAACTGAGGCATCCAGATGTGCGAGACTGTTGGAGCAGAAGTTTTCTGCCCAGCTCTTCCCTTTGCTCTCTTGTGGGGCAGTTCATTATTCTGCTGTGGTGGTGCCACTTCTCTGATCACCTGCTAACACCACACAGCAATTCTTCAATGCCTTGAAATTTAAAGTTTGTCCCTCTTGTATATTCCGTATACAAATGTAAATATTCTAAAATCTGTGGCCTTCTGGAAAATCTAAGTGAAACTGGACCTTTAAGACATCCCTATCTTGCTAATTACTGTTTGCAGACAGGCAATATCCAGAACAAAATCTGAGAAAGGCAACACATTTTGGTTTTGTTTTTAAATACTGACATGAAAAACTGAGTAAATTAGAAAAAGGATAAAGTCAATCTTAATATAAGACATTCATTATTTAGTGGGACAGGATACAATTATTGGACAAACAGTATTACAATGACTCTTCTACACTGGTCATTAAAGCACGTGTTCTACAGTCATGACTCGCTACCACAGCTGGATTTCCTGTACAGACAGCCAGCCATAAAAACCAGTTTTACTCTGTGTGAAGCCCCAGAATGACAAGTGCCACCTCATCAAGTTCCTCAAGCTCTGCTCCCTGGAAGGCTGTGCTTGTGAAGAACCATGAGCTCAAGGTGGTCAGCAATGCTCTGACCAGGATTTCCCAGCAGAACCACCCCACCAACAGCTGGTGGGACCAGGTTCTGTCGGTCAGTTTAAGTCCCTCTGGAAATCCAAGCTTTAAATGTTACAGCACTGGAGAAATTACTGCTCCTGGTTTGGGCAGGGAGGACCAGCTGCCCCTTCACACTGCCCAGCCTTCACCCCAACCACTGCCAGGCTGGGCAGCGTGGCTGGAACTGGGAACCTTGAGGAGACAATCACCCTAACTATTCCTTTTAAAGCACTTCATCACAAATAAAACCGAATGAAGGTCTGTTTCCTATAGTGGTACTACAGACCAGCAGAATGCTGTCATGTTAGGACTCAGCAGAATCACATTTACATTTTAGTTCATAGAAGTGGTTATTACAATTACACCTGTAACACAACCTTTGGAAGAGGTACAAGGTTTGCTTGTCAGGACAGGGTGTGGAATGTAACCATTTCTTGCAAGAGTTTGCAACATGAGTAGCTGCATAGATGACAGTTGTGTGTCTTCAGTTCAATAAATGTACTTTTAAAGTTTACAAAAAACACAAAAAAGTTTCTATAAAAGTCACATTATACCAAGATATGGGTGGTCAAAGTAGATTAGTTGTCTGTGATTCATGTTTAAGAAATGACTAGTGGAAAGGTGATAGAAACCAATTTCAAACCAAGAGCATTACATTTTCGCTATTGCACTGACTTCACCATTTGAATCACTAATTTAGAAAAATTCACGTAGTTAAAAATTGTAAAATTAAACTAGGATACAAAATTTGTTTGTAAACATCAGGTAGCCAGTTCTGCTAACGTGGAATGGACTCCTGGTACTGCAGTACAGTATCCTGGTTATTTACAGCACTTGCCATGTGATGGGCAATGGCAGGACACAAACATCAGTTCACAGTAATTGTGTTCACAGAACTACCAAAGTCAGTGCAGTTTTCCTGTGCAATTTGACAATGTCCCCGAATTCCTTAAGTCAAATAATACTGTTACAGAGGCCAAGTGCAGAGTATTTATGTAATACAGGTATCTCACAAGTGACGAATTTTGTCTGCAGGACTTCTGTAAAGGTACTTCCAGATGGCATAGTAATGGACAGCGGCTGCTGTGGCCACGAAGACGTGCCAGATGGCGTGGGCAAAGGGGATCACTCCATCACTCTTGAAGAACACCACGCCCAGGCAATAGATCAAACCTCCCCAGGCAACCTCCTGCAGCCCCTCCGTGTTGGTCTGTCAGTGAACAAGGACAGGGCAGGGTGAAGAAAGCAAAGAGTTTTTCGTGCATAAAAAGCAAAGTGTTTTCCCCCCTCAAAGAAAGGAGGCTGGGTGTCACGGCCCAGAACATCTTGGACAAGTGAGGAATATCAACTTTGGGAAATACAATATAATATTTATGTCCCAATAGCACTATAGAACTTATAACTCAAGAGCTAACACAAGCCTGATGTTGGCTCCATGCTCAGAGACAAACAAGGAGACAGAGAAATCCATGTTACTCTGTGCAAGGGTGAGTTTAATGCAACTCCTACTAGTTGGATGAAACATCCAGCAAGGTTTTGGTACAGCACAGCATTCATGTGGGACAGTTAAGGCATTAGCTTGAGAAGGTGTCAGATTTGTATTATTTATATTTCTATTTATTTTGTATTAAGCAGTAGAAAGGGTCAATCAACATTACTTAAAATGTGTAACTATAAATAAATGATAGTCAGAGTTTTGAAGAGGACTGTTTGTAACAGTCACATTCCTTACCATGGATGTCACTACCAGAGCAGGAGAAAATCCCATGGCTAAATAGAAAAAGAGTTCTACGATCTTATACCTGAAGAGGAACAAGGAGGTGTATGAGAGGATGAACATTTCTTTCAACAGTAAAAACACAAAACTTACGTTAGCATGAGTCCATTACATTATTTAAAATGCAGAGACATTACCAATATTCTATGACAAAATGAATACTAGTATTTATCTGCATTGTACAGTTGCAGGCAATGCCTTCTCTAAATACTGCCTAGATGCCTTCACTTGCATCAGGTACTAGTGAGATTAAAACATTGAGATAACTTAAATTTTCTTATTGGATGAGAACCTTAGCATCTCACCTCTAAAACAAAAAGAAAGTTTGGTCTTGTTCTGTGAGGGTGATTTTCAGTTTAAAGTTAAATGCAAAGAATAATCCTTACTTTTCATGGTAGAGAAATACATAAAGGGTTCCTCCAGCAGCCATCAGCCAGATAAACCATCGCATGTGAGATGCCAGAGGTCCCAGCTCACGGAGATTTAACCTGGAGGCACAAAGATTTCAAGAGACAAAAGTGATGAATGAATAGACCATACTGACACACGGGCAGTGGGGCTTGATAAAAATAAATAGACACTCAGAGCTCTAACTTCAGCATGATGGGGGAGCACACACAGGGACATTCTACCCACAGAAGGCAGAGGGTGTTTGCATTGATGGGAGGGAAGCGTGAACCAGGCTACATGGACTACAAATAAACTACTTCCTGATGTTTTCTAACATTACTTTCTGTTCAACAAGTCCCAGAAGATTACATTACATTGCCTGCCACAACACAGAATGTGGTCAGTTGCATCTAAGAAGGTACCTATGGATTTTGGGAAGCTGCAAGGCCAAAGTGTTTCCACTGGAAAAGCTTTAGCTCTGAAGCTGTGCCTGCAGTTTCTTACCATGGTGCATATGATGCTGCAATAAAGACGTAGATCATCATCCTGTCGCACATGTGAAAGCAATGCTCCATTGTCCTGAGAGAGAGAACAAGTCACTATGACAGATTTTGCAAGGATTTTTGTATCATCTCATTTTCCTGACACACTCTGGAATTAACTCTGGGGGAAATACAATCAGCTCCATGACTTAAAGCCATGTGGAAGGAGTGAGATACATAAGGGTTGAGCACTCCTCCATTCCTCTCCCCTTCTCCACCCTACCATGCATCCTGCTCTCTGGCAAGAAGGCAGAGCTGTCACATCAACTCTGCCTAATCCAGAAACTGTTATTATTTAGTGACTACTGGCTAAATCCAATTTACAGCCCAGAATTATACAGGGGTCATAATGGGACCAAAGAAGTAAAATAAGATGAAAAATAAATAATAAATCATGTCAGTTTTGCTATTGCTGCCTTTCTCCCAGGGAGGCTTTTTGCTGGTTAGCTGGGTATTGTGTTATAATTCTCTTGGCAAACTCTGTGTTCCTCAAAGCATTTGGGCATGCCATAGTCCCAGACAGTGTTCTCATTGCTGCAATGGGGCATTATCCATCAACCACTTAGACTGTTTTTCCCATTCTGCTTCTGGGTTAAGAGCCATTAGAGCCTAGAAAAACACATGTTTCCATTGTGAAAAAGCAGCAGACATTGAAGTTCATTTGTACATGAGCTTGGCTCGCTATTTCTTCCATCTGAATCAAGGGTGGCTTTTTTCATGATTCAGTACAAAGCACCACTCCAGCCCTCTATAAAATCGGTTTTGACTGAGAAACACAATGGGAAAATGTCACAGAACAAAATGCAGCTGGTACCTCAAGTGACTCTTTTTCCAAGAGACGATATGAAACACTGTGGAGACGATGAAGAGGGCGCAGAGCCCCACGCCGTACATCCACGCCGTGATCTTCTCCCAGCGATCGTCAGACAGCCGGTGCAGCAGGGCACTGCCCACAATCGCGGGCACAATGAGGAACTAGGAGGACAAAGGCACACTGTGAAATCTTCCCCGTGGTACCACCCTCAGAGCAGCACCAGCAGGCAGGGAGAGCTGCAGTGAGACCATAAGGCTTGTCCCCATCCAGGGAAAGTTTGTCATTGAGTTTTAAGAGACACCAGCACCAAGACTTGGACGTGTCTCAGACAACAGTTACATCCATTTGTGCTAAACTTCTCCTCCCATGGTGGCAGGGAAGGTGACCAGCTCCTCTAGCCATGACACAAAATCAGACAAAAGCATTTGCTAAGTCTTAGCAGTGGTTTTCTTTTCACATTCTGCTTTGTTTTTTCAAAACCATGTTGATACTGCTCCAGATTGGATTGAAGCCACCTCTTGTGCGTAGAGGCAGAGCACAGGACAAACCAAAATAAACTTGAATCCCAAAAGAAAGAACAAAGCATCCAGCAGCACGTAGCGGAGAGAATTAAGCAATAGTTTTGCAGAACTTGGGGTTTAGATATCATAAATAAATTAGCTGCAAACTTCTCTCACAACTAGATTCTTAATGCACAAAGATGTTCTTTTAATGCACTGTATCCAAGCCTCTTTTCCTTGCCACCTCCCTCTCGAGCATTTTTAATTCACATCTTCCAAAACAAGCACTGTTCAAGCATCACGATGGAATTAGAATTAGCATGTTTGCAGGAAGCATCCAAGAAGTGGGCTGCAGGCTTCATGTACGTTTAAAACTCTACTCCTTTCCAGAATAAATGACACAATGCACCTTTGTATCCTTCAGAAAAAAAGGAAAAACAAGATGGGGGGGGTGGGGGGGGGGATGAGGAAATAACCTAAACAAAAAAAATTCCCCACATCCAACAAACATTTAAAGAAGAGAAGCCACTGGCTCAGACATTTCTACCCCTCTGCTTCCACTATCAAGGCATATCTTTGTCAGCCTTC
Organism: Campylorhamphus procurvoides; assembly: GCA_013396655.1. Classification (NCBI taxonomy): domain Eukaryota; kingdom Metazoa; phylum Chordata; class Aves; order Passeriformes; family Dendrocolaptidae; genus Campylorhamphus; species Campylorhamphus procurvoides. The sequence continues at coordinate 739,969 of WBMV01001708.1, read as the reverse complement.
TAGTTAAAAGTTCCACAAAAACAGTAAAAATGTAGAAGTCAAAGCTGCACAAGTTCCCTTCCAGGCCCTAAGTGTGTCTTAAGATGCTAATTCATTTACTTGAATTGCAAATAAGCTTCTTAGGTTAAATTCTTGTAATTTAACCCAAGTCTCATATGCTAAACAATAAAGCCAGGAACAAACAATGTTTAAACAAATCTAGCCACTTTGCATTACTGGTTTGATAGCTCAGAGAGCAAAGTTCTGGTCTAGCCTGCACTATCTGTCCTTCATCTACTTACAGACCAGAAATCAAGGCTCTGATCAGTGCAGAGGATGCAGAGCAAACCAAATGGTCCTGAGAAGCAGCTTGGTGATCTAGAGAGTTCACAACAACAAGAAAAGTGGCTTTTCCTTCTAGATTTGAAGTACATCAGGTGTAGCTTCATCACTATTATATTTTCCTATGTTTTGCAAAATTTAACACGTTTATACCAAAAGCTGCAGAGCCATGGAAATGAAAAGTGTGGCATTGCTTCATCCACAGCATTGGGACCAGAGGTGAAAACACTTGATGAGCTTTGTAATGAGACTACAGAAGTTGATTTTCTGCACTTTAAGGCTAGAAATAGTCTCCCAGTCTGACTTCTCATATCACAAACCACATTTCCATACACATATCCTGGCCAGCCCCCCAATTCAGGAAAGGTTGGAGTGTGTCAGTGCTCAGAGATCAGTCACTCCTGTTTTCCACATATGACACACAGCGTAAAGTGTGGCTGAAGCCCTCGAGACAGCCAGGGACTGATGAGATGTGACAGTTGTTTCCTTCAGGGTTTGAGGAGACAGGAGGATACTCAGCCCCAGGAAAAAGGTTGTAGCCATGTTTAAGCTGTGCAGTCCCTCTTCACCCACATGCATCAGTTTCCTTCCCAAGTTCTAGTGCAAATTTCAGTTTTGACTGAACTTGACAGAGAACTAAAAGGTTCCAGGGAGATTATGTACCCACAGGTACAAGGTAAAATAGCAAATCCCTACTAATTCCCTACTAACAGCCAAGGCATGAGCTGCTCAGGGACTCTGATAGAGACCATTTTATAGGAAGGAAGCCCTCCTGGGAAACAAGATTTATTTACTACACAGAGTAACTTGCCTTTCTTCCTCAAATACCCAACTTTTTATTGATCTGCCAAAAAAAAGTATTTCACAAATTAAAGCTTTCACCTACAATGCTCGAATGGCCCATAACCAAGTGCAATGTCAATCAACCTCTTCCAGTAATTATTGTATCTAAAGCAATAGGGTTAAAAAGAATAAGCAATTTTCTTATCACTTCTTTCTCTGCACCTTTAGAATGAAGAGTAGAGCTACAAATGAGCACATGAATGAAGACCTTAGTCTCTCTTCTGCCTTGTTCTGGCTCTGAAGAACAATTTTGCTTCTCCCAGGAACAGCAGCACACTCCAGGAGAAGGACTGGCTGGTTTTTAAATATTCTGTTTGGAAACACTTTCTCCCCTGTGCCTGATAGGCACCATGGGAACAGTCAGACTAAACAAGAGATGTTTTATTACTCTTTTTTGGACCAAAAATAGCTAGATTAAATACAAAATCCAGAAATGACACCCCGCTGTTCCAGCCAACTGGATAAAAGTTCTTTAGATACCAATGCCATGACAGATAACATATGGTACAATGGGCTTCATCCATCTTACAAAAGAAATACAAAACTTTTAATTGACCAAACAAGGCAGATTTTCCCTGTTCATTTTAATCTCCAGTCTTCAGAAGGGAGAAGCAATTATCAATCTTGTAAAAGGAGGGGTATTTACCTAAAAAGTAGTCAGAGGATCAGAACTAATAGAAAGACTGTGATTGTGCTGTATCATTTTCGAGTGATGACACAGCATTTCTAAGCTGCCAATATTCCCAGAAAAAAACGCCAGCTACAAGTCACAAAATCTTTGCATATTTTATCAAGGAGTGCAACTCTTCCAAATGAATATAATGAATCCCAGTAACTTAATGTACTGAGAACAAACCCAGAATCGTGGTGCTCCAATTTACTAATTTTAGCACCTTGATTAATCCTGGCTACATCACAAGTGGGGCTGGAAGAGAGATTTACAGAACAAGAGAGAAGGCAACAGTTCCCTGAGTTTTCTAGAGAAATGCCAGAACAAAATGAGACAATGAAGTTAAAACCCCTCTGCAATAAGGAGAAAGACAAAGGATTAAAATATATTTCTTTACAGCCATAGGCAGCAATCTTTAAAAAGAGACTTGGGCTCAACTCCCTTGTGATATATTTTTGGAAACCCTTTTTTGCCCTCCTGAAGCCAAGTACAGTCTCTCCCTACTCATCAGTTTTCCCCTCAAATAAGGAGATCAGTATCATGGAGTGGGAAGCCTGTGGGCAACTTGGACAGTGCAACACACACAGAGCACAGGAACTGCTACTGCACTCAGGTGGGATGGAGGCATTTCCACCATGATAACTCCTTCTTCCATGCTCACATGGCCTGCTAAATGCTCCAGGTCTCATTTTTAAAATATTTAAACTACTTCTATTTTTCCACGCACTGCACAAACCCAGCCTGGAACAGAGACTATAGTCTATTTTAAGAATAGCTCCCCCTTTTAAGGCAGTTGGAAGAAACTTTAAGAGCAGTATTAAACAGAGCCATGTCTTAAGTTCTGAGGTTTTAACACAGCAGGGCATATCTTTTGTCTGATAAACCTTATGTACACTAGAAAGTTTGCTGGTGAAAGAGCCATCCCTCCCCTCAGACTTAGATTACCTTACAACTCCAGCTCTTACCACCCCTGCTTCTCTCATGCACTGCTTCCTTCCTGTTCTTCTAAACACAGAGAACAGTCTTTGCTGTCTCTGTTTCCAACTGCTTAGCTGCCCTTCCTGTCTCCTACTGTCTGAAGGCAAGTCAGTGCTTCATTTAGAGCTCAAAAAAAAGATCAAGGCATTTTAAAGAGCCTCACTATCTGGAAATTTGAAGACGCCTTACTATGCCACAAAAGTTACCTTTAAAGTATTGTACCAAAAAGCTATGCCTGGGATTCTGTACCCTCATTTATCATTGGCCTTTTTTTACTAAGCAGCTGCCTGAACTGACTCTTGTGTATTTTTAAGTCAAAAACCAGATGGGATACCTACTGTAGAGTACAGCCCCACTCATAAATTACAAGTTGACTGCTTCCTAAATTATGAACATATGTCTTTATTCCAAACCTCTGTGGAGAACCATTGCTTAACTCTGTTTTGTGGAATCACCAATGCCTAATTGAAAACTCACACTATAGGCTGGTGGCAAAGACTCACCCATTTGACTGTCTAGCATTTAGCAAGTCTGTAACACAGAGAAGCAAACACCCCCCAGCTTATTCTGTATAATCCACTGTGCTTTCCCAGCTTAGATTCATATTTCAAGGCTTTAATTATTGATCAATAGTTAATTATTGCATCCAACTTTAGTTTAACAGATCATGGTAGGTTTTAGCATGTAGATTGACTGTTCAGGAGGTAATAAAACAGCTTTACCACAGCCTGCAGCATTCCAAAAAATACTGATGCATCTTGTAAGCCCCTGTTAACAAGCAGGAATAAGACATGCCTGTTTCTCAACTAGGTGAAAGCTAAAATTGCTAAGAAGCACAGCAACTTCTGCCAGGTATTTTGAAATTTAACTTTTTGGCCAGAGTAAACAAGATTTGCACTAGGATTATGAGATAAACTACATATTTGTGCTAACTAACAGAATGTTGCTTCATTCCTGAGGCAAATAAGCATATATTTACATAATGCTGTACATGAGACCCTTGGCTCAAGAACACAGAAGCTTCAGTTAACTTTTCTATGTGTGAACCAAGGTGATTCTGTTTTTACCAGCACCATGGAGCTGTATGTTGCTTATTTATAAAATATTCACAAAGGGTCCTTAAGAACAGAGTTCCTTCTAGAGCTGAAGAGTCCTGGGCACTACCTTGAGCTTTCATATCTGCAGCTCACTCAGACACACTGGAGATAAGGGACTGAGGACAAAGTCAAACATACTTCAGATGCTTGGAGTTAAACAAGGGATTGAGGAGAAGCACAAGCTGCTTTTATAAAAGGGCAAATGCTATCTTAAAAAACAAACAAACACATTCTTAAGTCCTTTTCAAAGTGCCAGACAGCAAATTAAACTTCCTAATTACTAAAAGAAAAAAACAAACAAAGGGGGACTGCTTTTCTTATTCTGTATGTATATATCATTTGAATAAATCTAGAATGAGTCGTTCCATTATGAAAATAAGGACAGACTTGGAGTTTTCACAAGGCTATCAGCACTATTAGTGCCTCTCTGCAAGAAGACTGCCACCTCCAACATGGATAAAGCTTTCTTGTACTTGCAGTACACAATTACATCAGCACAGAACTGGGAAATCCACCTTGCAGGGCTAACTAGTAGTGGCCTGTATTCTCTTTATCACAGGCATCTTAGATTGGGACAGAGGAAGAATACCTAGATAAAGACATGTAACTTTGGTGAGAAGGAAACCTGTGAAGCATCTGGAGCTCCTGGAGATTCAGAACAGGGACTAGTCATTACCAAACATCTAATTTTCTGGACTATTACAGCTGAAACTTTAATGCACCAAACCAGGGAGGTTGTAAACTTGAATACACTGGGGCAAAGGTGAACATTTAGCAATCCCAACCCACAAACATTTACTGAAACATCTGGTTTTAAAAACAAAAAAGAGAAGAAAAAAAAGAGAAAGCAAGACCTGTACTTACTGCATGTGTGTAACAGTTAGCAGCATGTTCATAGCAGGTGGGTTTGTAGCGGCTGTTGGCTGGAGCTGGGTGGTTCATGAACCTGTTGAATAATTAAGAGGTATTTTTAGGAAAGTGAATAAACCATCTCTTGGAGTGTCATGAAGGAATAGCTTCAACCCAGCAGTGTAAAGAATTGTAAGCACAGACATGTTCAAAGTAGCTGTTATTTAAACTAAGTTCATCCAGGTCCTTCTTACCAGAAGCACACGTTAAATAAATTTCTGTGACTGCCTGTTGCAGGGGCTGGTTCTCTGTAATCAAGACTTCCCATACAGCAGTCAGACTCCCTCTTTTCTCACAGCTGAGTCCAACCTGAATCTTACAGTTTGAGTAAACAGTTCCAGATTTCTGGGATATTTCATTTGGTTTTCTTGGCTGATTTATTAAGTGATTTGTAAACCATTTTTTTTTCTAAACTGATATATGAAAATGTAGCAGGAGTGATAAAATAAGTGTGTCATGGTCTCTCCACAAATTGTGGCAATTTCAAGGAACAGTTTTAATTGTTACTTATACAAAGGATAAGAAAAAAGTGAATTTAATTCACAGACACCAAATATAAAGGGTTGTTAGCAAATTAATAACTCCCCAGGAGTTAATATATGGTTAAAAAATGTCAAGTCTTTTGTCAGTGAGAAATGGCACCTTGCTCTCATCTCCAAGAAGACAAAGACATCGTCATCGTATACACAGGCTCACAGAACATTTGGAAAATGCTTTTGTTGCCCAGTGCTTACAGGTCCTCAACAGCTGCTGAAAACTGTCTCGGCATCCTCTAAAGCTGGAACATTCAGTTTATTCAGTTCTGCTTCCAAGTTAGGAAAACATTTAAAAATAAAAGCATCTGTTGGCTCAGCGAGTGACCAGGCTTAGACTGCCCTTGCCCAGCTCCATAAATTCAAAGTCATGGGAAACTTTTCACTGATTACATCTAGGACATCATTGCATTTCTCTGTGGTGGTAACTCAGAATTTTCACAAGAAGTGAAAAATAAAAATTAAAAAGAACCAAAGGGGAAGAACCAACAGCAATAAGCTTATACTCAGTAGAAGCTTTATAACTCCCATTGTTCCAAATTTCTATGTAAGATATTACTATCATATAAAAATCTATAAATAATTGAAGGTAGCCTGCTAATGGGATCTTTTATTATTCAGCAGAGGACTACTTTTAATTCTTTTCCCTTTTATTTAGTAGAAAATATACTGCATCTTTCTAAAGCAGTCACAACGAAGCTTGAAGTAATGTTAGATTTTAGACAGGATTATGAACAAACACTTCAGAAATTAGAACCTCTTACTCTCAGTAATTTAAAGACAGTTATTAGCAGCAGAACAGAACACAAAGACAGGAACAAAGCTAGCCTTGCTCTGTTATCTACACAAAGGGTTGGGGTTTTTCCCCCTTTATTTGTGCCAGCACAGGAACGATGTAAATATCGGTTCATGTGTGGCAACTTCAGGCTGGCAAAACAGACAAGCACGAGATTTCAGAGAGCTTCACACTTACAAAACATTTCAAACGTTTCTTATTATTTTATATATAATAACAACAGAAGTTATCAGGAACACAGCTGCTGAAAGCTTTAGGGGATTCCCTCAACATTCAACATCTGAAACTGGCTGTTTCTCCACCAGAGAGGATTCCAGCAGAACCCCAACATCAGCACCACTTCTCCCATTCCCTTCACTTACAGGTTCATATCAACACCACACCAGCACTGCTGTGCTCTGGCAGGACGGGGAGAGTTCAGCTTTACCTCGACCTTAAAAAGCAGGTCTCACAACACCCAGTACCACCTTTGCTGTACATCTGATGTTCCTCCACCTCTCTCTTCTGAAAGGCACTGACTACAAGAGGCTGCAAGACCCAGATGCCAAACGCTGGAGCATGTTTGCTCAGGTCACTACTCACAGGCAATGCTCTTAGTAGAGCAAAGTTTCAGTTATTTCCCCCTGCCTTTTGATAATTAATTATTTATAAACATTATCAGGAGCAACTTCGGAGGGAGGATCATTAAAGAGGTGGTTGAATAGTGCAGTAATTCCAGCCAAAGCTTCTCTGAGTTTGTTTCATTTCCAGTTTGACAGTTCAGGCTTAATGTCTTAAGAAACAGACCTGAAGTTTGAAAATAGCTGCTCTGTGATATTACTGAAATGCACATCAAACCCAGGAAAAATTATTTTGACACATGCTGTTAAAGTCAGGCATACACTTCTGCAGTTATAGATACATATGACATTCCAACACGAAGGAAGAAAAATGTGGTTACAGACTAATTTACATTCTAGAGGCAGAAGCTGCTCTATTCTTTCTTAGAGATAAATAAACAAACAAACCCCACTCCACCAACAACGGATGTCTCTTGTTTTCTGCCACGTGAATACTGAAACACAAGGGCATTGTTCTTCCTCCTATCTACAGGTCACGTTTGCCTCTTCTGGAAAAGATAATTGTGGGAATTATAATCTCACCTTCCTAAAAGTGGAAGCTCAATATACAGCATTCAGATGCTGTTTACTCCTAAACAAAGGCTCTCGATAACACATTAAGGTTATTATCAGATGCAGGACAGTCTGATACAGTCCCACTGAACTGGACCACAATTTACAGGAAATGTCTTTAAGTGAAGCCTTTTGATTCTCTAACAAATCTCTGATGCATTCTTTAATTGCAGATCTAGTGAAACTCGAGTCATTTAATCAGGGGATATGCACCACATCTCACAAGAATGCATAAATACTTCTCCATTTAAGATACTGACAATCCAATATCACTAAGATAAAATATTAATGCCTTCAATACCAGACTATGAAATTTCTGAAATTAAGAGACTAAGAACTGCTTGCAGCCAGCCAGGAGAGCAGGATGCTTTCACACTGAACTGAGCTGTGAGTTCCTTTTCACAATTTAAATGCATTCTCAGTGCTAAAGATCTGCTCGAGGCCAAGGAAGTCCAAGCTCCAGAATTCCACAGCACACAAACAGCATTCTTTGATGAGCACATTCCCAATATAAGTGGAAAAGGAGTATTGAGAAAGACATATGACAATTTCAAACAAGAGGGAAGAAACTCATAGCCCTCCCTTTACACTACTTGAGCTTTGATCTTGAAATACTTCAAATATTTCAAATGTTAATCACAGGGACTGATCCATCCTTTGTGACAGACCCTGATCTCAAGCTCCTATTCATTTCCATGGAGCAGATGCTGCCTGTTTCACAGTGATTCCAGAATTAAGGGAGGATAGTGTTTGGGGGACAAAGCGGGAGGAAAATCTGAGGGTTCTTAATGCTTTGTCTTTGCACGCAAATCCAGCTTAGAAAAATAAATTACAAATGCCCAAAATCTATTGCACGTCTCTGTATGGCATTTGTCTGGCATCACAGCAAGCTTAGACCCCAAACTGCAGAAGAGAAATCAACTCTTGCCTTATTCATGATTCCCATCTGCTGAATGAATTATTCTTTTAAGCATGAAGCAAAATGTCAGTAAAACCACCAAGCACTGATAATGGCCTCAAAGATCTGGGTTTTTTTAGTCTTTTCAGGAAGTATATTTCCTTTATGCAGCTCAAAAGACCTCATACTTCCTTTTACCGGCATAAAAGCACATTACCCCTTTTTGTGTCTTTCTTTCTGCTTTCCAGCAGCAGGAGAAGCCATTTAGACCTAATAAACCACAAACAACAGCATATGAGAACCTGCAACAAGGTGGGCGTAACTCCACAAAACCAGCATTAGCACACAATAAATGGGGTTAAAAATTGCTTTGGTATCTAAATATATACTACAGTACCTGGTATGTTATCTGGGCTCTTTGTTTTGGAGAGGAAGAACAACAAAAACCATGAGCAGGACAAAACAGATCAGCCCCACATTTTTACGATGAACATTTTAGGTATGATTTTGAAGAGAATCTAAAAGGTTCATAAAAAACTTGTTTGCTTTGACCAAACTGGCTGATATTTCCTCTTTACAAATTCATTCAGTTAAAAATAGAGCTGTATTCTTCTTCACTAGATACCTTCCTTCCTGGATTTGACAGTATCTAGTTGTGGTTTGTAACTGCTCACATAACCTTTACTATCACTGAACATCTGAGGCACAGAAATAATTCAGATCAGTACAGAAGCAGTTACCTTATTTGGAAATATCAGTGAAATCACACGCTGTGTAAAGGTTCATGTACTTACAGCACGATACCAAAGATGAAAGGAAATCTGCAATACTCTGAGAATCCATAAACCACCATGTTATCATGCATAGATTAGATCACGGAAAAAAGTGCCTGTGCATCCCACTGACCTCCCAAAAGCTCCTCAGCCTTCTGACAAGTACAAAAGGCAACATTTCGAGTGAAGAGTGGGCAGCAAAAAGTCACTGTGGGTGCTGCAGCACATGTGAGCTCAGGGGCAAGGCACCAGCCAGCACAACAGCCGAGGTGGGGGCTAGCACAGAGAAACCACATCCGACTGCATTTGCCTTTTTCGGTTCTCTTTCAATTTTATTTCCCTTTCAGTGCTTAGGTTTCAGTTTCTTGAGCAAGCTGGTGAAGGGAGAGCAGGGCAGCCCTACAGGGGGTACCTGGTGAGAGAAGCCACCCCAGAACATGGACTGTCCATCAACAGTTACCAGCCCTACACCCAGACCTTGGGCAAGGAAGAACACAAAGCCCACAGATGTTTATCCAGCAACCCTGACCGAAGTTACCCAGTCAAGAACAGCATCTTTCCAAGCTGAAAAACGGCTGATTTTTAAGCTGGAAGAGCACTGCAACAGACTCTTCCCTGCGAGGGCGGCGAGGCCCTGGCACAGGTTGCTCTGAGAAGCATCCCTGGCACACCCCATCCCTGCAAGTGTCCAAGGCCAGGATGGATGAGCCTTGGAGCAACCCAGGATAGCGAAAGGTGTCCCTGCCCATGGCACGGGGGTGGAACGAGATGAGCTTTAAGGTGCCTTGCATCCCACACCGTTCTGGATTCTATGATTCCGTAATCAATCGGGGCGGCTGGGCAGGGATGCCCGGGAGCCACAGGTCGGGCCCGGCGGTGCCACCCGAGGGATGCGCGACCGGCTCGGCGAGGGCAATAAACAAATAAACAAAGAAACTGACACACACCCACCGCTCGCACCGCTCGGGACGGCCCTGCCCTCCCTCCCTTCCCCTCCCACGGCTCGTGGCCGCTCGGGGGTCCCGTCCCCGGCGGGCGGTGGAAGCACGGCAGGGTCAGGGGCGAGCTTACCTCCGGAACCGCTCCCGGAGCCGCTGCATGGGTCCGGGTCCGGGTGCGGGTCCGGTCCGGGCGGGCGTGCCGGGGCGCTGCGGGCGGCTCGGGCCGGGCTGCGGGCCCGCATTGGCGAGCGCGGCGGGGCGGGAGCAGCGCCG
>WBMV01001708.1:365244-729693 GCA_013396655.1 Campylorhamphus procurvoides | reverse complement strand
CAGTGAGGATTGTCAGGGGTCCAGCGGAGACCGGTGAGGGTTTTGAGGGGTCCCGAGGCTCCAGGGGATCCCACAGTTCCCGATGAGGGTTGTGAGGGGTTCAGGGGATCCTGCAGTTCCCAGTGAGGGTTATGAGGGTTCCAGAGGGTCCCACTGGAAGCAGCGGGATGGGGATAGCTGTGGCATTGCCATTGTGTTTCCTTGGTCACCAGCCAAGAGATGAGGGGTTGGCGGTGGCAACATGAGGAGAAGGAGAAAGAGGCTGAGGGAGCTGGGGTGGTTCAGCCCCAAGAGACCTTGTTGCTCCCTGCAACTCCCTGACACGAAGGTATAGCTGAGGGGGGATCAAGCGCTTTTCCCAGGGATCCAGCAGCAGGACAAGAGGGTATGGCCTTAAGCTGTGCCAGGGCAGGTTTAAGTTGGGCATCAGGACGAAATTCTCTACAGAGAGAATGATTGAGCATTGGAATGGGAACTGGTGGAGTCACCGTCCCTGGAGGTGTTTAGGAAGAGACTGGATGTGGCACTCAGTGTAGATGAAGTTGCACTGGGTCAAAGGTTGGACTCAATTCAGTGGTCTTTTCCAGCCTTAGTTGATTCTGCATCATCTTCAAAGCCTGGAAACTGAAGGAACCCTTCCACAAGGATACAGCACAGCCTGAGCTGGGTATCCTCACTGCCATGCCTGGGGCATCCATCCCTGTGTGGAGATGCCCACCAAAACACTCCTGCTTTGTTGTCACATAAAGCTGCGCATGATGGGCCAATTCACTCCTCTCTGAATGGAGTTGGCAGTGGTGAGACCGCTTGTGACAACCTGAGTAGCTGTCCCAAGTTCTGCTGNGGTCCAGGGGAGGGTTCCAGAGCGTCTGGCGGTTCCAGGGGAGGCCGGTGAGGGTTGCGAGGGGTCCAGGGGATCCTGCAGTGCCCAGGGAGGGTTGTGAGGGGTCCAGGGGTTCTGGGGGATCCAGGGAGGGTTGTGGGGTGTCCGGGGGGGCCCACAGTTCCCGGGGTGCCAGCGAGGATTGTCAGGGGTCCAGCGGAGACCGGTGAGGGGTTTGNGGGTTTTGAGGGGTCCCGAGGCTCCAGGGGATCCCACAGTTCCCGATGAGGGTTGTGAGGGGTTCAGGGGATCCTGCAGTTCCCAGTGAGGGTTATGAGGGTTCCAGAGGGTCCCACTGGAAGCAGCGGGATGGGGATAGCTGTGGCATTGCCATTGTGTTTCCTTGGTCACCAGCCAAGAGATGAGGGGTTGGCGGTGGCAACATGAGGAGAAAGAGGCTGAGGGAGCTGGGGTGGTTCAGCCCCAAGAGACCTTGTTGCTCCCTGCAACTCCCTGACACGAAGGTATAGCTGAGGGGGGATCAAGCGCTTTTCCCAGGGATCCAGCAGCAGGACAAGAGGGTATGGCCTTAAGCTGTGCCAGGGCAGGTTTAAGTTGGGCATCAGGACGAAATTCTCTACAGAGAGAATGATTGAGCATTGGAATGGGAACTGGTGGAGTCACCGTCCCTGGAGGTGTTTAGGAAGAGACTGGATGTGGCACTCAGTGTAGATGAAGTTGCACTGGGTCAAAGGTTGGACTCAATTCAGTGGTCTTTTCCAGCCTTAGTTGATTCTGCATCATCTTCAAAGCCTGGAAACTGAAGGAACCCTTCCACAAGGATACAGCACAGCCTGAGCTGGGTATCCTCACTGCCATGCCTGGGGCATCCATCCCTGTGTGGAGATGCCCACCAAAACACTCCTGCTTTGTTGTCACATAAAGCTGCGCATGATGGGCCAATTCACTCCTCTCTGAATGGAGTTGGCAGTGGTGAGACCGCTTGTGACAACCTGAGTAGCTGTCCCAAGTTCTGCTGCCTGTGCACCATAATCTTATCTACTCAAACCAAACTTCCAAGCAAGGGTTATCTCACTAAGTGAAGGGACCAGGCCAAGCATGTTCCTGTAAGATGAATGTGGTGTTGCCTTGTATATTACAAATCAGGGCGTGAATTAGGAGAATATTAAGTTCTATTCATGCTCCTGTCTTCTAATCCAAGATCTTGTTTACAATGGGATTTTGAACAGTTCCAGCCCTCGACAAAAGTGATTAGTAGAGGCACATTGAAGCAAACCACAGGTTTAGGCAAATAAACCATACCTGGAGTCAACATTTTTTATGGTAGACTGAGACACATGTGATCTGCCAGCAGCTGCTGCCATGGGTTGTAAGTCATCTCCCCAGCCAAACATGTCACCTCTGCCAGGTAACCACCCCCACCACAGGCAGCAGAGGGAAGTGTGAGTGTCATGCCTTGGCTGGACACCAGGTTAAACCTGACTTTTCATGGCCCTCAGTCCCATTTACCAGCTCTTCCTTCATGCCAGAAGCGAGGAAAGGATTAGGTGGTAATAGCTTTGTAAACTGCCATGGCAAGAACTGCCCCTCTGTTTCTGTAGTTTCAGGATGGAATAAGCCCTTCTTCTATAAATTGGTCTGCAGCAGGGGCTTGCTGCACGACAGCTGGGGCTGGGCCAGAAGGCCACTGCAGGCAGTTGCTCAGCTTCACTCAAAGGGGAGGGTAGAGCTTGTTGCTGGAAAGGAGAGCTCCTGAAATGCAGAGCCAAGCTAGTTCCCTGAGAGAGACATCTATTAATCTCAGTGAGGTATCACTGTTAATAAGTTGGTACAATCTGTCATCTGATTTAACAGTGTCACCAGTAATAAGGTTTCATATTGCTTATGTTATCCGTTAATCCAAAAGGAGCCAAGTTTGAGAATGCCACTGAAGAGCCCAGACCTGCACACACAGCTACATTTGAATAGCTGAAGTGTCAGCAGTATCCCAATATCCTGGCTTTATTTTGAGGTAGAAGCAGCTCCCTTCCTTCTCAGTGGCACACAGTCATCCTTGCATTCCTCTGCCACGGCCCCAGTAATTTGCACTTTCAGGCTATAAAAATGTTCAGGTTCATGTGACATAGTGGGCACCATGATTGGAATGCTTTGAGGTTCTGGTAAAACCTGGACTGACTCCTGTAAAGTAAATATGCCAACACCTTCAAAGGTCCACACAGAGGTGTTGGATCTTGTCTCCATCTTCTCTCATTCCCACTACTCTTTGACTCTTTCTTCTGTCTCTTCCCAAGCCACTCTCATTTTCATTTCCTTCCCTGCTGCCTTGGACATTTGATCTAGTCTCTACAAGCAAATATATCAGGGAGTTTTTCTCCTTGTGGTTTTCAGAGCCTGTTTTTCCACCTTTGTTCTGTGGTCAGCAACTTCCTGTTGCTGGAGCATCAAAGATGTGCAGGTTCAAGATACAGTTAAAAATAGGCCATAAAAAAACAAAGCACAGTTTCAAACTTGTTTACATTGAATGAAAAAAACCACTCATATCGTGAAACCTAACTGAGTGGAAACAGGTCAAGAAGATCCCCCAACCATCATGACAGTGGCGATGAAAGATTTTGAACTGATCTCTGTGTCTCTTAAGGAGAGCACTAAATTACTGAGAAAACATATTATTATAGCAGTCCTGACCAACAACATACTTTTAGTAGCAGTGACTCTTGTTGAACTCATCTCTGTAATTGCTTTTGATGATCTAATGAATCATAATGCCTTAAAAAAAAAAACAACAAAAAAACAGAGAAAAAACCCCCCCTTATTATGGACCATGGAACCATTAAATCTAAATCCTAAAAACTGGCATTAAGCATACAAAATTAAGGAAGCAAAAACCTTATTAGTTTGATTAGTCTCACTTACAAAGTATGTAAGAAAAGAACCTTCGAATACCCAAAGTCAATTTGATTAAAAATGTTTGTAAGACTAGAAACATGTCCTGGTGCACTCAGCCAGAAATGTATTTTAATACATGACTCAGGGTTACAAGAAGACGGAAGAAGTTTTCTTACTGAAAGAAATCCCTGCTGTGGGGCACAATCAGACAGTGTGCTTGGAAGGAGCAATATATTGAAAATGAACAGCAAAGGGCTCATTAATAAGACGTTTAACCAATTATTTTTTCATTGGGCAAAGAGAATTTTAGTTCTGATCAGGACTGTGAGGTATTTGTAAAATAGATTGCCCAAAATGAACCAGGCAATCCCTCTTTGATACCCAACAGACTCTCATTTGACACCTCATAGGAGGTGTTCACATGGCAAATCTGTTACTAATTGCAATTCTTGACAGTCAGGAGCACAGGAGCTGTGTGGTTTGCCCTTATTATTTCTAGGTCAAATTTGACCCATGCAGAATCTCCTGCTGGTCCTTCACAAGCACTGTCTACTTGTCTCAGCATGGAGAAATTTGCACTCCTGGACTAATGAACATTAAATTGTCACATGAAGCCATACATAATTTCTGAATCAGACATCAAATGCCTTTACAGGATTATGCAAAGAGAGATGCAGAAGGAGGGGGGATCTGTAGTTTTCACTGTATTACAAAATTGTCTTGGGTTGCACAAATCTATCAAGCGAACATCAAGGACTTGCCAAAAGCTTCCTTTTCCCCACCCAAGATGAAAATTTAATTGCCACATGAGATGTCAAGCGGTGAATGAAATTCTATCAGGAGGTTATCTTATTAAAAGTAAACATCTCACACAAAGCTGAGTCTCTTCTGGTCCTTTGGCACAGACGAGCTCTTATTATGAGCCTGCACAATTACAAGGCTCCTGATTTGTTAAACAGATAACAGAGACGCAGCTCCACGGGTGCCAAAACTGATGTATTAGTGACAAGACATTGCTAATGGTCCCAGGTACTTACTTTTTGGAGTTGCCAGCAGTGACAGGGTGGCTGTGGAGGCAGCAGGGCAGCACACCAGGGCTCAGGGAGCTGCTGGCCAGTTTAATGCAGTGGGGAGGTGGAGTGAAGCTCTGGGCCCTAATGAGGCACAGGAAACGAGTCTGACAGGTGAAACGCCTCTCCACTCCCAGCCTACACGGGAGGGTCAATCAAGCATTTCTGGGACAGAAGGGTGCAGAAAAACACCTTTCTGCTTTCTTTTGATTTCATAACAAACAGACGATGAGGGTCTAGTCTTCCTGTTGCAGGGGTGTGCATAGTAATGGAGGAAGGTGATGGTTTGATTTGGAAGCTTTAGTGATAAAGTCCTTTGCCTTCCTTGGATTTAGGGAACAAAGGGTTTAGGCTTTGTTAGCACATCTGAGGACATGTGGCAGCAGAGCTGCCCTGCAAAAAGTTACTCTCTGGGTCTGAACCAGGATGAGGAACCTGTTGGCTTTTTTTTTTTCCTCCTTGCTGCAGACTGACCCAGATTTCTGCTTTATTTGACAGTCTTTTTGAGTATAGTGTGAAGGAGAAGCATCACTTTCTGAAATGCATGTCAATGGCCTTGTGAAATGAGCACCTCTCCCTCCCTCAGCCTTCTCCCAATCTAATTAAGAAGGTCATCCCACTGAAGGCAGGCTTATAAATAGCTTTCCAAACACTAATGGAATTAGTTCTGGCCTGGACAATTTTTCCAGGGTGACACAGGTATCTAAGAAGGGCTGGCTCCTTGGCATAGGCAGCCACTTGCAGCAGAAATGTTGAAGCATAAATATTTACTCCATGTCCCAGCTCTTGTGCCAGCACTAAACCTGAAATGGGATTATAGCATTGCTACTAATATAATAGAAAGACTTCCTGCAAGTGGAACAAGGGATTTTAGAGGAATGGGCCTTGTATTAGGTTACATTAGGCTACATAATGAAATGTCAGATTCTGCTGAAGGTTTCTCTTTTGTCAGTATTTCTGATGCAAGTGTATTTTTCATGGCCACAAACCCACAAGATTTTGTGGGGATAATAAACAGTTTCCTTGGGGAATAACACCAAAGTACTTCAAGTCAATAGGACTCATTAATATGACAGCAACTAATGGGAAAGGAGTAGCACAGCTACAAACTCAAAAGAGAGTGATGTTTTAAAATTGACTATTTAAATTATCTGTGAACTGAGCCATTGAACCCCTTTGAAAGCAATGGCTGAATTTTAGAATTTGCTGTGAGACTGGAATTTTATAGTAAGAATAAAACCAAAATATGTCTAGAAAATGTAAGTTCTAATTTTTTAGAAAATTTAACCCAAAATCTAGAGAGAATGTATCTGGTTTAGGGACTTGAAATCAATGAGCATTAAGACATGAAAATATAATATGATTATCTGTGTGACTAATGAAGTTTAATTTCAGAAAACAATGGAAAAACCTTATTTTGCAGGCATTTCATCTGTGTATCCAAGAATAGTTCTGCCATGTATTGCATTTCCAGTAGTAAGCAAAAGGACACAGATTTCAAACTGCATATTGGGAAAACCAAAGATCAAATTTGATATTAATCCATGTTTTCAACCACATTCCTCCTTGTTGCATGTTCTGAATATAACCTTCTTAGATGAAGAAGCTGACACAAGGGCAGGAGGTGCTTCATGTAACTGAGAAAAGATCATGTCTTTAGAGAAGGAGAGAAAAGCAGCACTTTTCAGTCTCTGAAATGGCCTTGGAGCAGCTGCACAAATTCTGAGTCATCAGATGAATCAAGTCTGTTAATGACTGAAGAGAACTTTTACTTCAAAAAAGTACAGAAGTCTCCTGCGTTCAGATATTGATTATCTACTATTTCCTTTGGGAAGCTTTAGTCATAAAGGTGCCAGATTTCAAGGCTTCTTTAGAAGTAAAAAATGTCAGAAGGGTTTGGCTCCTTTGGCACCATAAAAAAGATGGTGGCACATAGCCCTTGGAACATGTTCCTCCAGCAGAAATTCTGGCTAACAGGCAAAGAGGGGGTTATTAAAGGGCAGTGAAAAGGTAAGATTCACTCATAAAGAGAATTTTATACAAAAGGCCAAATCAGGACAACCTGACTCAGGAACTAAGCAGCTGTCATTGCCTTCAGGTTCAGTTTGGACCATATTGTAAAGAGCATCTCAAAAATCACAGTTCAGTTTCTTAAACCAAAGGGATAAGAGTCATGAGACTCTGTGTTGTAGCTACCTTTAGGATAGCTCAGCAGAGAATAAGGAATTCCACTAGTTGTATTATAACAGTGGATCCTCTCAGCAGATTCTAAGAGACAGAGTCTCCCACCCCATGCTTCCATGCTTGAGTTGCACTGATGGGGTCTCATTACTGTGGCTTGCAGAGAAAAGCATGGCCACGAGCTGCATACCCCTCTGGGGCAAAAAAGGACCATTCCTGCCCTCTCACAGATGGTGGATTTTGGCATCCAAAAGTAAGGGCTTTTGAACATCTTTGTAGCAATGTGCTACCCACACAGAACTGAGTTATTTCTCTTTGGTCCTAATATTTTATATATCCACAAATTCATGCTTTTTCCAAAGTAAATGTCAAAAGTTCACACTTATACCAAAGCCAGATGGAAGCAGTTCCATGTTTAAATCCCTTTCCACAGTGGACCACCTTTCATTGATGTTCTTAACATGGATACACAAAAACCTTTACCCTCCTTTCTTCTTCCCACCATTGGGTTTTTTTCTCTGTGAACGTGTCTGCCATCCATAATCACTCTTAATACCTCATCTTTGACATCACAATCAATGAAGGGAAATAAGCTGTTACTTAATGGGGCCGACACAAAATCCATTTAAGTTAAACGGAAAGACGCTCATTGTTTCCTATCAGCTCTAGGTCAGGCTAAAGTGAACAGAGTGGGTGGAATTCAGCCTGTCATTTGTCATCCGAGAGGAAATGATTTCTACATCCCACTTGGAACTGCTCAGAGATTTTAAACATATTTAGCAAAAGAAAACAAATTGATTTCTTGTCAGCTGTTAAATGGTTAAAATTTCGCTCTGATGAGGTAGTTTCTCATTTTGAGATTTTTAAGATAAGTTTGCTCGGATTGTATTTTTTTTTATGATTGTGTTGTAGCTTAAAATGATACTTAGTTTTCTGAATAGTTTGGAAAAAACCCCAAACAAATACAGGAGAGGAAGATCAAGATGAATGTAAGGCAGTGACACTGAGGAGGTGTGTGGGTTCCCTGGGTGGGTCATGAAGCACGGGAGCTCAGCCTCGCTGGCAGGGGCTGTGAGGAGCCCAGCAGGCTGTGAACTCCCTCTTGCCCTTCCTGCCAGCCTCCTCTCAAAGCAGCCTGCTACTTTCATTTTTTTATAGGTTCCTTAAATATATTTGGAAAGGGAGAAAACATCTGTACTCCGAGGCACGGCGTTGCTTCAGGTCTTCTAGGTTTTGTAAACAGACTTAATAAAATATGAACCCATTTGTGTCTGCGGCTCACAAATGTTTACAAATATAGCTCAGAAAGAAAATGTTCTTTACTAAAGCCCAACAAACATCAGATACATTGTCCCTGCTATATTTCCCAATCTCAATAATGCTTGTTAGCCTGGGAAAGAGGGAGTGGAGGGACTGGCAGGGACAAGAAGGTCTGGGGGATCATCTAACTTGCAATTCCCATGATATGTTTAGAGACTGGGGTTTTTTCACTGTTTTTGCAGAAGTAACTTCTGGTATTCAAGGACAAAAACACAAACGTTCTTTCTCTTGTTTGTGGTATGTTACAAAGAGTAAAGGGAGTTCTGTTTCACCATATCCCTTCTGGCCAGCAGGAAATTCTTGGGATGTAACATTTAGTTGCTGGTGGCCAGGCCAAGTTGCTGAGAGGTCAGAGGATTTGAAGAGACAGGGGCATCAAGAGGTTTGATTCCAGTGCAAATTTGCCTTCTCGGCTCCAAACAGCGATTGCAAAACCAGTGTTACTGCTATTGGCAACCTTTGTGAGGCCTTGCGTCCACCATCCACTTCATTTTCAGTCTGTCCTTGAGTTAGAGTTATAAATTGTGCTATCTTTGATGGAAGGGATAAGTTTTCAGATAGACTCTGACCTGACTTCTCTTTCTGCTGTGGTGGATAAAAGTCTACAGCATTCCAGTGAGATAACTGTGTGATTGGACTCACACAAATGAGACTCTGACCCATCACATAATTGATGGAAGTCCTAAAGGGGAAAAAAAACTTAATAATTGGAACATTTTTGGGAGCCAGTTGCACAGCGAGTGGATAAACAACAATCCAGAGGGGCACAGGAGTCCCTCAACCTGTTTTTCAAGATTGGACACTCAGACAGCAAACCCCAGTCCTCCAGATTCCCGAGTCTTGAGGCTCAGCAGCAATATTTGCAAGGAGAAGGAAGTGGAACAAAATCAACTAATAAACAGGCAATGCATGTTTGTGTGTCCAGGCTTTCCAGAAACTTCTCTTTCCCTTGGGGCTGTCTCTTCTGAGCTGCTCCTGAGTGGGAATCCTCCCCGGGGTTTAGCCTTGTTCTGCAGCGCTGCATGTTATAACCTTCTTATCTGCAGCCCGTCGGTGCAAAACTGCAAGGCCACATTTTTTGGGAACAGAACCCCGGGAGCCTCGGAGGGAGGCCACGCTTCCAAAATCTGTTTCCTCTGCCACTTCCCCAGCAGCAGGGACACGGCGCTGGCAGCAGATCAAAGCCCAGGAATTCCTGTGCTTCTCCTGGCTGAGGTCACAGCAGCTCTGCTTGGCTGGAGCAGGATCAATTCTTTAAATTACAGGGCAAGGTGCAGGCCCTGGTGTGTGGCACAGCAAGGCACGGTGGTGGCACCTGCCCTGCCCTCAGCTGACCCCGCTGGCAGCTGTGCCCTGCACTGCTCTGATCGACTCGCTTGGAACAGCATCACGGCTGGCAGAATTGGGAGAGAGGGTTTTGGAGCTGCTCCCAACGCCACAGAGCTTCATCGAAGTCTTGTCGTGGCATTCTGCGTGGATTATAGGAAAGAACCCCAAAGCTGTGAGCAGCCTGGCACTGGGGAAAGCTCTGTGGAGGTTTCAGTCAAAATGACTGATTTTTTAATCAGAAATTTATAAAGGTACTCTCAGCTTTTCAGTGGGAATCCAAATTCACTTATTTTGGCAGTAGAGCTGTATTGGGTAAATTTTCACTGATGTTAACCATTTAAAAGCCCTTTAGTGCCCTTTCAGAGGAAAAGGAAGGCATTGCCTTTGAGGAAAGCTGTCCCTCAGGGGAGGAGGGAGGATATTTGGAGGAGCTCATCCCTCTCCTTTTGCTCTGGAGTTTTGGGGGGCAGAGAGAGGCCTGACCTTTGGATAGTGATATTAATCCCACACAAACTGAGGGATGCTCTGTGCCTCCCCTTGCACTCCTGCAATGTAGAAGGTTTAAAATAAATGCTCGTTAAACTCCAGGCTGCATAGTGCACTGGACATTAGTGCTGCTTTTAGTCATCAATATATTGCTATTTAAAGATGGCTGGTACTTTTAAGTCTCCTGATTATTCATATTAAAAGAGTGTTTCTTTTTCATTTGAGATTTTATGCTGTCATGCAGACATCTCCATAATTAAATGTGTGCTTGGCTCTTTCTGCCTCCAGTTAAGTACACATTAATAGGGAAACTACCAAAAACAACTGCCAGAAATTGTCCTGCACTTCAATTTAAAAATATTAATATCAAATTACAGTGATGATAGAAGTCCAATATGAAATCACTAAAGGAAATTAAAGCTAAATCATTTTGGCTTTGGAATCATACAACATAGTTTGTTCAAACAGATATTTTTCTTACAGTTTCCCTATGGGCACAGCAGAGACCTGTTCTCCACTGCAAAAGGCAGGGGTTTAAAATAAGCATTTTTAAGCACAAAATCTCTTCACCTACAGCATAAGAGGCCAGTATTGAAACTGCAAAATCAAAGACTTTAACATTAGGGAGGCTTTTTTTAGATGTCTAATATTGCACAGTATTTAATGCCATAATCAAACAGCATTTTTCCTTTGGGAAAAATCTCACATTGGCTAGACTACGGTCACTTTGGGAGCAGCCATTCAATATTTCATTTTCCAATATGTGGCCTAGGGTTTAATCCCAGCTGGGAGGGAGATTCTCATAAGCTGCAGTCTTGATAAGCGGATCTGATCCTGGGTCATTTACAGAGCAGTCCTAATCTAACTTGGGCACTGACTCTGCATGCTAAAATTTTCCTGAGAATTCTTTTGTCTTTAGAATTCTCTTTTCCTGCAGTGAGAACAGTCACCTCCTGATGCAGTGCCCACAGGAGAGAACTGCCTGGAGCAGCCACGGAGCAAATAACCACCTGCCCTGGCTGTGCTGCTGCTGGGATGCTCATGGCTAGATCCCACGTTCACGGGGAGCAGATGGATGCTTGTGATAACTTGAGGTGTAGATGGAATTGTACTGGTGATTTGGGATCCCAAAGGTGCCCTTTTTCCAGCCACTACCCAGACCACAGCTCTTCCCTGTGCAGGAGGATTTCCATCCTTGCAGGATTGCTCTGTCACAACTCCTGCCTCTGTTCAGGGCTATGGAGTGACGGCAGAGCTACACATTACACAACCTGCAAACCTAGCTGGAGGTCTGTAACAAAACCAAAACTGGATCAAGTCTTTTGTAACAAGTGAGTGGGACCTTAAATGGAAATGTTGTTTGTACTCATCCCCTTGCTGCTAAGGAGCAGAGAACAAATATTTGCACAACTGCCTTCACAAATCCAGTTCACATAAACCCTCTCCCATCCCTGCAATAAAAAGCTGCCAAAAAGGTTGGCTTTCCATTAAACTTTGCTGCAGGTGATGAACGTGGCTGCCTCCAAAAGCAGTCCTGCACTAAACATGGCATGGCAGGAATGAGCCAGACATTTGCCCAGCTTAGAGGGCACATCCTCAGCTGGTCTCACAAGCTGTGATTCCAACAAAGCCAGTGGGAATCAGGTCTGCCCACTGGACCTTTATTCTAGCTACTTGGCTGCACGGATTTACATCCCAAATCATGCTTTTATACTGAAATGTAAAAAGCCAACCCAAGCAGTTCAGACTATCTGTTTTGGTCACAATTTATCCACTACAAATAAGGTTTGATGGAGGAAGGATGGAGACCAGCATCACGAAGACATGAGCTCCCAGCATCTGTGAGGGACAGATCAGCCCATGAGGGATGAGGGACTGCAGCCCAGTCATCTGCCACTGCTTTTGGAGCTCTGTGAGGATGGGTCCCTGCAGGGGTTCCCACGCTGATCCCCTCCACACACACAGAGCACCCAGCTGCTGAGAAAGGGCTGGTCACAGCATGGGCTGTGGCGTGTCTGTGCCCTCTGGTAATTTCTGAGAGTTCCCAGCTCAGAGGTGAGTGGGACAATGCCCATCCTTCTGTCAGCATCCACACAGAGGAGGTGGCAAAGCTGCCCTTTTTTGTTGTCAGAAATGGACATGATAGCAGGGGATGCAGCCTGAGCTAAGACCATGGGAATGAAGGCAGCACTGTGTGCCTGCCCCGGGGAGCTCTGCCAGCTCACCTTCACCCTGACCTCACACAGCCCTGTTGTTCCAGCTCCTGAGTCCAGCAGCTTTGTCCTCAGCGCAGGAGAAGGGTTTGTTTTGACGGCAGGATAATTAATGTGCCACAGCTCCATGGCTGTAAAATCCCTGGGGAGACAAGGCATGTTTAATTCACGCTGCGCCACAGCCAGGTGAATATAACCCAATCTCCCTGCTGGGAGTGACCATGCTCAGCTACCTGACTGTAAAAACTACAGCTGTTTTCCTCTTTTTATAATGGCAAAGTGATATCCACTAACCACCCACCTCCCTGGAGAGGGCACAGTGAGAAACGGTCAGCTGTGGCAAACTTTTTTGGATGTGAATTTGCAATCACTTTTCTTACACTGGGACTTCAGGCAGCATTGAAGGAGTGAATCCTGTCTTCTGCTGTCCTGTAGAAGTAGTTATTGAAAATGGGCTAAAACCAGCAACGGCTAAAGCCATCCTTAATCAAAGAAGCCCTTGGGTGATGGCAGGTCCTGCTCTGCAGAACAGTCCCAACCTGTTGCAGCATCACTGCAAGATCTTGTGATTTAAGGCCTGAGGGGTTTTTGTATATGCACATTCATGGCTTCACATAGCACTGTGTACATTTACATATGGCTGCTCCAGATTTTGCCCTGGTTTCAGAACCAATAATCACTGACTTTTCCTCCCTGGCTCTTCTTTTGGCTGAACTGTTCAGTCCTGGTTGGGGAGTGCTAATGTTGGATAAATGCACTGAAGCAGCAGCGAGGACAGCTTTGCTAACACTCCTCCCATATTCCAGTGTTGTTTAGGTTCACTATGGTTGAATTTTTTAGTTCACCACTATTTGTGCAAACAAACTCTGCAGATATAAATATAGAGCCACACTGGCTTGTATGGGTATTTGACATTGATAGAATAAGTTACCTTTCCTAGAGATTTTCCATAATATATCAGCTTCCATTATGTGCTGAGCACTGCCATGAGAAGGAAACCTTTGCCATTACAGCCTGTGCAAACACAGTTCTCTTCCAAGCTTTCCGTCTTACTACTAAATAAATATGTATGCAAGATAGCACGTGTGTAGCACTACAAAAGACTTATTTACCCAACTTCCAAACCTATACAAATTCTAACATATAGTTCCCACAGAAGACATGTTCTAAGACATGGAGCTGCAGTGGATTTTCCACACAGCTGTGCTCACACCACATCCAGGATCAGAAATCCAAGGGGTACAGTAGAGACCAAACCTGTGTTATTCTCAATGGAATCCAAATGAAGGGCCTTGTCACCAGAGAGGAAACAAAGTCCACCTAAGATCTGAATTTCCTCTGGAAGTACCCATCCCTCTCCTGTGGCTGTGAGAGCAGACTGGATTTCTAATCAGGCACTCAGGCTGGTAAAAGAGAGAAGGAGTGTTTCCATAGCCATGAGCTTGGCTTGAGATCTGATCGACCTCATAACACCAGTTCATCTCACCCATCAAAAAGTGTAAAATAAGGAAATTTTGGTTTTGCTTACAAACTCTTTAACTTCACTTGTACAATGGCATTGCCAGGTTAGACACAGCTCCTGGAAGCCTTGCAAAGATGTGCACGCATCACAAACATTTCTGTGTATATCCACACATACAGAGTCAGGTCACCCATGGTTGGCCACCTAGGCTTGACTGCAGAAGCGATAGACAGGGAGGAAAGGGGTGATTTACACCAGCTGAAGATCTGGTCTATATTTTGCAACATACCTCATGCAAAGTAAACATGGCCTTGCATCATAAACCATAGGCTGGAGCCAAGAAACAGCTCAGCTTGAGAAGTCACAAAATAAGGAGAGAACAAGCCTGTTCAGGTTAAGAGCTTTGTATCTAAAAACATGTCCTGACATATTCACAGGGGAAGGTTAGGTATTTTTGAAGTAGATTTTTCTTTTCTTGCAACTCCCCAATTCTCTGAGCTCATTAAAATGAAGACACTCTAATATCCTGGAGTGGCCAACAGGGAAAGGTCAACGAAGGACTTCTTCATAATGTTGATTCTCAAATTCCAGGGAGAAGAACAGCAGGGTTTTCATTAAAACACTGTCAAATGATAAATTACTGTACTGTCAAAGGAAAGTAGGACTCCTATTACCTTACATGCAAAAGGTAGGGAAAGAAAAGACTTGATGATTTATAGCTTGTGTACAAGCCTACCTGAAATGGGATCTCGGGTTGACAAAAACAAGGGTCGGGTTACCAGCAGCTGCTCCTGCCTGGGCACGGAGCAGCCAGAGCTGCTGCATCAGCAACATTACACATCCCGTGTGTGGGAGGTTTTGTGGGACTACAGGACTCCAGTTCTGAAGGTCCAAAGTTACTCAGAAGATGAGATGCTTTAGTCAGGTACTAAAGTCTTCAAAAGAAACAAAGAAGCAGTTTTTGCTATTGCACCAAAGGTCAAACAAAGAGAGACAGCTCTGGGAACCCAGTGAGATCAGTGCTGAACAGGACACTCAGTCTCTTAGGGAGGAATTTGAGTGTAAAATCCAAAGCTTGCCACTTTGTGGTTGTATTTCCATGGATAGATGCCAGAGGAAGACAGTCTGACTAGACAAATTATTTCAGTTCAAATTGAAACAAATCTTTGATTTCATTCATCCCATCTCCACTTAGAAAATACCATCTGTCCACTACAAGGCATCCTGACTTTCAACTAATTAAAAACATTGCTCGAGGCCCTCAAAGGGAAAGCAAAGTGAGGTGCTGCGTGTCCCAGGTGCAGCTCTAATACCATGGGGTTAGGGTGTTCACAGCTGTAATTGCCTTTGTCTCCCAGGAAAAGCTTTCCTCAAATCCATGGGTTGGATCTGAGGACCAAGCCACTGTCTTTTAACAGGTAATTAGCTGGAGCAATTAGTGGTCATGTTGTTGTACAAAGAACAACAAAGGGAGCATGAAAACCAGCAGTCAGAGAGCTGGTCCTGAAAGCAGGGAGGGATGGCAGAAAGCTGGGGCAGCACATCCAGCAGCCAAACCTTGGCTTGACACAGGCTCTGAAGTGTGGCAGCCAAATAGTAATCGTGGTTGCACTCATGCAAATTTGGGCCCCCCTCCTGCACTGCACTTGCACTCACGTCACCCCCGGGTATTTCCACTGAAATCCTGCTGAATTACCTTGGGTAACCTCCTGCCTGCAGCAGGGAAAGGGAGGGCAGAGCACAGCCCGCTGCCTTCAGACCTGGTCCAGGGTCACACCTGAGTCCTGAGCAATAAAACTTGGATCCTGGAAATCCAAAACCTTGAGCATGGAAAGACCAGTGTTTTGTGGGGAGACACCAAGGGCATGTGATGACCTGTACCTGTATCCCAGAACGTGTTTTTTAGAAAGCTTGGGCCAGTAGTTACTTTATGCAGTTGACTGTCAAATCTACCTGCCCTGTCCCTTGAGCTTCTGGAGAAGAAAGAGGGTGATCCAAGGTGAGGTGAAGAATGAGAACCAAGATGGGGAGACTTCTGTGAATTTAAGATACTGTAATACAGGGTTAAAATAGAAGCACCTGCAATCTTTATGCAACAGCCTGTAATTATGTGCACAAAGACGTGTCTCTGCCTGTGTAGGTGCATGCATTATACATTAATATGGGTATAACAACTAAAGAAGCTGATATAGTTGCCTTTCATTCCATATTACCTTTTATTAGGAGATATGCCCTATGATGATTTCAGTTTTTTAAATCCATGCCAAGACATTAAAGCACTTTCTGCCTTCACCACGTGCAGGAGCCTGTGCCACGCCAGCAGCCAGGGCTGTACCTACAAACCCAGTTCTCTCTCCAAAGCCTTGTCCTGCTCCGGTCATCTCAGGCACTCGGTGTCCCTGTCCCAGGTTAAAGTCATGATCAGGCACACTGTGAGTTCTAAGCCCAAAGTGCCCCTTTGAACTCAGAGCTTATCTGAGCCCTCGCTGCCTTCTGGCGGGTTATTCTGCGAGTTTGAGACGATGTGATCTGGCTGCCAGAGGTTTATCCGCTAAGACAGAAAAGCTGGTGCCCTGTGGGAGCAGAGCTAATCTGACAGGGTAGCACTTAAACCAAACGAGAGTGGCAAAATGCTGCTGACCCAGGAGGATGCTCTCGAGCCCTGTGCTGACAGGGTGCAGTGATGCAGGAAGCTGCCCACGCTCACAGCACTGTACACCCTGCTCTGACTCACAGCACATGTCCCACCTGGCCCTGGTGCCACCCACAAGGTCCTGGTGCTCACCCTGTGGGGTCTGGTCTCTTAGGATGGGCAGGGAGCTGCTGAGATCCAGCTATTGCTCTACCCACCTGCACAGCATGGGGAGTACCTGGAGATCCAAAGGTGCAGACAGGTGAGAGTGCTGCTGTACACCTGCCCAGAAATCAAGTAATAGCAAAAGGCTGGACCCGGTCCAGTCCAGTGGAGAGCAAGACTTTGCTACTTGTAGAAACAAAGAGAGGTGCTTCACCCTTGAGTGATGAGAACACAGCCTGGGCTTAAGCCATTTGCCTTCATCCTTTTCATCCAGAAAGTATGCCTTGACTTCTGCTTGAAAGAAATGCAAATGATCTGGCTTCTGTAACATCTGTGATTCCAGGTTACCCTGAGCACTTCCCAGCAGAGAGGGCACAGAAAAACCATGGCCACAATCCACAGTCCTCCCAAGCAGCTGTTAAACAAAACAGGAAAAGGCAGCCCTACAGCATGACCGTGCTTTGAAGCTCTGCCCTGCGGGTCAGGCTCGGGTCATCTTTGGGGAAGCTTTAACAGGCACCACTCACCCGCCTCCCTCTGCCACTGCTGGAACTTTTCTTTGCCTTCTTACCTCAAATACAACTGCCCTCTCCTCTTGGGAGCTCTACCCCAGCCTGGGGCATCCTGTTTTTCACTGTACACGAAGAACAAACAGGCAGAGAAATGAAACCACACATTCACCTTCAGCAGCTGAAGCAGGCAAAGTGTTTTCTGTCTGTAAAGTGGCCAGTCCCTCTGTAAAACAGTTTCCCAGGAACCATCCCATGCTAATATCTTACATCCCCCTAATGGCAGTTTAGCTGTCACCCCAAGAAGCAGATGGACTTTTGTAATACTGAGAACACAAAATCACAAGAGGAGGGAAGCAGCAGGATCTGCTGACAAGACAGAATTGGTTGGAGGGAAAGAAAAGAGATCTAGAGGCAATAACAGGGGAGCAGCACATCCCCTCCCAAGCCAAATAACCCTGCCAAGACAGTTGCAAAAACACACAGATTTGACAGTGATGAGCCATATCTTCTCCTCCAGTCATGGCTTAACATTCCCATGTGTCTGACCAGTTCCCTATCCTCTGCCACTGTGGATTAGTAAAAACCTCCCTCCTCCCATGGGCCTCAAACACCAGCATGTTTTGTAAATCAATGTCCCAGGGATGTGGTGTTAATACTTCACAGTTATATTTTCCATGCCAGAACGAGTTAACTTTGGAGCCTCTGTCCTGGCTTCAAATTTCCTGGCTTTCCCCTGTCTGCGTCACGACATAATTCTTTCCAGCCAGCCTTTTCCTCAGATGTTCAGAGTTAGCATTGGGATCTCTGCCAGCTGTCCTTCCCAAAACAAACACAGAGCCTCCTGATGCCAAAGATTTGCCTTCTATTCAGTTCCCCAGGGATAGAAGTCTTGGCTTTACAAGCTATGCCCCGATTTTCAATTCAGCATATGTATATAAATAAAAATGCAGCTTTATAGAGCCTTGTCTGCACTAGAAGGCACTTGATGGCATGTCCCTACATGCTGTCTCTCTCCATCAACTGTAAATAGAGCTTCAATTAATTAATGAGATTATCTGCCAAGTTAGTACACATTGTTTCAGCAAGGAAAATAAGGCTTATTGTCAAATTACTTTTTGCTGGTGTAATCATGTCAGCCAGCAGAGTTTTTGCTAGTTATAAAAACACCCACCCCTTATCAAACCACCCTGGTTCCCGCGTAAACCTGGTCTAAAACTAATACCCTGAAAAGTCACAAAATGCTATTCCCATCTCAGTAAAAAGCTTTTCTTTCCCTCCAGTGTCTCTGAGTTCACACCTTGCCTGCTGTGGTGACCTGCGTGCTTTGCCTGGAGGGCTGGAAATTGCAGAGCTGCTGGTGGCTGATGAGAAATGACTCAAGGGAGGTGCTGCCCTGAGCCCTGCAGAGAGCCAAGCACAGCCCTGCACTGCTCCCCGTGGGGCACAACTGAAATTTGGACAGATCCTTTGTCTCTGCTGAGGGATGTGTCCTTCAGGCTCAGGACAGGCGAAGTGTGTGTCCTCCAGCAAGCCAAGGCTGCTGCCCTCTGCTCTTCTTTTGGGAGGAAAACAAGTAGGTTTCTTCTTTTTGAAGAAGTGTGTGACTTATGTCAAGTCTATGCTTAAGATGCTCCTGAGAGAGCAAGAACATGTAGAGAATGGGAAAGAAATCACCTGTAATGAGCACTATTAATACACTGCCATCAAGTACTGCCTTTTTTTGGTTGTTGTTGGGGAGGGTAAGAGGTACAGTGGTCATACCCAAAGAACAGGGCACATACAGACATTAAATTAACTGCTGTTACCCATGGATTTTTTAAAGTATTATTATATTTGTTTCATGCATGCCCAATTTCCAGCAATAAACTTGAGCCAACTCCCATTAATCCCTCTACTTTGAGGCTCTGTTTTGTCATTGGAAGAAGGCAAAAGTGGATGTGCCCAATTATTGCCTCCCCTCCTTTCTTGAAAGGTTTAGTCCTGGAATTGGCACATTCACTTTATGTAAAAGAAGTGGCTGAGCTGAAAACAGAATGCAAAAACTATTACCTAATGAAGTTACAAAAAATATTGATGATTTAGGAAATACAATTACTAAAAATAGAGTTGGATGCTAAGCCTATCTTCTTTGCTCATCTGAAGTCAATAGCAATTAAATTCAGTGTATTTTTAGAGTAATGAAGCGCTATATCATGGGCCCAATCAGATTCAATGCTGAAGGAGTGTGAAATGTGGGTGATTAAACAATATGTCCAGGTCTTCTATGCATTCAGGAAGAGACACAAATATATAATCATTCATAATTAACAATTTCTCCATAGCACCACCCGTGAAAGGATCTCATGTTCCTTCATAAATATTAATTAAATCAACCCAACACCACACTTGTGTAACAATTATTACTGCCATTAACAGATGGAGAAACTAGGACACAGCTTCATTGCCCACACAGAGCATCTGCTGCAGATCCGAGACGAGGCTGACCCATCCACAGCCTGGGTTGAACCATCCTGCTGGATTCGGATGCCTTGTGACAAGGATCTGCCTCCAAAAGCTGCACCCAGTTTGTCACATTAGGGTGGAAATGCCTTTTTGAAATGTTAATGCCAAACAGTGTCATTATTAGAGAGGGAAACTAAGGAGCAGCGTCTCCAAGGAAACCAGCACACGTGAGGAGGAGGGAGTGATGAGATTAAACCAGGAGTAGAACAGGAGCTAGAGCTGGCAGCTGTTCCCATTTTCCTTTTTTTTTTTATATATTTCTGCTATGATTTTCTCTTGATAAGTCAGATACCTTCCTGCTGTGAATGTCAGAGCCGTTTATTTATAAACAATTAATTTAGCTTTCCATCACCCAAGCGTGAAGAACCAGCCCTCTGCCTCAGAGCCCTGCCAGGTGCCCCAGGAGCCCACCTGCTTCCCTCCTGGGCAGCAGCAGCCACCAGCAGGCTCCAGCACACATCCCCCCATCCCTCACACCTTCCTGCACATCCTCCCTGCAGCTCCAGCTGCCATTCCATCCACCTCTGAGAGCAGCTATTTCAGGTCAGGCTGCAGGAGCCCCTCAGGGACATCAGCAGGACACCTGGATTTGTTGTCATCCCCCAGACCCCACCTGGCTGAACAGATTCTGCACAGGGAGTCAGGCATTTGGAAGGGTCACAAAGTCATTTGGGCTGGTTCCGGACCAGGAGACTCAAACTTTTTATAAGGCTTTGCCTTATAAAAAAGACACAGGTAGCTCGAGAAACTTGGGCTTCTGGGTTTTAATCCATCTAAAAGATGGCAATTGAGTTTTAGGGCTCCCCCAAGCATGAAATAGTATTGGCTCATGGCTGGAAGAACAGTATTTCCAATTAAACTCCCAGTATCAATTCCTACCTCTTGGCACCATCAAAGCACAAGCTGAATCACCGATAACACAAGGTGATGCAGGTCTAGGCAGAATAAAAACTATTCTTAAGCTCCCCTTACAGCCAAAGGGTTTGACTTGGACATGTTACTGTGCTCCTGTCCTCAGCACTATCAGAGGATGAACATTTGCACCATGAAACAATATGCTAATAAACAGAAAAAAGAGACAAGATTTATCCCTTTTCAAATTCAAAACAATCACAGCATAGGAAGGAATTCTCCCTCGTGAATATGGGTTAGTCTGTCTGGACTAATCCTCTACTCGTATGTAGTGGCTTATTAGGGATTTTATAAAGAAATCTGAAGACTCAGACAGTATGTTTACAGTGGAACAGGCTCACATCAAAGATGTATTTTCAGTTAATTTAATGACATGTTTGACTTGAATGAGTGTTGGAAAAATCAAGAAATCTTCCCCCCCCCTCCGTTGTTTCTGTGAAACCCTTTAATGAAGGCTTTAAAAGGGTACTAAAACTAACTGAAAGCAAGCCAATGCAAAGCAATCCTGCTTCCCCCAGAACAGCAATAAATCCTCCCTGCACCCCTCAGTTCCCTTCATATCACAGAGCTACAGATCACCAGAGTGCCATGGTGACCATAGGGGTTGTAAGGCTCTGTGTCCAGGCTTTGCCCAGATTTAATGTGGCTTGTTCATCAGCTCCTCTGTTCCACCTGCTCCAAGCGTTTTTTTTTGTGGGAGTATATTTTATTTTACTCTTTGAACCTACCAGGGTTAGTTCATGGGGTGAAATTCAGGTGCATCCCCTGTATGCCAAGTTTTGTAGTAACCCCTTTATGAACTGCATAAATGACTAAGATTGAAATCTCAGTGCAGAGGGCAGAAGAGCAGAGAAAATAAATGCAGAGCAGACACATGGAGCAAAGAGATGCAGGAG
Source organism: Campylorhamphus procurvoides (assembly GCA_013396655.1). Taxonomy (NCBI): domain Eukaryota; kingdom Metazoa; phylum Chordata; class Aves; order Passeriformes; family Dendrocolaptidae; genus Campylorhamphus; species Campylorhamphus procurvoides. The sequence goes on along the minus strand of WBMV01001708.1, from coordinate 708,283 downwards.
CTGCCCAAGGATGCTCCATAAGACAAGGGCAGAACTGGGAATAGAACATATTTCCTAAATCCTTGCCTGTCCATCCAATGTTCTCCGACTCATATTGCTCCTGAATAAATGGTAACACAATTTTACCAACATCTTGCTCCTTTGCAAATAGCACCTGCTCCAGAACAGTATTTCTGTGCTGGATATCCCAGCCTTAAGTACTGCCTAATCCTCTGGGCAAAGCACACGTCTCCACACAGCGATAGGCACAGGTGGGATTAAGCAAGGCACAAACCCAGGACAGACTGAACAATGACAATATTTTGCCCCCATTTTCTCACTGTGGTGCAAAGGATGTGGCAGAGGACTGCAGGCACTCGAGGGAATGCAGCTTTAAGGGTGATTTCTGGCAAGCTTGGCCTGATAACAACCCATTTGCATGCATTAATCCTGCCACAGTCATTCAATAATGTGTGGTAGCAGAGACCTCCCCAGAGCAGTCATTTCACTGGCAGTGACTTGATTACTTGGAATTCTCGATACACAGTCAAGGGCTCTCTCACTGCTTTAATGCTCCCATATTGTTCTGGTATAGACAACACTAAGAAAGCCATATTATTCCTGTTGGGAAGGCAAAGTCCTGATACACTTTAGTTTCTCATTTTCCAGAAGGGGATTTACTCTGTTTACCCTCCTGCTGTCAGGAGGAAAGCATCATTTGTTGCTTTTGCCTCCACGTTTCAGGGCAGAGTCCACCAACTCTCTCACAACTGATAAATTTTCCTGTGAGTGAACACTGTGCTCCTGGAAACTGTCCCCCTGCCCAGAGCCTCCCCAGGCACCACCACAGCCCAGCTTCCTAAAGCTTGAGCAAGAAAACTCACCCTGCCAAAAATCAGCAACTTTGCATTGACTTTCAAGGAGCCAGGGGTCTGTGGCCAGTGCACACGAAAGTTTGCTGTTAGAGAAAACTACAGGAGAATCTCAGCTATCTAAATGTATTTATTAACACAGCCCCACAAGTCTGTGTCTGCACGTGTTGCTTACAGAAACAAACACTGGGGCAATGATATGGCACACGTGTCGTGGAATCATTACATTATCCGCATGACCTTCATCAAAGAACCACAGAGCTTTTCTGCTGGCACTGTGGCATTTAGTATGACACCTCACCATCAAAGGAAACAGCTGTGCCACTCTCTTTGTGATATTCTGGAGCTCTTTTTAGTCCCCTGAAGGTCTTCTTAGCAAATGTTATTATTTCTGTTCCCTAACACCAGGGATCCCTTATCACCAAGAAGGCTCCCAGCATATTAGATGATACATGAACACAACGAAAAGCTTTAAAGAGCATTCAGGCTGAATAGAAGGCAGAGAGAGCCCAAGAAAGACAACACTGGCCTGTGTGGTCATAACATACAAGCAGCTCATTCACTGCCAAGTTTTGCCAAAGCAGCTACAGTTTACAGTTGACTAATTGCACTTCTTCATTGCTAAATAACCAAAACTACATTCAACATCATTATTTCAGTATGATACATGGAAGAGGGTCATTCTACCAACTTCAGGTTTGTTATCAGTTTCATCACATCAAGGGTTTTACTCCAGCACCCAGACTTCCTTCCAATTCAGGCTTCCTTCCCAAACCAGGCATATCCATAACTCACAGGGGCATAAAGGACAGCTTGAAAACAAAACCTGGGTTCACCCACAAGAATTAGGAAACCAAAAGAAAAACCACTAACCATTCTGGCTCTCTTTCTTAAAATACAGTTAGATAAAAAGCTACTCTCTAGATTTCTTTGCCACTGCCAGGATGTTCTGCAGCTGATTCATAAACCAGCACGTCTGGGGATGTAGCACAGGCTGACAGCTCCTACCCAGCTGGAGTACAAACCATGCAATCCAGCCAACAGCTTTGCTCAACTGTGCTTCAGATTCACTGCAGTTTATTTCTGGAAATGTTTAAAATGCCTGTCCCCAAGGCATTAGGACCACTGCAATCCCGTGAGTCATCTTCAACACCTGACACAGACAGGTAATAAATCTCACCATGCTAAAGCTTTCTGTAGGACTCTGGGGGTATTTCACATTAAGATGATATGAAACAGCATAAAGAGCAGGCAACTGCAACAGTCTGGGTCCAGTGCTAATTTTTTCTTAATAACCAGTTAAAATCCATCAGTTAAAGAGTACCACCCACAGGAACTCGAGAACTATCTGGAGGGACACAGTAATTTGGTGTCAACCATCTCATTAAGTACTGAGAGGGAGAAACGCAGCAAGGTGAAGAAGTAACTTGTTAACCAAAGAGGCCTTGAACTTTTATCTCCCAAATTATGGGAAGAATAACAGGAGCTGATACAGATAATGTTATATTTACTGGAGATACAATAAGAGCCTTCATTGTGGCCCAGCTGGAATATGATACAGCTGAAGGAAGGAAGGTTCAGGGGGAGAGGCAGGGTGAGACATGTGGAGATGCTCACTGAAAGCCAGGATGTAGGGTCAGAAATTCCTGTTCCAGTAGGATGGATGGCAGTGATGACTCACATATATCATATTACTGGTAAATTTACCCCATTTCATGCTTTCTCTTGGGCAGGAGGCTTTGTACCCAGCTTTTCCAGGAAGCATATTGTCTCCTGTCATGGGATTTGTGTGGGGCACGGGGTTACTCTGCCCTGTAAGAGCAGAGCTCACATTCTACCTATGGAAAATAAGTGCCTAGATGGGCTTGGCACTGCCCTCAGAGGAGCTCACAGACAACACAGAAAGTATTAAATTCTGATGGGAGCAGCAGCTGGCTCCTATCAGAAAGGCACTATCTCTCTCCTTTTCAAATCCTTAGTGTTTCTTTTCTCCCTGGGGAGATGGAAACAGCCTACCAAGGTCATTTGCACTCTGCTGGCTGAGGAAGACGTGCCGAGGCTGCACAGTAGTGCAGCTCAGCCTATCGGGGTGGGATGCTTTGAACAACACTGTGTCCCTGCAAAAATAACTGTACCAGGCACAAGTCGAGATTAAACCAAGGCCCCTCATCAGTGCCTGAGTGGATATAACAGCGTCACTGCCTCCGACTGCCAGTGGGCTGCGAGGCAGCACAAAGGGAAATTAGTCTCTTTATGGCTGGCAGGCAGAACTGCAAGCTCATGTCGATGCAGAACACGGCTCAACATTAAATGACCCCCCTTGGCAATGGTGCCCTATCAAATAAAGCGGCGTCTCGACTTACCTGGCGAGCGCGTTATCCTTTTGCAGGCAGAGAGTAAACATAGCAGGTGAGGCAGGCAGGTCAGCAGGAGCTGCAGCTGCAGGGCAGGTCCCCTTACACAACAGTAGTCCTTTTCCCCTGCAGGTCAGCGGGGTTTTCATAGGCAGAGATGAGCCCCTTTGCCCAGCGAGTGCCGGGGGAGCCCTGCTGCATCACCACCAGCCGGATCGGAGGCTGGGTGTCTGCAGGGACCTCAGGAGCATATTCCTTGCTGGGATCCTTCCCCCTGCAGTCATAGAGCACACAGGAGATCAGGAAAACCAGGAGCAAAATGACATAACTAGCTACCAGAATGATGAGGTTCAAGGTAACAGGGTCAATCTCCAAATAAAACTCCATTTGGTCCCATACTATCGAGTGCAAACCCGGAGAGTGAAGTTTCATATGCACGAGTGAGCGGCCGGTAACTGATCAGAATAGATGTATTGGCTTTGTGGTAAAAATACACTAATCCTCAGGTCTCCTGTAGCAGTGGATTTCCCTGAACTGGACGATTAAAGCAGCTCAGTTTAATAACTTAAGCTCCTTCTTTTAATGCCACGTTGCCTACAGTAGCAGAAGCTAAATTTGATTGCTATATTGACAGGAAAACATGCCCCTTGCCCAGGGACCATCTCTTTCCTTGACAGGCAGGTACCAAACTGGGTGTTCTCTATGGGCATTTTGCACAGCCTCCCTTCCTCAGGTGGGTTTGGGCTTTGGGGCTGTAGAAAACTGAGCTGTGCAATTAGTAAACGAATACAGAAATAATTAGAAAGTCATTGCAAGGTAACTTTTCTCAAAATCTTGTGAGCCTGATTCTGCTTTCAACTAAGAACTGCTGGACTAGTGCTACAAAAGGATTTTAAAGTGAATTACAGATGTTTATTACCCAAGTCCCTATCAGGCTTGCAGGGACACGTCACACTGCTGTGTCACACACAGCCCAGGAGCCCTTGCACAAACTCCACTGTAGGATCCTGCTTCCCACAGCCTGCTTTGTCCCCTTTGAGTCTCCCACGTGTGGGAAGGTACAACACGACTGCTGAATTTCTGTAGCCTGGGCACTGCTAATTTATATCTCCCACATGGATCCCCTGCTTGCTGAAAAGAAAGAGAAGTTTGCAATGTGGCTGTTCCCTGCCTGGCAGCAGGGCCAGGCTCCCAACCACAAAACCTCCAAGTCCCTTTTGCATCTCTGCACTGATGAGTGAGTAGGGACACACGTAGCTGCCACACATCACCCACATAGTGCTTGCCTAGAGAGACCACCTCTCTTCCTCCAAAACAGAGACATCCCAGTGCAGGACACCAGGAGGGAGACACAAAGGGCAGGAGTTGGTGCCAAGGAGCACCACAGACCCTGTGTCAGCACACTTGCCACTCCACACAAAACTCCAAGGTTTTGGTTACAGCACAGGAGGGGTTTAGGAAGGTATTAGGCTGTCCCAGCTCTTAACACTACCAGAGCTGTGGAAAAGGGCTTTATGTGTCAGCGGGAATCCGATCTGGCGCGTCTAAGCTGTAAGAAATATGTCATGGGGCCATCCTGCTGCCGTCGACCTCAGCACGCGCCGCTCGTTTTAAGGTCACCGTCAGCTGCGTCCCCCACCATCTGCCCTCACGGCTCTTCAGCTGAGAAGAAGTTTGCAACGAGGGGTAATCCCAAGGCTGGCACTGCCAGCAGCACTCTTGGCAGGAGGAGGGAACCCCACAGCACCCAGGACGCACATTTTTGTGACCCTGTCACCCATCACGTGCTGTGTCTGAAGGGGAGCAGGCACTTGGCTGTCAGATGTGGTTTAGACAAGGCTGAGATCTTTCCAAGACAGGCTCTTGATTGTGCACTTCCCTTCCAAAACGATAGCGATCAGAACTGGGATTGATTTATTTTCATTGCTCACTGCGAAACAAAGTAATTTGAAAATCCCTCCAAAATGTTCAGAAACACCAAGGCCCTTAAAGAACAAAAGGGCTCACGGTCTTAAATCTCAATCATGTTGCACTACAAAAGATTAGTACCAGAGTAGTAAATATATAGTTCACCTGCTGAGAGACTGGTCCTCCAGTGGCATCCTGGGTGCTAAAAACTAAGCACTGTGCTCACACAGGAAACTTTATGGGACTTTTCTGCCTTGCATTTATCCAGTACCAGGAAGTTTGCCAAACCTGGATTGTCTCCTCTAAGGTCCTCCATGCTAATAGCTTGGTTTCACATTTCTGTCTAACACTGCAGCAGGGAGATACATGGCATAAAGTGTTTAATTTAGATAGGCACCAGGCCAGCTTTTAGGGGGATTTTTCAAAATGTAACACCTGGTACTACATTACCACAGCACCTTCCGTGTTGCTGCAGACATGGTCTCTTGGAGAGAGAAAAGTGTCCTTGTTTCTCCATCTCTGCAGCTTCCTGAAGTATTCTCTAAGAGTGAAAATAGGTGATACTTTCAAGACACCTCCTGCAGACTGTACCCAGGGCCTGGTTTGCAGCAAGGAGTTCTCACATTTATGCCTTTGTTGTATTCTCAGGATTCCTGTCCTTGAGCTGGAGCTGCTCCCAGCAGCCTTTGTCCAAGCCAGTGGGCAGAAAAGTGAAATCTAGGAGGGCATTTGGCTTCAATACCATGAATTATTCCTTTCTCCCAGCCCACAGGGCAAACTATAGATGTTCACCATTTGATACTCCTGTGCCCAAGGATTGCCAGGATCTAATACCATCTGCCAGCAACCCTGTCCCAGGAGAAGCAACATCACACCACCTCAGGAACCTCATCTGCACACACACACCCCAGGGCTGGTGTGTGCCAACAAGCTGGCACTGCTCCCAGGATCAGTGTCCCACAGTCCTCCCCTGCCCAACACTGCTCCCTCCTGCCCATCCTGTGGCCTCAGCTCCATCCCTCACCAGCCTTTGGCATCTCACCCTCCTCCTGCTGTTTATGCCTGCACCATTTGCTAAGGAAAAGTCACTCAAATTCCTGTTTGCATCCTCACTGAGGATCCTACTGACAGGATTCAGTGAGCAGGACCACATTTGCCCTGAGCAACTGAGTGGCAGGAGCTTTGCAAGGATTGGGAAAAAAACCCAACAAAGCACATTGTGTGTGTGCTTCCCCAGGCAGCCAGGAGCCAGGCTGATGGTCAGAGAGCAGCACTGCCTCGTGCAGGCTGGGTCTAAGAGTGACTGGTGAGACAGCACCTGTAGGACACACTTTCCTCAGATCTCCACAAATCATCTGCACCACAACTGCTTCAAAGACCAGACCAGCTCTGTCAGCAGCTGTGCCAGAGTGCAGGGGTGGTGGGTTGCACCAAACCTCTGCTATATCCTCTCAAAGTGGATTAGCTGAAGTCAACTACTTATTTGTTCCACTATTCCATTATTTAACGCTTGACAAAAAGCCTACCCAAGGGTCAGAGCTCCTGGCTGGAGACCCAAGGCCACCAGCTGCCACCAGTGCAACTCCATACTCAGTCCTTCCCTCAGGTTTTTTCCTCTTATTTTGTCCACCTCAATTTATAGATGCTTCTGGACAAAAAGCACCTTTTATTCTGCAAACACCAGCTCAGCTGGAAGGAGAGATGAAGGGAAAAGATGTATGTAATAGAGACCTACATATTTTCTGTAATTTTTGCTTGAAGCCATTGCACAGTGAATTTCACAGTGCAAAAGTTCAGTTGTTATTAAAACAGCAAAGAACCTCCCTATAATCAGAGAAAAAGATTTTAAAAAGAAAGTCTTGGGAAGAGGTTCTGGTGGGAGAGAGACACAAGAGCTCTGTTTTGAGATCAGCCACAAAGGAATTGCAGGCAATGGCTGAAGAAAATAAATCAGTCTGTGAGAAACTACATCATCATCTCATCCAATACAGGAGTTCAATACCAGGTCCCTGCTGTGCCATCTCTTTTTGACAACAGCAGGTTAGGACTGGTCACACAAACAGTTTTGTCTGGTGGCTTCAAGGCAGCAGCTCAGGAGGGTGACCCAGTGCACAAAGCATTGAGGTGGATGCACACAGAAGAATATCCAAGTGAGACCAGGCTCTGCTGGACTCACCCATATGGAAGCAAAGAGCAGTCCCTGGTGCTTCCCAGCTGGAGCCCAAGAGGCAGCAGAGCCTCGTGTGCTGCAGGAAATGCCTGGCAGGGCTGACCCAATTCCAGCCAGCTGCACCTCGGAGTGCAAGGCAGTGAGAGCCGTCACTGCCGGGCTGGATTGGCTTAACCATGGTGTCACTGCTAAAAATAGCCCCCAGGAAATAAACCTTTTCAATCCTGGTGCAGTGTGAAAGAGGGGAATACAGATGACAGCAATATCAGCATATTCCAAATGGAATAACAACTAGACTGAGACAGGAAATCACAAAGGACAGACCTACCTCCTGGGTAATAACAACTTGTATCTGCAGCTCAGGACAGATAGAGGTAGCTACCAAAGGCCATCACCTTCCTTGTACAAGTCATAACTTAAGAGAGAAGCCACAGAGATTTTGGGGCAGCAGGGAGAAACCTGATGTCATCAGAAGCCAAACCACAGTTACTCCAATACCTACAGCCCAAATCTTAAGTGCCCAGAGCAAATCCAGCAAAAGCAGATGTGTTACATACTCATGTGCACACACCAATATCAGAACCATTCAGCTATTTGGGGGGTGCCCCTGAAATGCCCAAATGCCTCTTTAAACCATACATGGTGTTTGTGAGGGGCCACACACACGCGTGTGCTTAGCCTGTGGTTTTGGGGGTCATGATTTCCTCTAGCACAAACTCTGCCAGGGTGGACAAGAGCCGCCCCCCCCCCCCCGTTATTCCTGCTCTGCTACAAGGAGCTGCTCACTCAGGTCCCCCATTGCCTACATATTTCCCTAGGGTAAGAAATAACCTTAATTTATTTGAGACCTTTGGTGAAAAGAGGCTGGAACTGACCAGTGCCACTAACAATAACAGCAGCTGAGGCACCTCCAGTGGCACCAGAATTCCCAGAACCCAAGCAGAGCCCAGCAAGTACAAGTTAACAGCGTGACTTTATGCCTGTTTGAGGGGTTTTTTTTGGTTAGGGTTTTTTTCCTCCCCCTGCAGGCCTCTTACAGCCCGGGTTGTGTAAGATCATCCCAGCTGGCCACACGAAGGTGCTGTTGCTTTCCATCTGGAGCATCCCGGAGCGCGCAGGGTCCGGCAGGTGGCACCGGGGAACCGTGGGAGGACCCGCTGCTGGAAAACTCCTCGCTGCAAGATGCAGCACTGCTTATTAGGACTAAACCCCTGTTTTTGAAGCTCTTTTGGTCAATAGCATCAATCCTCCTTCAGCATCTGAAGGGGTTCCCGCTGTGGCTGCTCACGCCACGCTCACTCTCAGAAAGCATTTGAACAGTGGTTAAACCCTCTCCTGCTTTAAAGGTGCATTTGTTATCTACTTCATCTCTCCAGCATCAGAAAACAGGTATGAAGATGCTGCTTTTGAGAAAGGAATAGAAATTCAAGAAGGAAAATGAAAAGGTAGAATAGAAAATAGCCATTAGGATACAGAACTGGTTTGCTTAGTTATTTGTACTGCAGTGCCCTCCTGGGACCCCAAACACACACCAGTCACTGAAACATCTGACTTTGAGACTATGAACAGTCCTATAGAGGTGAGAGAGACAGCTGGCACCTGAACTTAAAGATACCCCGAATCATGCTTGGAAAAAAGTCAGAAGCTCAAAACAGAGACTGAAGCCTTACCAGATTAAGCTCCCAAATATTGCCTGCATATCTCAGCTCTTCTCCCCAAAAACTCAGACACTATTGTAGCCACAGAAACACTTCCCACTTACAGCCCTTTATACCCATGAGGGAAACACACTGACTTAAATCCAATTTCCTTTAGCTGCAAATCAACTTACTAGAAAAGTCTCAGCTGGAGAGGATATGGTCCACAGGAAAATTAAAGCAGTTACCATGAGGTGGCAGATGCTGATCAGCTTTTCTCCTGATTGCTTTTTCTTTGCCTGGGTCTCCAGGTGAGATGTGTTCCTCAGACCGGTGGCCCAACTGAGATGTATCCAACAGAAATGGGGTGCTGGTGTTTAGTCCTGCCCCAGAGGGCTTTGCTGGCATCAGAACTGGCTCTGTTTGATGCTGCAAGGAGCAAAATCCAAAAGGGTCTAATTTTATGCTGTGGCATTTTTGCTTTGGACAGGGATTCTGTGGGAAAAAATCAATTTTTGTAAGAGAGTGTAATGAGTCCAGGATGCTGCATGACAGAGGGAGGAGAGGAGAGAGCTCGATCCACACTAGGGTGTGACAGTTACACAGGAACCCTTCTCATGATCTCCTGTAGGATGGAACTGAAATAATGCTGAATTTCATAAAGAGTAGTTTCAAATTTAAGTGACTTTCTTGTTAACTAGGAAGACAGATTTGATGTGGAAGATTTGACCTGTGACTTGATTTTAGAACGCTGATCCAGTTCTTCCTGTGAGATAAATCCCTGTAACTTTATCAACATAACTGGGCTGATATCAACAGATTGTGGGTGCCATCAGTCAGTGCTACTGTGCAGGGTGAGAAGCAATAGAGAATTAATACCTGAAGAAAGGGAACATGCTTACTTTTCTTCTCTAAATAATTTTCCAATGAAAGCTCAATTACCTCAAATTGTGGCAAATGTAGTTTGATGTGCTGTGAGATATTTAGTCAGTCCACTTGTCCTCAGCTGCTTGAGAAGCATATGCAAACATGAATTTCTTCTCATTATTAATGGTGAAATTACTTACAAAAAAGAAGAAAGAAAATGCAAATATTGGATATTGAATGCCAGTCTCTTGGAAGGGTCACACATGCATAAAGCAGACTCAAACTGGGTTTTAAATTTGCTGGAGCTGGGCTGCTTACCTGGTTTGTCTTCTGTCCCATAACACATCTGCTGCAAAAGCTAATCAAGATGATGCAGATCCAATTAGTGATGTAAATATGGTTGCATCAAATTCCGTGAATCTCCTTTTGCCTACCCTATCTGGGTTTGCAGTCAAACTCAAAACTGCCCTGATTTCCCTGGAACTGAAGTCCATACTCATCCGTTTTGTTGAACTGGGATGGGTTTAGGCACACATGATGTTCTGCTCTGTGTGTTTAGCTGAACAGGGGCTATTAACTTCATTGTGGCTGCCAGAAATCAGGTTATTATTGTAGGTGGTAAAGCATTTAATCTGAGAAATGACAAAGTGAGACCTACAGCTTCTTGTGTTATTGCTTATGAAGATTAAGGGCTATATTCTGTCTTTTCTCATTCCCAGTAAATGAGGATGTTGCCAAGCTGGCTCTCTGTGACTGGAGCAACTGGAGCATGGTAGCAAGAGGCACTTGGTGTGCCCACATCTGGGGGTGTGCTGGCTTTGGTGACCTCCTCATCAGCACAGCTGTGGCCTGGAAGAAAAAAATAGGTGCTGGCATTCTCAGGTGACCTCCCAGAAAAGTCAGGAGGTAGAAGCATCCAGGAGAAGCTGCCATACCCAGGGGTAAGAGAGCAGGTGGGGAACTGGAAGCTGCAGCTTTAGCCAGCGCTGCTCACCCCATTGCAGACAGAGCTGCTGAGCAGTATCGTGGTTGTGTTTGCCACTAAATCTGTGTGTCCTCCCTCATGGTGACATATGTGCATTTGCCTCTTTCTGGTTGCCTTGAATAAACCTCCGTGGGGCAGGATGTAAGGAATACATCACTGTTTCTGGGGCATGTTTGAGCACTGCTGTGATCCTGTTACAAATCTGCAGGCAATAATTCAGCTTTGCTTCTGAATTCAATCTGCTTTTGCTTGATTTGAATTCAAGACTCTGCTACCCTGGGACAACTGGCAACACACAGGAACCAGAGGACTTCTCTCAGCTGGGAATAGGTGGAGACTCTTTGCCCAAGTGTGCAGATTTGCAGGTAGAATAAAACACAGGAGTCACCATGGCCATGAGCTGCCACTGCTGAAGTGTCTTCAAAACCAGAGGTCTCCAGGCCTGGCTCCTGACCACTGCTCTGCTGAATATGATGTTGGTTGAAGGAAGCAGAGGGCAGTTCTATGATGAGAAGAGAAAGGAGTCTCTAAAACTAACCTGGCACAATCTGCCAAAGAAGGTCCTGCAGAGCTCTCTGCTCAATTCAGCTGGAGGGCAACTGGAGAGAAAAAATCCTGAGGTTTCTTGGAGCAGCTTTTCTTGTTTGTTTTGCTTTTCCTGGCTTCTTTCAGATCTGAAAATCTGTATCACATCATGTGTGAAGGAAGCAAATAAAGTGAACTCTGAATTTAGATTTTTTGGGGCTTTTTTCAGGGAATACAGGCCTCCCTCAAAAGAGGATACTTGAACACCAGTCAGACACCTGGTGAGCAAACCAGCTGTTCACAGCTGTTCTTTCCATCTCTCTTTTTCATTGTTTGCAGAAACAATGAAGCGATGGAGGACTAAGAGGGTTGAACTGACAGAAAAAAGGAGACCCCAGTGCCAAGCTCTTTAGTGCTCTTTGTAAAACCCAAATAAATGGAAAAATAAATCAAGCTTAGACATCAACAGGAAATTGAAAAGTTACATCAATGGAAGGACAGAAATGTATACGTCAATCATTTGGCTGGAGATGTTGTGGTATAAACAGATTTTTATCACTTATAGCTCCCTATTCAAGTAATTCTGTCCCAGATTTCTTTTGAAAAAGTACACAGAGTACAATTTTGCCAAGAAGCCTCTGGGAACAAATATGAAAAATAGAGCAAGACTAGCTTTGCTGTCCCTGATTTCAAGTTCGCAAAGTTTTTAAAGCATTGGTTTAATTCAGAAAAGCAGAAAAGGCTTATAACTAATCCTCAGTCAAGGCTGCAGGACTTGTTTGACATTTACAGCTGGGCATGTCCCAGTGTTTTGCTGAGTAGAGATGGATGCCTTGACCTGTTCCATCCCTGTTCAAACCTAATCCATGTTGTCACCTCTCTTTTCCCTCCTGCACAGCAACACACGTTTCTGTGAGTCAGTTCCTTTGCCCACAGGGAAAGGTTGAATGTGACAGCACCCTGTCACCATCCCAGCACCCTGAGCTCCTGTTCCCATCATTGCAGCTCTTGGGTGATGCACAAGGTCAGCCTGGAGCCACCTCTGTCCCAGGGACATGATCCCTCATCACAGGAGCTCTTCTGCTGCCAACCGCCCTCGGGCACAGATAAACCAGCCCCGAGGACAAAGCCTGTGCCTTCCTTTTGAGATGGAAGATACGGGGATACAAACAGTGCTAAATGGCTGATGGATGCGTCAGTCCGAGCTGGATCCTGTTCCCCTGCCTCACCCACTTCCACTTTGTTTACCATCAGGATTTTTTGTGCTGTCTCTGCTTCTTCCACACCCACCTTTGAACTTTGTATTCCCTCAGACAAGAGTGGGACTCCAGTCTGCAGCAAGGGACTTTTCCTGGGAGTTTTTCCTCTCTATGAGGAAGGAACCACGTCAGGAGATCTGGGCCTCTGATCTCCTTCTGACACTTAGGCTCTCCCCCTTGGCTGGACCCATCATTTGTACTGCAGTCAGCCCTGCCATGTGCCTCAGGTTTCTTTCTTGGCACTAAATATGGTTTTCTGCTTCAAATTTAACCCAGATCATTTTTGCATTGTTCTCTCCTGGCTGCTGTCTTATCATATCTTCATTGTTCCTTCTTGGCTTCCTCTGCAGTTCCTATCTGTCTTCTGGCTCTGTGTGTATCAGTGTGGGCTTATCTTCAGTCAGGTTTTGATGTCATTCATTGGACATCTTATTACCATTTGTCATAGCATTCTGGTTTCTCTCTGTTCTCGTCACTGCATTCAAAGTATTTCAACTTCTCTGAGTGAAATCTCAGTGGAACCCAAGTCACGCACATCCTTCAATTGACCAAAAAGCCCTGAGCTGGAAGAGAAGGCAAGGTGGTGTGAAGGTGACCATGAAAATGTTCACAAGCACAGTGTGAAAGGAGCCCAGTTGGCCAAAACCCCTGTGATGCTCTGCAGACCCATCTATATGAATTCCTGGCAATATATAGTTCAGTTCTGAAACCAGGCACTGCTTAGTGCTTTACATAATTTGTTGAAAAACCACGAGTTTCCTGTCTCCAAGTGACTGCTGGTTTGCCAGATCTCCAAGCACATGGCCCACTCAATGCATATGTGAATAAAATTACTTAATGCTTTCAGGTAAATGATTAACTAACTGGTAGCACTTAACTGTATGTTGGGTCATTCAGTGGAGACAAATCAAAGGGAAAATTGACACAAATACATGAGATTCTGAGAATGGTTCCAACACTTTTCAGAGTTGCTCGGCAATTTCTTTGATTAGGAGCACACAACCTTTCCTGCAGCAAAGGTGGCCAAGGAGGAAATGTTGAGAGCTTAAGCTTTAAGTCCTCCAGGCATTAATCCACCATTTGTGTCAGAGGTAGGTCACCCTGTGAAAAGGGAAGGTGATACAGCAATTTATGCTCTTGGGCAGAGTGCCACGCTGTACAGAGACATCTATTTTCAGTTTAATATAACAAATCTGTCTTTTATCTAATGTTCAGCAGTTCTTGGTCACCGTTATGCTCGGACAATCAATAATCCCTCGGGACAGAGGTGTTCCTGCCAAACTGTCAGTGATGGGCCACCTTTGCCTGTGAGTCAATGACATATTCCAGCAGCCCCCACAGACCCAGTCAGTGCAGAGACAAAACCAAACCAAGGGAAACCTTTGTGCCATATGAGATTTGTACATGCCAACCCCCCCTCTGGTGCCACTCCACTGCTCACACTTCAGGTAACATGAGGGCTCCACCTGGAGTGATGGCTGAACCTCCTGGCAGTGGGAAGTGTGAACTCCACCATCAGCATTGTCCTGGTCTGGGCAGCACCTCAATAAACTCAGTGCAGCCAAGTGTTGTTTTCATTCTTATTCTGACAAATGAGCTAATTGGGGTACAAAATAATATTCTCAAGCCTGGTAAATCCTTTTGACTTTGAAAGATTTTTTAATTTATTTTGGTTTTTGGTTTTGTTTTTTTCTCAGATGATGTGGAGACTCAGTGCTAAACTACACAAAACAAATTAAATATCCAATTACAAACAGTTGGCTCTGGTCTGGAAGCACTTCAGTTGACTGCCGTGATTCAAAAGAGAAAAATTATTTCATTTTGAATACTGTAACGCTTTTGAAACAGCACATTGGCTGACCTGTCCTGGGTCACAACCTCAAGAGCTTCACACACGTTTTCGAAAATAAGGTTTGTGCTTTGCCTCATCAAATGGATGCTCAAGGCTCAGAGCTGCAGGAAGGGGGAGGACCTGCCCATCTGCCCCTTGGTGCTGTTTCAAGGGAGACACAGGTAATTCTTTAGGGAGGCTTGCTCATATGAGAGTGTGTGTCTAAAGTTTTACTGAAAAAAAGGAAAAAACAAAAGAAAGACAAAAAAAATGCAGCACCTTCACTGGGACTCTGTGGTGTATGAGTACATCCACCACATCAAGGTGCATCACAACCTAATCCTTGTCTACTGGGGGGCTTGATGGGAATTATAGCAATTGAATCCTTTTAGCACAATGAAACTTAATGTCAGCTGCTTGGACAGAAGGAAGGCAGAGAGCCAGATCAGCTGTGCTGAGGCCATCACAAGCTCAGGCCACCAGAAGAAGATGTGTGCAGTGACACCTTGGGGTGTGACATCCCTGAGTCTCCTGTGGCCACATCTGCACTTGCTGCCATCAGGGATTGACAGAACAAAGCCATCCTTTTGGGCTGGATTCACACCAAAGTGTGTTTTTCAGACCCAAGGCTGAAACCTCCTAAGAAGCCACCAATCCTCACAGCTTGGGTGGACATTGGTATCCATCCCTCAGTACCTGTCCTTCAGTTGTCAGGACAGAGTTTTAAAGCAGCACCACATGGCTTTAGGAAAAGGAATGTAGAAGGAGGCAAAGGAGGTGCCTGATCCTGCAGAGAAGATATTTGTGCTCAGAGGTGTGTTAAGTTTCTCAAGATTCAGCACAACACCCAGGCTCCATGTGGACCACCCAGCTGCATGGCAAGAAACCCATTTTTTCTCATGGTTTCATCCATGCCTTTGCTGTTCTGCTGCTTTTACAGTTCTTTTGTTTTCCCAGCTGGTGTGTGTGCCTGAGATCAGGTCACAGAAAGCAAAGGGCTTGCTCAGAAATTAAACAAAAGCTCTTTCAAGTTTAAAAAGAACAAAAAAGGAAAAAAGGCCCTTTGCAGGGAGACCCCCTTCTCCAATGAGGAAGAGTTTGATTTGGAGGCTTTTCTGCAAGAAATCCAAGGCTGATAAGGCTCATGACTGACATTGCCAAGGTACATGAGATGGGTGAGATTTGACTATCTCTGTAAGGTAAGAGAATTTCAGGGAAAGACTTCAGCAACAGAAATATATACCCAGGATTTAAGGGAAGGGATAAAAATTCCCCCCCAATAGACAGACATGAGAAAAACTAAGGGGGACATAAAGGACTGGCTGAAAGATGATCAAAACTGAAATGGATGGATCCAGAACATGGAACCTCCAAAGTGAACTTCATAGGTGATTGAACACTTTGTCCTTGTGAGGATGAAATCCCAGCCTGGCTGCAGGGTCCCAGCACAGCTGATTCCAGAGCAGGGTCCCAGAAAAGCCATGTTGCAGGGCAATGAGAAGCTGCTGAAGATGGAATTTTCCCTGGGCAAATAAGGAATGATTCCAATTTTTTTGGTTCAGATTTCCAAGAACCAGACACTGCAATCAAGTCATTCTGTGGCAGTTTCTTTTTTTTTTTAAACCCTGGAACACAGAAATCAAGACCTTAACCTGTCTGACAGGAACTGAACAGGCTTTGAATGAACCAGAATTACTGAGAAATGAACCCAAATTACTGGAGACCGTAAAGTATTTAATTTCTTACGCAGAAGACCTACAACTCCAAGTGCCCTGTGAGAACACCAGGGTATCATATATCGATCCCTGACATCTTATATCCATGCAGACACACTGTCTTGCATTTTAAACAAACTGGAAGAGCAGAAATTTCATTCCCATGGAAGCTATTTTTTTATTATACTCCGAAACTTCATCTTAATACTTCCAAGTGTACTTTGGACCGTGGCCAACGTGTGCATGTGTGGTAGGAAGCCGCCTCACACAACCCTGTGCAGAACGAGACAACAGAGAGCAGCTCCACAGGCTCCCGTGGCATCCCAGCCCATGAGAAGCACAAGGCAGGAACAGCAGCTTGGCTGGCGAGGAGAAGGCAAGTGTCACCCCACAGGGGCCAGGGAAGAGGCTGGTGTTACCGTAACAGGGTGGAAAAGCAACACGTAGAGATTGAATAAAAAAGGGGGAGAGCGAGCTCCTTTGATAGCCTCAATATCACAATCAGGAGAGACTTCCTGGCCTCATATTTTCCATATAAACACTCCCCACTGGATAAAGTTAATGGTTCCCTCACTGCAAGGCAGAAGGGCTTGATCAGTTCAATTGACGTCACAGATTGAGCATTTTAATGAAATGTGCTGTGCTTCCCCCATTTATACGTTTGACCCTAACCTTTCCCAGATGTTCAATTCATGCTCCCTCGCAGACACTGCACCGCTGTGTTTTGGAGGCTCTCGGAAATCTGAAATGCTGAAGTGGAAAGAAAATCCTCTGACATGAACTCTTTTGTTTGAGCTGCTCCCCTCCACGGGGATGGGCTGTGTGGAGGGCTCTGCTCCGCTTACGTGGGATCGTATCCAGGAGAGAGGGAAAAGGGCCAGAAGGGTTCTATTGTGCATTGCCTGACTGTCTGGGAGTGCAAAGGACACAGTGCTGCTCCCCTGCCACTGAACAGGGCTGAAAGCACTGCTCACCCTCTACCCTCCTTCCCAAAATGTGGCACTGAGAGCAGAAAAAGAGCCAGAAACCCTGAATTCAGCATTTGGCTCTGCCAAGTCCCCTTGGGCACAGTGTTCCTGCCTCTCAGCCTGGTTTCCCAGCCATAAAATAGGACAGTGTCCCTTTGCCCAGTTACATCTTAGGTTTATCAGGGTCAGGGCTGGGCTGGCACTTTGAGGACACCCTTCTGTCCCCTGGGGCAGCTCAGGGGCTTCCTGGGACTGAAACAAACCAGTATCAGCACCACAGACTCCCCACCTTTGTGTTGCTCTGGATGCAAATCTGCTCCACCTCGAGACCCTGCAGCATTTACAGCTCCAGAGCAGGGTGTCCCTGAGCTTGGCAAAGAGCAAAAGCAGCTGGAAATAAGTCACAGGCAGGAAAAGGGCATGTCGTAAAAAAAGATGCCATCAAAAGCTTTCTGGTATTTGATGCTCATTTAGAAAGTCTCCTGGTTATTCTGCCTTCAAAGAGAAGAACAAATGATGGAGCAAGAGAGGGTTAAAAGGAGACCCACGTTCCCAAACCTCAGATTTGGTTTTCAATCATTTTAGATGGATTGGAAGCTGGATCCCAGCCACGCTTTAGTTCTGGGTTTGGATTAGCAAATTGAAAGTCACAGATGAGGTTTTGCAAAACCAAACCCATATCCTCCTTGCCCTGCTCCTGACTCAAACTGAGTTAGCCCTGAGGAAAAATAAGTGAATCATTCCTTAAAACACACACACCAAAAATGCTGAACTCAACAACCACAAACTGAGCAAAGGAGCCTCTGAAAGGCCGTGCGAGGCTCCCATTCCTTTAAACCCAGGAGAGCCCAAACCTGCAGCACCAGCACTTTGCAGCAGATTAGACAGCAAAAATGTTTGGAAATGCTAAAAAATTAAAAACTTATGGTTTTGCTTTCAGTAATTCCATGTACACATATAAAAACTATGTATTCTGTGGCCAAATGTTTGTCCCCAAGCAGATGACAGTGGCTGTTAGAGTGGCAACCTCCAACCTAGTCTTTGACATGGATCCTGCAACAGGGTTCAGTGGATTGAAACAAAGGGGATCCAAGGTTCTCCTGAGCCCAGGATAAAAGCAGCCATGTAGGGAGCCAGCCCAGCCCAGCTGCCCTGCCTGCAGCACACACCTCACTGGAACCCAAAGTAATACCCATGTGTAGGTAAGTCTAAAGTGTTGATTATGTGCTTGAAGATCTCATCTACTTTCAGCCCCATCTCATTGCAAAGGAGATCTCCCTCCTGGCTGGTGTGGCCAGAGGATGAAGGATGGGCCCTCCCCTGCCGATGTGACACAGGACAAGATGCAATGCCCCTGCAGCACTGCCCACATCAGCAGTGACTGTCCCCTGGCACCACCAGCCTGGGATTCCCAGAAATTGCAAAAATAAGTGGGAATTATACAGCATATCAGATCCCATCTCCTGATCACTGACCTATTAACACCACCACATTTTTATTAGCAGGAAAACCTAACTCCAACCACTAAGATTTTCATGTAATTGCAATCCTATAAAAACAGCAGGTAGGGCCCCTCTTACCCCCAAGGTGGGCAGAGGGCATCATCTGAGCTCCCAGATTCACAGCAAATACAACCTGAGCACCAACAGTTAAGAGTATTTTAGCAGTGGCAACGAGAGGGATTCAAGCAGAGTAGGAAATAACATCATCTTCATTTGGATCAGGGCTGAGAACGCACCCGGGCTGCCTTCCCTGCCATAATTTACACATTCCCACAGACAGACATATTGGAAGTGACTTTTACAGCCAGCCAGGAGACAGCCACACAACCCACTGCAGCTCTGGCAGGAATCACATGCCACAGTGCCCCACAGTGTGTCTGTCTCTCTGGGAAGAAGCATGCAGAGGGTTGTTTTTCTGCTTAAGCCCATCTGATTTCATTTTCCTTTCCTTACTGGCAGTGAATTGTTCCATTTCTCTGGCTCACCAAACACTTTATATTGTGGGGATTTTTTGTTTGCTCATTTGTTGCGACAGGAGTGGTAAAAGACTCTGTCTGGGCTCTCTGGATCACACACCAAAGTTGACATGAGGCAAACAGCTTCTCTAGAGACATTTCCTAAACCCCACTTTCAGCTCCCCCTTCCAGCCCACCCTCTCTGTCCCTGAGAAACTCCTCTTCAAAAATCAGTTGTGGCACAGTCTGGCACATGGGCTGGAGCAGATAATTCAGTATCACCTGCTGTGCGTCATTTGGAGACCAATTAGCTTCTCCCAGTTTATGTATTTTTCCCCCTGATTAAAGAAGCACTAAAAGCAATAACCTGTAATACCCCAAAGTGTCAAGATCTGAGCAGGTCTGATCCCAGTTAACGCCCAGCTCCTTTTGCAGGAACCATCTCCCTGGAAGGCTTCACTCAACTGCAAAAGGAAATTGCCTCAAGTGAAGGAAAGTGAAGCTGACAAAGCAGACAGCATATGAATTTATGAGGTTTTTTTCTGTTTTCACAACTGGGCACCATGGACTGACAGTCTGGATTTATGGCTGGGTTTACAGCTTTGCTGCTTCCCCACAGCTGTTGGTCAAAATAGACCATCACCCAAACCAAAACTCACCAAGTCAAGAGCCCTCCACCTGAGAGGGAAAGGTGCAGGATTTTCTTAATGAAGCTATTCATTGATAACAAAATATCCAGGAGGAAAATGTATTTATCACCTTCTAGCTGAGATGAGATGTGTCACTCCCTCTTTCTTGTATTTATGAATACTTTCACACTCTGGAGAAACATTCTGATTCTTGCCCAGGGCAGGAGCTTTTGCTAAAGGCTTTATCCAGCTTCACACTCCAGCTAGGACTGAACCAGAGGAAAAAAACCTAAGAAAAATACGGAGGAAAAACATAAACAGGATGTTTGCCAAAAATCAAACAGGAGTGGGAGCCACAAAGAATAATCTGGCCTTTCCTCCCAGTGCAGTCTCAGATGCACCAAGGTCTAACCAGGCTCCACACAGGATGTGCAGACCCTGGTCCATCACAACAGGCAGTGATCCCACGGCATTTCAAGCACTGCTCTTCCAAAAAACCTTTCCCAAAACTGCAGCCTCAAGCACCCAGAAATACTGGGGGGAAAAAGAGTGGATGGGTCAACAGCATGGATAAAAGTAAGGTGACAGGGCCAGGCTGGCAGGAAGGTGCCACCACCTCCAGCAGGGAAGTGACAACTGCAGTGAATTTGGTGGCTCTGGACTGAGTTCTCTTGCTGACTCTAGAGGGGAGGAAAAGACAGGATTTGAAGATGGCTGTTGTATTGGATGTGCTGAAGTTGCTGTTGATTTTAGGCCAGGGAAGAATGATCTGCTGTGTTCCCTCCTTTTCTTGGCTCCCACTCCTAAAGGCACTTAAAAAGCTGTCTGCTTCAAGTAAGTGCTTAAGTGCTTTGCTGAATTAGTGAATTAGCATATTTGCTCCCCTGCAACCTCTGCAAAAGCCAATGGAAGCCCTGGGATTTTGATGAATGCCTTTGACAGCCTCTGGCACAGACCACAGGTACCAAGTCACCCTCCCCTATCACATCTCCATGGCTTGTGGCAGCCCTGCCCTCTGTGAGGAGCAGCTGAGCTTGGCTGCTCCTCCCTGGTTGTCTCTAAACCACACTGAGGCAATTTCAGTGACCAGTTTTCTCACGCCATTTGCAACACTCAGTGCCATTTGGAAACTCCTGCGTGAAGCAGAGCTCACCGTGTCCTGCCAGAAATGGCCTTAAATTCTTGTGCTTGGAGTTTGCTTTTCCTGCTAATTGAGGCTCTGAAGTCCAGTGATGCTTTTCCTTTGATTTAATTAAGGGAAGCTATTTCCCAGGAATCATACGTATAGCTCACATCAAAGGCTTCAAGAGTAGTGATGGACCCCAAGATGCAACGGATGTGATTCATGGTGACTGTGAATCACTGTGTCCAGCTGCCAAATGAGTCAGCACTCACAGCAACCTCATCAGAATCCACCCGCCAAATTTAGGGACCTGTGGTACCCTGTCCATGCCAAGCAGAAGGAGATGAGCCCCAGAAGTCCTGTGTCCACACAGCAGTGACCCATCCCCAGGGCAGTGTCCCTTGGGACCTGCAGCTCTGCACCATCAAACAAACTCCCCAGCGGGGAACTTAAAATCTTGCCTTGCTCACATCTGCAGTTTGTTCGTGGAAGTGTATAGCAAATAAGAGCTGAATTTCTGGAGAATATCAAGCCTGGGTGCAGAAGAACTCAAGTCTTCTCAGCTCATTAAAAGCCAGACAAGCCAATTCCAAAGGAACTTGAAGCCAAATGAAGTGCTGAAACAAGCCATTTCTTTTAAAACTTCTACAGGAGCAATATCCTAACTGGTGCAGCCCAAGGGGAGGATCCCAGCGCTGGCCCATGTGCCACTTCCCCTCTCACAACTGCCAAACAGCAGCAAAGAATGGATTTTTCCCCCTTTATGTGGAAAGTCTAGCTGAATTCTTGATGATTCTTGTAAAATCTGAGAGCTGAGCAAGCCAGACTTTCACAAACACACCCCCGTGTAATTGGTGATGCAGCTCTGCAGCAGAGGGGAGCACAGCGACCATCTGTTTTTCTGGATGAGAGAGGGAAAGAGCCACAAGGAAAATTCTGGTGGGGCAGCTCTGGGCTGTGATTTATAACTGTAAATACAGCGAATCCTCTCCCACTGCCCTGGCGTTGCTCAGGAACCAGCATCCAGCTCCCAGAGCGAGCTCAGGTCACTCGAGTTTAACAGTGACCGACTTGACTGGGAAAGTGAGGAAAGGTGGATAAATCACTGCCCTTGGTCCAAGCTGAATCCCTGCAGGATGTGGCTCCAGCTGCTGGTCAGGATGGAGTGATGGGCACCCCGTGTCCCAGTGGCCTCACTCACAAAAAGAGGCTTAAACTGCAAATGCCAGGGCTCCTCCCTCACCTCTGGAGGCATCGCTGGCACCAATTACCACGTGCAGCTCTGTCCTGGCAGTGCCACTGAGGGTGGCAGCTCCCAATCTCGTGAGGAGGGGACAAGACTGAAATTTTAATTTGGATCGACTGAAAAAATAGCTCAACAAATCAAAAATTTTTATTTCAAGTTTTTGGGGTTTCAGTTTTTCCTGGTTTATTTTATTTTATTTAGTACTCGGAGGAAATGCTGAAACTATTTCCACCTCTGTTCCAAGATGGGGCACCACCTTAGTTTCGAGAATGTTAGAAGAGGACGTGGAAGTCACTTCTAGAGAAAAGCCAAAAAATCTAAACAAAAGCTTCAGAAAACACAACACAGGCTCAGAAAACATCCTGATGTTACCAAATCTGTACTTTTCACTGGAAGAGGATGCATGAGAACCTTTTGCCTGTGTTTACAGAGACTCGATGGGAACAGACAGGCTGTTGATACCCCACCAGGGCCTGTTCCTGTCCCATCCCAACCTCCCAGTCATCCCCTCCAAACTGGGAACATCCCATATCCTCATGCACAGCTCTACTGGTGCAATTGGCAGCACCAGCATCAAAGGAGTGAGTTAGAGGATCAGCAAGGAGCCCAAAGTTCCTGGAGCCTCACCAGCTCTCTCTGAAGGCATCTGTCCCTCTGAGGACCATGCTGGCTCACAGCAGAGCACATCCTTTAAACCACTGATGGAAGCAGTCAGAAGGAGCAAAACCACCCTGCCTTTAGTGAATTCCATGTTCAAAATGACTTGGTGTGTTATTTAGCTTACATTATATATTAGATGATTTTTCTTTTCATATCCAGCAGGGCAGAATAAATAAGTCAGAGTTGGGATATTCACAAGGCAGTCCCACTGGAATAAACAGCTCTTCCCAGAGCATTTACCAAACAGCACCACAACACAGAGAACCCTGGCTGGGGCTCCTCACAGTTGGGTGCTTCACTGTGGCTGTGTCCCTACAGGAGACAGTGCAGGTGACACTGAAACATCCTTGCACACCTTCAGGGCACCATGAGTGCCCAGCAGCCTGTAAGGATGTTCTGAGGAGTGGGGTCATGGGCATACTGCTAAAAACCCAGCAAGAGGGGCAAAATCTCAGACTTTCCTCACTCTCTTCACCCCTGCAGATAAATCACTGCTTTTACCAAGCATTGTCGAATTCTTTTCACTGTGACCATGCAGCCCCTCCACAGCCATGGAGCAGACTGGCACAGGGTCCTCTCAGACAGGATATCCTCCAGGGAACAGCCTCTGCACAGCACAGAACAATAGAGCCCTGCCTTTGGAACCATGGAGACACGACATGCCCAGCCTCTTCTCCCCCCAAACCTCAGATATCTGCTCTCAGCACAGCAGGGAGCACCGTGCTATCAGATCTACATCCACATCTATTTCCTGCTATTTGTGAGCGAGTCCCACCACTGCCAAAGGGAGCAGAGCAGGCTCTGGTCCTGCACCTCTGCCTGTTCCTTCAGATGCTGCAGGTTTTGACAGCTCAGGTATCTGTTTGCACACTGAGCTGGGACAGGCAGCTCTGCTCCCAGGACTCAATCGCACTACAGCCCATTGGGGTCTCGCTGCAACTCCACTTCCATAGGTACCCACCCGTGTTTTGGGATCCAGCATGTGCACAGAACATCATACCAAAGCCTTTCACAAGGGCTTTAAAGAAACTTCTGGACTAAAGCATCTTCCAGTCACCTTATGCACCAGGTGGAGAGCAACACTTGCAATGGTCCAGGTTGGTTGTAAAATACCCAGCGAGTTGCTCACAGTCTCCTTGGTGAAGTTGCACTGACTCAACTGCTGCCAGCTGGGCTGCCAGGGCCTATTCTGCTCTCAATTATGTTAATGCTAATTTGGAACTACTCCACTGACTTTCATGGCATAACCTGATTTAATGGAGAGCAGGATCTGGTGTGCTTTCTAGGTTCATGTTGTCTAATAGGGAACAGACGTGAACCTCTGACTCATTAGCAAGGGAACATACATTGAAATTAAGTTCCCAGTAGGTAAACATCTCTTGAGCACAATTTTTTCTTGCCCTGGCTATGTAAATAGAGTGACTTACCTCTGAACTGCAGCCTGATACCCACTGCCTGCAATGGGAACTTCTGTAGCATTGAAAATGTTTTCTTCTGCTTGACAGAGTGAAACAGAGAAAGTCTCTTTAAAAAACATTTCAGGCTTAATGCAAAGCCCTGAAATCCTGCCTCTGGGAGCACATGGACCCTGAGCAGCCTTGGGGGAGCAGATAAGACCAAAGTGATGGTGCAGCTCTGGCTGCACACAGCAACAGATCTCAAGAGCCCTGGGATATTTCTTGTGCATGTATCACGTCTAATTCCTCCCTCGCAGCTCCACTGAAGCTGAGTTTGATTTATTCATGTGTTCATCAGAGTAGAGACTGTTTATACCAGACTTTGGGAAGAAAACCCTTAATGGAGGAGTGTGCTACCGTGGGTCATCCATGCACAGGACCAGGTGGCTCCTTTCTGGCTGACAGTGGCCCCTGGGTGCCCTGCACCCTGTAACACATCTTTCACAAGCACTTGAAGAAAAACAGCCCAGGAAAAGCTCCTTTTCTCACGTGGGCAAAGCAATCCCACACTGCCAGCACAAGCAGGACATGCTGCTGGGAATGCCCTAGGAGTGAGGCTCAGCCTGGATTTCAGCAATATACCCTAACTGCTCACTGCCACCTATATCCCAAGATCTGGCCATCGCTAGGACTTTGATCCTTTGGGCTCTTTGTCATCTTCAAAGAGGGCTCAGCAAAGAGCCATGCTTCAGTGTACCAGCCTCTGCAGAAGAAAATGTACCACATCATGTCAGCGTGTGAGCACAGATGGGAGTGAAAGTCCTGGCACCTCACACTGTCTTAAAAGGCTTAAAAGTGTTTTGAGCCATTTTTTTAGCACTCATTCTCATCTGAGCCCCAGGAGTTCCTGTGTCTCAGGCATTCCCTGTTCCTACTAAAATTGATGTGCAGCCTTTTAGAAAATGACTGGTTTTTTGTAAATGGTTCATCTCCTACCAATAGATTTCTTTGTGCTTGCTGAGGACCCAGGGCACCACCTACACTGTGCATCACAAGCTTGGAGCAGTCTCAAAAAGAACTTTAAAAACCCCTTGTGACCAGCTCCATCCCAAGCAGACTCACAGCCTGTGGTGCTGGGTGCATTTCACAGCAAGAAGAGCACTTTGCTTCATCCCGAGGAGGAAACTGCTGTTCCAACATTCGGTTTCTTTGTTGGGTACTTGTCTTTCATTCTGCATCCCCGAGTCAGTGCAGGATTTGCAAACATTTCATAATTCCAAGAACAAGCACATTAAAGCCTCAGAGCAAGGGGAAAGCCCTTTTCCTGCCAAAGAGGCATATTATTGTCAATACCCCATTGTTGTACTCGCACTCACCACCCCTTAAAGCAATTAATGGATAAATCAGGGATTTTTCTGTGGCATTTCTGTGGGTGGAGTTTATTCCCATCCTTATCTGAGCAGCGGATCTTTCCCACCAGTAACCTGGTGCCAGGGTGTCCCAGAGCCCATGACGCCGGAGCGAACTGCAGAACAAACAAACTCAATTACAGGAGGATATTTACAATTGCTGACCAAACTCTCGATTTCCTTGGTAAGCTCCTCAAGACAATACGCTCGGGGCGCTGGCCTCCAATTGTACTGTCAGAAATTCATACAGGCCCAGGAACGAGAAAATATTGTGTTTAGATTTGTGATAGGCAAAGCAAAACAAGCCAGCGATGTTTTTGGAGGGTTCCCCCCCAACCCCACGTGTTTGTTTATTTTTACAGGCACAGGATGGAGCAGGGGGAGTGTGGAGCCTCCCCTTGCCCAATCTGCCCAGTCCCAGCCACCAGTGCTGCCAAATTCCCTGGCAGGACAGGGAAGCAGGACAGCACTGCACTTTGTGTATGAGGCTTGTTGTGGCCCAAAACTCACGTGGTGCCTTCACTGAGCTGATCAAAACAGCCTTTTCTGGACCTGCCGGGATTCAAACAGGAGCCTGTGGTGCCAACACATGAGGATTTTCAATGGAGGATGAAAGAATCCTTCACTTGTAATTCCTGCTCATTCAAGGGGTGCCCTGCACGATGCAACTCCCAGCCCTGTCCCACATGGGTCTCTCCAGCTCTTGCAAACTGAGTTAAAATGCCCCCCATGCAGGGAAAGCAGACTTTGCTCCCTTTTGGCACTGGTTTGTGTCAGCATCCAAACCCACCCTCACCATGAGCTGCATTCAGGCACGGAACTAAATCATCTGAAGTGAGAAGTCCCTCCTGAACGTGAGGTGCCCCAGAGTGCCCTGTGATGAGCAGTGTCCCCTCTGGAGAAGGTCTGATGGCATCCCCAAGGTGAGTGGAGCCATTTCACACAGCCTGGCATTGAGGTTTTGGTAGAACACAAGCCCTGTGGTGAATGGTGCAGCCCTGGTTCGCTAGTGTGCTGAAACATCCTTGCCAGGGCTATGTTTCCCAAAGGATGCTTAAAGGTGCCACATTAGGGACAAAGTCTTTGGGGGTTTTGGCACAGAGGAGCTCAAGTTCAGCCCTCATTTTTGCCCCAGGCAAAAATCAGGCTTACACCTGCATATACCCAGGCTAACAGCAGAGCTTAACTCTGTGTGGGCTGATGGCTTAATGTTTGAACAATTCTGCTCCTTGTTCCATCAAGAGCAAACCCTGAGTGATGGCACTGTAAGCAGTGTTCTCCAGATTTTCACCAGTTTAATGAAAACCAGAGTTTGGCTCTACATCTATAGAGATAACAGTCTCTGTACTCATGGCCAATATATTAATGTCTTTCAGCATTGTGCATCTTCCTCCAAACCCCTTGTAAGCCTTCCTTTATAGGTTTTCCAGGGATCAAGATCTGAAAATCCATAAAATACACAGTGCAAGATTTGGATTTAATTTAGCATGGCTTTTCTTATCACTAGGCAGTCTTGTTTCACTGAAAGCCTCCATTTATTGTTTAGGGGATTAGGAACACACAACAAAAGAGGAGAAGGGGCTTGAATTCAGTAAAATACAGAATTAGAGTTGTTTCTCCAGACTTACACCAGACTAACATCAAATTCTGGTTCAGAGAAGGAATATAAATTAGTTGGTTAATGAGAGCTGGATTCTAACCAGCTGGATTAGGGTCCTGTAACACTCATGTGTTCACTTCTCTCCCCATGCCCTGCTAGTTGACTGCAGGCCACCCAGGGTAACAAAGACATATGACAGAAATACAGTGTATATTTATGTTGGCTCATCTTGCTGTAATCTCCTTCAGGGTATGACCTGATTTTAATAACTCAGCCTTTCCCTATCACTTTCTGGCTCATTCCCTTGTGGGCTTATAGTTTATACAGTGCTTTTTGGTTTCTTCTTTCAGCACATTTGGAAAAAAAAAAAAAGGAAGAAAAAAACATAAGAGAGGGAGGGGAAACCTGGCTATAAAAATTCATTAAAATTCATCTCAGGGGCCCCTACAAATATTTATAAGCACAGATCACCTTTTGACAATGTTTCCTCATGGCCAGTATCAGCATTTTGAGAGAACAACTGGAAGATGTGAGCACTGCCATCTGTTCCACCCTCACTGAACTGAGAACTATAAACATCTCCAAGGCTGGGTAATTTATCATTAGAAGAAATTATACAAAGAGGCAGGAGATGAAGTAAAATCAGGTTACATCGTGGGAAGAAATCTGATTGTAAAGGCACACCAAAATATCTTCTAATGTATCAGCTCTCCTAGTAGCTTGCAATTGCTTGTACATTCAGTTCTGCTTAAATTAATTTAAATCTGCTTGTTTACTAATATTTGTGTACTTCTGATATTATTAGTATAGAGAGTTGGGTAATATTATTAAGTTGTGCTCCAAGAGTATATTCAGAGAAATTATGATTTACTAGAAATTTCAAATATGTTGCTGGGATAAGGAGGATAAAAACTTACTGAACCTCAGTCATTTAGGATGGAGCACAGAGGTTTTTGGGGTGGAAGTCTGTAATCAGTGGTTTTAACTTAAGTTTCTACACTATTTATCCAACCTGTCTTAAAGCATATACTTCCTAAAACTGAGATTAGAAGAAGTAATAATTTAAGACCATGGGAAGATCACCCCAATCAGAAGCACTGCCAGCCAAAGAAAGGGAAAAAGCAGCTGTGAGCAGGTTGAAAGGGTGATCCACTGGCACACAGTTGTGCCTTTAGGATGCAACAAAGGATTCAAAGGAGCCAAACATCTTGAGGAAAGAAAACAAAAGGACTGGCCTCACGCGAACTTTAATTTTGTCCAGAAATCCCACTCTGGATCAAAGAGCTACAGTGAAAGTTCAGTTGGAAACAGCATTTGCCTGCACAGAAGTTCAGCTTTGGCAAGTGGAAAACTTTTGCCCTCCCCCTGAAAGGCTAGTTTTGTCAAATTCCTGGTCTATTCTAGACTAAGTTAAGTCCAAAGGCATCTTTTGGAGAAAAGTCAAGTGCAAAATGTGTTGGGACTGTTACCTGGGCTGACAGGGCAAGGCACAGAGGGAACACTGGGGGACCCCTTTAACAACCAGTCTGCCAAAAGCCTCAAAGCAAACTGTGGGGTGCAAAGAAGCAGGAAAGAAGGTGGCTGGTTCCCAGGGAGATGTGGACCTGTCCCTGAACCAGGAGGATGCAAAGCACAAGATGAACCAGAGCCACCGAGTCAAGAGCTTCTGAGTTTGGTCCTGTTCCTGCGAGAAAAGGAGATCCTGGATTACACTGAGAGAAGCTACTGCAAACAGAAAGGATGCAGAGGAGAAGACAGGGGACAGTGAGCAGAGTGTGTCCCCTGGTGAGTCATTTCAGTGCCACTCAGCAGATGGGAGGACACGGACATGCCTGTGAGTTGTGTCCCATCATATGATGAAATCTCACATTTCAGGAAAGGAAGAGACAGAGCAGCTCGGAGTATAAACAACACTTGCTGCCCTCTGATGAGGGTTTCATAATTTGGTTTATAGAGACCAGACATGATAGATTTACTACCTTCTCCCTACAGTTTATTATCTATCGACATGACTTTCTTTGCAAATTCCACTTTTCAATGACCTGCTGTTTTTAGCCCTGGAAAAGCAAAGTGCAGAATGCTGCCAGGGAGCTGGGTTAGCTGTGCTGCACATTACTCCCTCCCTGCTGCTCTCTGTTCTTCTGAACAGACTCAAAAAGTCATTGGAAATCTGAAGTCCTTTGCCCAAAGCTGGAAATACTATCCCTTATGTTTTTAAGAAACTGCACAGAAGGTCCTTCTTCACAAAAATTAACTGAAGTGGGGTGACAAAAATCTGCCTTTATCCTTTGAAATAGGAGTACAGGCCAGGAAGGGATCCTCAAAACTACAGACATGTAATTGTTCAGATATATTTACTAAACTTCATCATGGGGGGGAACAACCAATTGTTTATCTCCCACACTCTTGGAAGTGAAAGAAATACTCTCTGATAGCTAGAGACCTTCTTCCAAATTCCACCAAGTATATTTATGGCCTGTCTACCCTCATTTGTTCTTGTGCCAACACTGTCCTGTTCAAACAGCTCTTGTTCCTCCCTGGTACTTATCCCCCTGATGGACATATTACCCTTGTGATACAGCTCAGTGAGGATGGCTTGTATTCAGAAAGCTTTTACATCTTCCCTACTGATTTATTTTTCACTCTGAGACTGTTAAGTGCCTGTCCCAGGGCTCACTGCAGCCCAAGTCAACAGCCTGGCAACAACTGGCTATTCAGGATCAAGTCCCAGATTACAAAGAGAGTTATTAAACATCTTCCTATAAGGTCCTGTTGATTCACTGTTAAATTCTCTGAAAATGGATACAGGAAGAGGAATCTCTTTTTTAATCATTAAGCTAGTGACAGCCTTGGCTATGTCAGGGCAGAAAGACATCAGTACTTCCTTAACACATCTTCATCCAAACTTCATTAAAGTCAATCTTGCACCTTCAAATCAGCAACCACGACTGGAGACAGGAGCTGGTGGATGAGCATCAGAGCCCACAACACCCTTCCTGAGGTGCTGCAGGTACTCAGTGCTCACACAGCACTGGGGCTCTGACACATGTGTGTGATGGCATGGCAGCAGAGCAGCAAAGTGATGGGTCATCCTGGCCAAAATGAGATTACAAACATAGAAAGACCATAAAAAGTGACACCACACAGATCTGAATATTGGTTCTGTCCACCTCAAGATCTGAGGATGTTCACTCCTGAATGTTTTTGCTCAGGCTGAGGTTGGAAAGGAATTAGCTTGGCACGTTCACACTTGGTGTCTTTCTTTTGCAGTGATCCCATTGTTCTGAAACATAATGGGGCAGAGTTTTCTATAGTCCCACTGGGACTGTATCAAAACTGAAATCAGCAATGAAAAGCGTGCTGTGTAATGCTGCTGCCTGCTCTTAACACCACGATTTCAGCCAAGAAACAGTAAGTTATTCACATTTACTCCCAGTGAACTGGAAGGTCTTTTATTCAGGGTCCACATTAAATTTCAGCTGCCCAAAATGGTCTCATTCTTATTCAGGTCAGTACTTTTGACTTCTTAGGCTTGTACAGTTCCCAGGGCAGCTCAGGCCTGCAGCAGCTCTGAGGAGCTCTGTTCTCTGGGGTGTTGTTACTCGACAGCATGTTGATTTAAGGCACTGTTTTTCCTCAGAGTCCTTCAATCAATATCCAGTAAAGGAGAATGGAAAACAAGCTAGTGAAAGACATTGTATTCTCCCCAAAATTCTGAATTCTTACCAATATCCTCACCTTTAACATTAGATCTGTGCTTAAAGCTAGAGATGATTAAAAAGCAGTTTGTACCTTTGGCCTTACACCAAGACTTCTGGACAGTTGAGGCAAACTGCAGGAAGTCAGGCTGACAAATAGCCACTCTTCAATACCACATGCTGTCAACCCTCTAACAGTGTCCTCACAGTCGAACTTTGCAGATTACATTGCTTTAGAAAAGCCACTGAAGACTTTTTTCCTGCCATTTATGTTGAGTTCAGCAGTGATGTTACCACACCCAATTCATGCTGCTTGCTGAGAGGCAGAGGAACATCAGGAGCGTGGGGAGGATGCTGTGGGAGAGGTGGCATTCAGGGCTCTTAACCCTGATCAGAAAGGGCTGACAAACCTGCTGTGGGTCTAGAGGAACTTTAAAAAAATAACAAAAAAGAAGGTTCATGAGAATCACAATAAAAGCCAAAAAATTATCAGACTGTTTGCCCCTGAGGCAATGATGTTCCTTCTCACTCAGTGGTTTGAGGTGAGGTTTAGGGATATCTGACAGCCTTGGGTTCCTGTTTATTCAAGCAGGTAGGGACTGAAAGCACTGGCACAGGTAGTGGGGAAAACCAACCCAAGTTTAATTGCAACCATTCAGCAAAGGCTGCCTGACCTCCCCCAGCAGTGACAGCCCCTGTGAGCCCTGAGCCATGTGAGCAGCATGGGACAGCGCTGTGGTCTGCACCAAGCTCTCTGAAAAGGAGTTCTGTTTGTTTTTCATTTTCCCTCTCCACAGAAGCTGTGCCAGCACAAAGCTGGGGAAATCAAGTATTTTCTTTGGAAATGCCTCAGAGATAAACACACTCTCAGCAAGGGCTGCAGATACAGCACCATTCACGCACACCTCAGCAGCAGGGGAGGTCTGAGCTGGCTGAACATCCCTAAACACCACCCTGCTCCTGCTCCATCTGGGGCAAAGCCTCAGAACCCTGAGCAGAGCTGCCATACTCCTTATCTGATGGGGCATCCCACCCCTCAATGGGTGCTGGCTCCCTCACTGCTGGCCCAAACAGCTCAGTGGGGACCAGGGGACTCCTGTAAGTCCTTGCTAGAAGATTCCCTGCTCCTGGATGTGCCTCTTCATGGTAAAATCCATTTCAGTGTCATTTCTCCATCTCCACAGGCTCTGCTGTGACTTGTGCTGCTGTGACCAGCACAATTCCCTGCTGGGTCAAGCCCAGGGTACACTGGGCTTTGCTTCCTACTGAAATGCCAGCCAAGGTGGCTTTTAAAGCCAAGCCCAATGACGTGTGACACACCTGCATACACAGCAAAGGATGGAACACCAACAGATCGGAGCTCACCCCTCTCCACTCCACAGGTTTGGGTGTTGGAAACTCCTAAAGAGACACACTGAGGAATTTTGGGACCTGTGGACGTGTCAACACCTGTTTGTAAACGCAGCTAATCCAAAATTAGCCAGGAGAAGTGGAAGAATCATTTGTCAGCTCCTGGTCTCCTCAGCCATCTTGACAAAAATGTCACAGATCCGTTGACACTTCTGCTGTCGATTTAAATAGCAGCCACGGGCCAGGAGCGGCTGCTGGGCGAGGGGGCAACGTGGAGCTCCTGTCTCAGACTCCTCCTGTATCAGATGACTCACCAACATGCCTGAGAAACTCCCTTATACCACAGACTCCAGTAGCAACCCCACAACAAACACTGCCCAGGGCTTGCAGCCACCCTCCAGGGTTTAGGGCGTAATCCTGCCAGTGCTCAGGGAGCGGAAGGGAGATGGCACCGCCTCGCTGCTCCCTTCTCCTGCTGCCTCATGGCCACACTGCTGGACTGGCATGCAGGTGACATGGAAACCCCACTTTGCCATAATATCCTTTGCCCCTTATTAAGCTTTTCAGTCTCTTGGCCCTGGCTTTTCACTGGTACCCCTGAGACAGCAAAACCTCCTCCCCAGCCTTTCCAGATGACCCCTGAACTCCTTGAGCAAGAGGATGTTCACATTTAGCAGGGTGTCGCTCCCTGTCCCTGGATTGTGACTGCCTTTGTGGGGCTCCACTGAAGTGTCTTGATGCACAAATTCCTCCTCAGGACACTGGATCTGTGAAGCAGAAAAAGTCATACCCCGAAGCAGCTACTGCAGCCATGCAGTCCCTCCTGTGTGCAGAACAGCCTAAGGAGGGGTTCCTATTGCAGCCCAAGCTCTGGCAGTGTGACCTGCCAAGCCTGCCTTTTTACCATGGAAATACAGAGCTCCTAGGAGTCACTTGGAAAATCATTTCCCCTCCACCTCTCCTATCATGCTGAGGGCAGGAGTCCTGATTGCAACACTCCCACCCCTACCCCAGGAGAGTTGCAGCTCTACCTCCAAAATGCAAGTCAAGCATTACAGCCCTGCTGCTCCCCAGCTCTGGGGAGGACACTCCTAAACAAACACTTCTCATGTGCACCAAGAGAAACTACAGAGCTTCCTATTACCTCATTGTGATCCACGCTGTGACCCTCTGCAGCTGCACCAGACACACCTTCAGCCTTCTCTCAAAGCAAAGCTTGTGCCCAATTCCCCAAGCTTTACTCGCAGGAGTAATTTCTTAGTGTAAATGGACACTGTTTCCCCAGGATTAGTGGAGCTGCACATGGTGAAGGGCAGCGCTTTAATATGGGTTAACAGGAGCAGGCACTTAATGGTTTCAACTACCCCAGCAAGATCTTACCACACCAAATATTTTCTCTTCATCTGTCAAGAGATCTTGACCAATATCCAGGGATTTCCCAGCAACACCAGGGAAAAAACCTGAGACAGAGATGATGTATAATTTCAATATGAGAGTGAAACTCTGACATAAAGGATTTCAGAGCCAATACAAGTCAACATGCTATCAGGTTCTCATATATCTTCCAAATGATATTCTACTCTGGCCACACCAGTTCCAGTTTTTGAGTTTTATCCTTTTAAGATAATAGTAACAGCAAGGGATTATCTACATTTTAATGAGAAACAAATAACTGTAGTAGAACGCCAATTGCTGAAATAAACATCTGCAAGTCCTAGAATGTAACTGCTAATCTAAATACCATGATCCTTCTCAAGAAGGCAAAAAAGGGGCAATCTTTTGTGGATAACATTCATTTTATACTTAATTTTCATGCTGAACTTTTCCTGCTGTAGCTTCACTTTAGCCATCTTTCCTCCACTGATTTTTAGTTCTCTAAACACACAGCAACCCAAGCTAATACAGTTAGAAATTCACTTTGTGGAAATTTTTAACGCTTTGAAGATAACATGTGTTTATAGTTGAAATCAGTATTTTATTTAGAGCCCAACTCTTCAAGCACATAATTATGTAAGTAGCTCTTGGCCAGGCAGAAGAAATTGTCTTCAGGACTTACAAGCTGTGAGCCAAGATCCCCAGTCTCCTCTGTGAGCCTGCACAGGCAACAAGGCAAGAAACACACAGGCAAGAGCCAGCCTGGACTGGGGTCAGTGTTTGCCTGGATTTATTCCCCATTTTCTCTCTTTTCACACAGTTCAGGAGCAGTTGTTTCTGTCGGAGAGTTGGCCACAGTAATTAACATCACTGACTGCATCACCTAATGAGTAGGAACTCTCTGTCCCAGGTCAGACATGGGTCCTGCCAGCCCAGTCCCCATTCCCAAGAGCCACTGGTACCAGTGGCTTGGGGAGAGGACACTGGAAGCCCAGGAGCCAGCTGTGCAGCACATGATATATAATTCATTGTTCTCACGTACTCATGAGAGACCAGGGTCTGTGTATACATCCAGATGGAACCACAACCCTTCCCTGCCACTATCTACTGCACAATGTTTATCAGGGCTTACAGACCACTTCCTTTTTAAAACCCTTATTGAAATTTGCACAATAAACAATTTACCCAATTGGTTTTAGGAAGCCCTCAGCCCTTTTCCTTTCAAGGCAAAAGAAAACAGAATTATTTATTATATAGAAGCGGGCTGGGCTCTGGAGAGGTTCGGGGAGGCAAGAAAGGAGATTTGAGGCTCTGAATGTGAGCATGGACACTAAGAGGGGACATAACCTGCCCCAGGAGACTGCCAGATCTCAAGAGACAAGGTATATACCACCTACCCTCCAATCTAGACACCAAAAGTCATCCAGATCACAGGTTAAAGCTCCTTGTTTCCAAGGAAGCTGTGGAAAACATCCTCAGGGACACAGGAGCTGCCAACAAACTGTCCTGTACCAGACGTGGGGGGCACAGCAGGGAACACAGACACTTTCCCTGTATTGGGTTTGACTTTCCATTATATTCCACATTTTTCAGGTGCAAAACTCTGCGTGAATGCTGCATCCCATAGGAATTTGACTGCCCAGTGGTTTTAGGATTTGAAAACAAGGTGCTACAAGCCCAGCATGCAGTTCTGCATTCAGGGCATCACCTGGGAGGCTGAGA
Source organism: Campylorhamphus procurvoides (assembly GCA_013396655.1). Lineage (NCBI taxonomy): Eukaryota > Metazoa > Chordata > Aves > Passeriformes > Dendrocolaptidae > Campylorhamphus > Campylorhamphus procurvoides. The sequence continues at coordinate 673,048 of WBMV01001708.1, read as the reverse complement.
GAGGAAGGAAAAGGAAAACCTTTCTGACCAGAGCAGGTACATCCTTAACACTATTCCTACAAAAAGAGGCGACAAGAGAAGCAAGTACTTGCTTCTTGGGAGAAGATGCCCATTCAAAGAAAGTCATCCAAAAGCCACCTGGCTCTAAGGAGGACTGAGGATTTCTGCTTCCAGATGAGAGCTGCCAAAACCAAACTCTGCCCTAGGTGAGCTGTTACGGGGCAGTGATGCAAGTGCAGTAGCAGGGGAAGCTTCAAGAGCACAGCAGTTCCAGGTACACAGGACTCCCAAAGGAGAGCAACAGCTTCTCCTCTTCTTTTGATAAACAAAGGATTTGTACCAGCCTGAAGCCTGAACAGTTTTCTCATCCTTTTTAAACAAGAAAAACCCTCTGTAAACCACCCTCTTTTAAGTTTTTGGTGGGATTTTTAGTTTTCCTTCTAAAGCTGCTTGTATTACAGGGTACAGTGGTAAGAAAACAAGTTATCACCCCAGAGCAGTAGTTTTCATGCAAGATAGAAATAGTGTATTTCTTGTTCTCTTTGAACTGCCATCATCTGCAAGAAAGCAGAAGAGGCAAGACCCCCTTCCCACCCTGGGGAGGGCAGGTAGTTGGTTTGGGCAGTAACTCCCACTATGCCTGGAGCTTTTGACCCTTTGCCCACCTGAGCAGTGGGGAATCATTTGCTGGGGAAGTGCTGGCCTTTCTTCAGGGCACGAATTCACAACAATATAAGAGGTGCAGCAGCACTAGGTAGGAGATGCCACATTAATGATACACCTAACACCAACAGAGAGACTTCTCCTGTTAAAGAGCTCCATGATTTTTTAATGAACTTCACATCCCCTGCAGATCTGGCACCGAAATGCAGCCCCATCTGGAGGGGAGGGGGTTAACCAGCCAGGCCAGATGCTGCAGACAGAGGGGAGAAGTCAGGGATGCATACAGTGGCACCAGGCATCTATCAAGTGCAAAATCATTAGTGCTTGCATAAAATGCTTTAAAAAAATAATTAAAGAAAAATAGAAGGGTAGAGCACAGATTTTTGCTGGAGTGCTGGGATAGGAAGCACCACAGCTGGAGCTGGGATAGTTCGGTCTTGCAAAATTCTGTTTGTATTCTCTCAAGGCAATGAATAGTTGCTGGGCAAGCCAAATGCAATTAATTCATGGCAAAAGCTGGCAAGTACAATTCCAGGACCAGATTTCCACCCTTCCCCTCCATCCTGACACACACATTCTGCCTCCAAAAAATATATTCTCATCAGGAAAGAAAGTGAGGAGGAGTGTTGTGTTTCCAGCTCCAGCTCTGCCTCCAGCACTGAGCTCCAATATTTAGTGTTCCCATGGCCAATCATTTATTCTCTCTGCTTTGGCTGTAGTAGCTTCCTTTGGGGAGGGGGTGGCAATTAAACTCACAATTCATCACAATTTTAAAGCACTTCACTACTTTTCAGAACAGAGATGTTAGAGATGAGGAAGTGTTACAAGTGAGAGCAGTAAAACACTGTGATTAAGCACCTGAAGGTCATGGATGGCCTCTACATGAAGGAGGGAAAACTTCCTCCCTGCTACCCCCACCCCTTCTTGATAGCACAAATTAAAAACAAAGGCAGCTGTTCAGGCAGGGGTGACTTTAGTTTAAATCTTTCTGTTTCTTGCTCAATAACCCTTTCATTATAAGCTTCCTGCTGGGAAAGTTCGTGAGCCAAGCCATGCTACTGAACACACAGCACTCCAGGCTGCTGAACATGAGTGAGTCCGTGTCCACACCTTCCTGAATCACTACAATTCCTAGAGCTGAGGAGGCAAATCAGAGGGTGTTGGTCCACAATTCAAAAAAAAAAAGATACAAGCTGTCCTCTGAAAAAGTAATCCTGTGCTGGAAAGTTCTCTAGCAGCTTGAAAAAGAGGCAAGAAGAGAGAAGCAAGCAGGTCAGGGATTTGTGTGCCACAGGCTGTTCCTTGCCCTGCACAGATTACATTCTTAACATAACCTCTCTAATTGAAACAGCTTGATCACTTATGAGCTAGCTCCAAATCCTTTGAGCTCTGTAGAAAATTCCCAGGATCCTGGATGGGCTTTTGCTAAAGTTCTCTATTGTTTGCATGAAGGGAAAAATCTGAATAAGGGTACAAGCCGTGCAGTTTGGAGGCCTTGCTAACAAACAGTGGATCTGAAAAAGGGAGGACAGAGAGAAGTAAAACATGAACAGAAACCTGGCATGGTCCGCTGAAAGAGTATTTACAACTGCTATCTATGGCTCTGGCCTAAGCTTGCAACACTTCAGTTGTTTATATTTGGTATATAATTTGTAAATCAAAGAGCATCCCACATTGCCTCCAAAATGCCTTCTGAGGCACTGCCCTCAGAAGTGATGCCATCAAAGTCACCATGCAGTGGCTGAGTGACACGAATGTAAATGCACTGCCCACTGCTGTTTCCTGTGTTCCCTGCCTACCTGTGTAAGCCATGGGGAAGTCACCCTGGCTCACAGAGCCCAAACTCACCAGGGTGGGCTCTGTTCTGAGGGACAGGGAAAGCTGCACAATCCAAACAGCCATCTGGGCTGGGAGTATCCAGCTTTCCACCTTTCAAATACCTCTAGCTCCGATTTTACTTCTGCTGAACCACGACTAAAGTCAGTGACCTCTTCAGACCTGCCCATGCAAGCTTTGTTTACCCAGACTTGTCAGCAGTTTAAGAAACCATACTTAATTGGGCTGACTCCATCCCCACGAGAACACTGTGCTCATTCTTTTCTGTTTGAACACTTCTCAGCCCAACGTGTTACTGAAAGCAGAGAGCCCACCCCAGTGCTGCTCCTCTCCCCCAGCCACTGGAGTGTATATTACATTACATTACATTCAAGCAGGTTCCCCACCTTCCCCAGGGCTGGCACTTTCTCTCAGCAGGTTCCTCATTCTCGGTGTATTTATTTGCCCAGTGCTGGAATACCCCGTGTGTGCTGACAGAAGGGATTGCACAGCAGCCGAGGCTCCTCTCCCACATGCAGAGTATGTTTAGGCTCTTTTGGGGTTTTCTCAGACCTCACAGGCAGCTGGACTCTGTTCTTTCAGCCATCGATCAATCTTTCAGAGCAGCAGCTGACAAATTTGTTTTAACCCAAGTTTCTAAACAAAACCAAAAAGTCCTACTGCTCTTTTACTGCAAGAGTTAAGGGGAGGGAGGGAACCCACCCTTTTTCTTTTTCCACAGTGAAAGTTGAATACTAGGCCTGTTTCAAGTGATAGAAAACATAAATGTTATGATTACAGAATTTAGCATGGAAGAGGACATTGTCTTCTACCTCAGAGTGAGATTCCACTGTGCAGCTACAAAAACACACTGGGGAAGGTGAAGTCAACGCCAAGCCCTAATGACTTTCAGTAGTGCTGAAGTACACACAGATACAGCAGTGCTCTCTTGGGAGGGTATCACACCCCTCTATGCTGAGCCTGAGCACAACACCATTTCCCAGGGTTTCATCCAGTGATTTCTTTAATTTGCTAATAGCCTAAGCTAGAATATGAACTTTTCTAGACTTGATTTCTCCTAAAAGCTTAAAGCAATAGACCAGTTTGCTTAATCTCACATCTGAGAGGCAGAACATTCATTAAACGAGCTCGTAATGTGCTAATTCGGGGGAATATCTTTTTTCCAAAGGGTAACATTACAAAATAGTGTCACTAAACACTACCAGGAAAACAATCCAGTTGTCTCTAAAGTTCAGCAGCGTTCATGACGACATTCCTGTCCCAAGACTGCCACCAAGATGTTCTCATACAGCCCAGTCATATGGAAGTCATAGCTCTAACAGAGCAGCTGTGTTTTTTGGAAGTGACTTCATATTTTTGGATGCTGTCTACCAAATGGAATCTAACATCTTCAACAGCAAATAAAGCTCTTCCTTTCATCCTGTGCCATGTTTCCTCCATGTAATAAAGGTGGTGGATGATTTTTAACTCTAGAATGACTGCCACCATTCCTTAAACTACAGGGACTGTCCCCCTGTGAATATCTTTGTAAGTTTCTGGTATTTCTAACACAAACTGAGATGAGATTTTTACACAAGACTGGAAGGATTCCTCTTCCCTTTTGACTTACAGCTGGGCTGACATGGATCTACTGACTCATTCCCAAATAGTCACTCTTGCAAGTTCCTTTCCCAAAACTACACATTTCATAACGACAGTTCTACCACATGGATGTCTGGCAAGCCACAAGAATTGCTGGTTACCATCTTCAGGAGAGGTCCAAACTGTGTGGGACACACCAAAACACACCCCTGGACCCTGCCCTGGGGCTGTGTGAAACAGCAGCTCAGATAGCTCAGGGGTTGGTGATGGCCAACACTTCCCCAGCCTCTGGTGGTTAAAGGGATGGCTGACAAGTCTTGTGAGAGGGTATGAGAGAGGACATGTCAGCCTGCAGTGACAAGGCAAGACAAAGGGCTGGGGTTCACCTTGTTCCCAGGGGAAAGCTGGAAAGGACTTTGCTTTTTGACACGCACCCCACCTTCCCCAGCCACTCCCCTCATGTCTGTACATAGGTGTGACAGCAGCCTGTGGAGTCACAGCACAGGTCCAGAAACATCACTCAAGGCAAAAACTAATGCTCCAGTCACTCCTCCTGCCCTGCTTTGCATCATAACCAATCCCTGTCTCAGCCCTCCCTTCTTCAGTAAACAGCACCCAGGCCCCACTGATGGAGAGTTGTCCTTCTGTCTGCTTGGGAACATATTTGACAAATAAGAAAACAAACATTTCCATTTGAAAGAACAACCATCTGCACATTCTGCTGCAGTGTATCTGCCATTCTGTCTCAGCAGGCAGCTGTTCACCCCTGGACAGCAGCTGGATCTCCACAGGGACAAAGGGACGTGCAGCTAAAGAAGTGCAGGGAATGCTGCTCCCTGCTGCACTCAGGATCTGGCCTGGAATTCTTGATTTGAGGAGTTGTGAGAGTGACTCCCAAATCCATTGGCTTACAACACCTATCAGTTCCGTTCCTGTAGGTTCAGGTGACCATATTTATTCCCTGGAGCAACAGGAATTGATAAAAGAGGATTTGATTGCAGCATTATGGAGTAAACTCCAGACACACGCCAGGAGGTTTGGCTGTTCCACGCTCAGCTCATTTCCCACCTCGCCCAGATGCCTCAGGCTATCTGCAAATTGCAGATTTCACGGAAGTGCTTGAGGATCCAGATGCTCAAAACAGCACCAAGTTCCTAAGTGGCTTTAGAAAAAATATCTTTTTTATTTTTCTCATTTTTTAAATCCTTAAAGGCCTCGTATGGATTTTAAAGGTACCTTTGAAAGTGGAAGATATGTTGGTGTAAGCAATTAAGGCATTCACATCAAATGATCAGCCCTAAAACATCATTCTCCCTCAAGTTTCCCATTAGCTGCATTTGCTTCCCACTTTCCTTATGCTGAGATCCATGTAAACTCAAATTATTAAGTTGTGAAGTTCTGTATATAATGCTGGAAAGATCCAGAAGTGATTATATATATAAACTTTTAAAAAACAACAACAAAAAACACACAAAACTGTTCTCTCTAGCTTAAAATTAAAGGCAACAAGAAAGTAAATGACTTAGCAAAAGATAATAACTCAGCAAGGTAAATAAAAGTATCTAACAGAGTCCAGGTGATGAGTCTCAGCCAGTGATTTGGAAGAGCTACACAAATTGGTTTGTTTTCTCGAGTAAGACCTGTCTGGATCTGAAAATTTGCATATATATATAAATACATATACAAGCTGCTGCTAGCCAGGAGGGAAGCAAACAAGGAAGTAGTCAGGAATTGGGAATAGCAGGGTGTCTTTTAGTTATTTAAGGTATTAGCTGAGCCAATGGGCATGCTTTTCCTGTTTTAAATAGACACAATAAGATAAAGGTCAGCAGGGGAATTGGTTACATTTCTCTTTCCCACGTATAGGTATAACTGTGGAGGATGTCATCCTGCCAGAACACTTTAAAGATACAGAATAATTTGGAGATTTTAGAAGTTTTGCAATGGTTTCATCAGCCCAGAGCATTACAGGTACCAATTCCCTGGGAAAGCCAGAGGAATTTGGGCTTTCTGATATTCAAGCAGCCAAACTAAATCCTGTTATGCAAATAAGGGATCCCGTAGGAGAAGTTCCTCAGCATCAAAGCTACCTCCCCTCTATGCTTGTCTTTATAAAAGAAAACATCACACTGTAGGGAAAGCATGTTTTTCTAATGAGCTTTTCTGTGCTTCAGCAGGTAATTGCACTAGAAATCAAGCTCTGAGTGCACCAAGAGGCTCAACAAATACCACCAAAACCAATAATTGCTTAGTCCAGGCAACAAGATATTCAGTGGCTCTGTTCCAGACCTATTAACATGCAAACTTGATACAGACACCAGGCCACCCACAGAACCCACCTTCGTTTTAGTGACTTTCCTCCTCAATTTGTAATGAAACCCATATTTTTTCCAGTATGCTAAACAATTATAGAGGCAGCTCCTTCAGACAGTAGGAAATAAAAGATACCACACTCTTCCAAACCTGCATATCCCACTGGGATCACTAAGAGCTTTCAGTTTGCTGGGAGTTCAGGCTGCCTTGCAATTACATTTATAATACATTGTGGTTCTTTAGAACCAATTAAGAACAGTGGCAGCTGGAGACAATTCAGTTAATCAATTGCTCGCTCTAAAGTGCAAGGGAAGTAATCCTTCTTATTATAAATTACTTTTAAAGATGATATAATTTCTCAAAGGGAGACTATAGAAGGTTGGGTCTTGTATATTTATATTTTCATACAGAGAAATGTATGTAAAAGCCCAAGAGAATTTATTTCATGGAGAATTGTAGAAAGGCCTTTACAATGGGCCCAATGCACATTCTGAGTGCTGCTAGTCTTAAATATGAAACCTAAGACTGACCATGCAAAGTATCCAGCAGTCTGGCTGAGGTATCAAATATACTGTGTCTTGTATCCAGGCTCTGTTTTACAGTTTCCTTATTGCCTCCAGCATCAATACTCTGGAGAACACGCTGTTAACTCAGCTAAAGTCAGAACCCTGCTGTCAGGAGCTCAGGGGAGAGCTATTACAGAAGCCAAGGCATAAGGTGTGATGTTATTGGAATGTTCCTGAATAAGGAACTCAAAGCAATCAATTTGTTCTACTTTTGTTTTGGAAAGAGAGTAGCGAATTATTACTCTGAGGATCCAAAATGAACAAGAGATCCGTTCCCTGCCTTTATTGTAAAAAGCCTTACGTTTTGCAAAATCTGTTTTAATGGCTTAATTCTGGTCCAGGGATTTCAAAATTTACATGGCTATCCTCCAAACCTTCCTTGAAATAAGACTGTGCTTTGGTTTAACTTAGAAAAAATATATTCATTGTATCCAAATTCCTTCCCTATGGCAAAAACACCTCGGAGCGATCATGAGCTGTGAAACCTTCATTATGTGGTTCAAAATAAACCTGCTTGCACCTTTCTGCTTGGCCACTTGAGCTGTCACTGAAGGGCAGAACTGCAAGAATTCACCCAGGGTTTGGCTCAGGAGTCACAGGCGTTTGGCCAGGCCTGGTTCAGCAGAGCATTAGAACCCCACTTTAACCTTCAGCATCTCTGTATTCTTTGCTTAGTTGACAGCAATAGCAGAAAGTCATCCCAGAGTGCAGTCCTAGCTGCGACTTTCATCTGAGCAAATGCATTCAGTGGCTTCCAAGTAAAATACGTAGGCCAGGGAATAAGGGGGTTTGATCCTGAGTTTAAGTGCTGTTCCTTGGATGCATTCAAGCACCAGTTTTTGGAAAGGCTGCTTTCACAGCTCATTGTGATGCTACCAAGAACCTCTGGCATCAGAACAAACAAAAGGAGTGTTGAAGAGAAGGGAACTGGCTCTGTGATATGGCAATTTAAAGAATAATGGACCTCTAGTGACAGAGTCTCCATGCTGTGCTATTCTGTTAGCAATTACTGCAGAGGAAGTTTGTTTAGGATTTAGGCCCAAGGGTCCCCAAGTGAGGCTTGTAAACAGTGTGGAAGTTGATTTTCCTCTTGGTGATAGCAAGATTGACAGCTGAGAGCAACCTTTGGTGTGGCAATGACAACGGTGATTGCTGTGCAGTTTCACTGCAATGGGATTAGACTGTAATCAGACTGTGGCTCTGCTGGAGTTTTGGATTGCTTAATTAATGGCCCCAAACCAAATGACTTTTACTGTGAGAAACACCCCTGAAATTTGAATTCCCTGACATTGAATAGGTTTAAAGTATTCCAATGCACTTTCATGCTTGTGGCAAATGAACCTTCTTTCCATATCTTTGGATAAAACACACAGAAAGCATGGAAAGATCCACTGACAGACTCTGGACCTGGGTCCAGTTGACCTTGCTGGAAGGATTTGTAGCTAAAATGTTCCTCAAATCTGTTTGAGAGAAGTGGCTTTCTATTTTGATTTAGAGAACAGGTATAAATTTCTTTCCTCAGTTCCATGAAATTGTCATGAAGATGAAACTCCTTTTAGAATTAAAAAGGTGTTGCCAACAGATAGACAACTGTGGGTACAACCTTGGGCCTATGGAATTCTGGAAGTTGGGTTATTATCCCAAGTGAAACAAAGGTATCATTTGGGGCATTCAAAATAAAGGAAGTGCTATAGTTTCGTTATACTGTATCACTTTTCCAGATGTATTGCTCAGGGCACATTTCTAAATTTGGAGAATTAAGATTTACAGATCATTTAGTGAAAAGTAAACATAACAGGACGATTGTTTATATGCACAAGGATAATACGCTGTTTAACTGAGCAGATGTTAAAAGCAAATAAACAGCAAAACAAACAATGTCTGAAAAAATAAGAAAACCAGATCACAATTAATTTCATCAATTAGGAACAAGTGTCTAATGGAAAGTGTAATTAATGAGCCCATCTTGGAAAGTCTTAAATATATCCAGAAACTTGAGCCACAACCTTGTATTTGGCACACACGACCAAAATGTTCCAACAGCATATGATAAGACACTGTTATATAAACAGAGCCCATGCATGAAAAAGTTGCCTGTTTATGCTTCATATATCAAACAAGATGATGGAAACATGCCAGTATTCAAGAGATGCTATTAAAACACAAAGACTTCTCTTTCCATTCTCCATAAGAAGTAGAAAACTTAAAGATGGGAGCCGAGCTCCCGAGCTCTCTTCTTAGGCTCACTATCAAGGTCTCCTTTCAAAAAAACAACACAGCTTTTCATTTTTCCCCTTTCTGGCACCTAGATTTGCTCACTGATCACAGGGGAGGAGGCCACTTTGCATGCAGATGTTCATTTACAAATAGACTTCAAAATCCTCTCAGCTGAGCTGATGTTTCAGCACAAGTTCCTCCTCTGTTGGGAGCCTGGAGTGTCTCTGCAGTTCAAAGCCATTCATTAGCAGCTGCCAGCTCTGCTACAGGCCCCTCTCTAATTAGTCACTCCATCATCACTTTAGGACACTTGTAATGTTTGACGGCACTTTCATATGAAACTTCCCAAGGCAGTTGTCAGATGGCCCTGAGTCCTGACCATGGTGTAATTCACATTTCAGGAATGTGATTTCATGCTATGTGTGCTGCTGAACTGCAACCTTTTAGTTCTGACTTCATGGTACTCAGTCTCTTTCCACGCCAAAAATTGCTTCGATAGCATCATTTATGTTCAGCTGAACTGCTGCACTAGCCCAAAGGGAAAACTTTGTTTTAGGGTGGATTTAAACTCTGTTAGAAAAAAAAATCTGATTAGACTGTTTAATATAATTTACACTGTTGATCCTTGTGTGTGTGATGTGCAGGGGATGCAGAATAGCTCTGCCCACCTCACCCATACCAACGAGCAGCACACAACATCTCTCTGCTGGAAATGATTGTTTCTCTCCTCCCCACATCCAGGGCTTTTTGAGCAATGGGCCTTCTGAAAGCCTTGCTGGGCTGCTGGAGCTGCACAGGCTCTGGACCACTGGAGAGGGCTGTTCCCTGCCCTCCACATCCACAGGGGAGTGATGAGCCTGGTCCAGGGAACTTGCAATCTCATCAGCAAGGCAGATCAAAAAGCACCATCTGGGGTATGTTCCACACGCCCCACAAAGACTGGAAGGTCTAGAAACCGAGTACAAATCCCCAAGCACTGTCCTACCAATAGAACAGCCCTCCCACTACCACCTTAGGGCTGGAAAGAAAGTGAGGAGTGACTTTGCAGGGCTGTCCTTCACGTGGCTCCTGCTCAGACTTGTCCCAGTGATTGAATGAGCCCTCTGCACAGCCCATTCCATCCCAAAGCAGCTAAAAAGAGTGGCTGAATGAGATGGAAACAGAAGTCGTCCCCACAGATGGTGTGTTAATGTCAGGGGCTAACAGTGCTGGAGTCTGACCAGCAGCCCTCTAACACCAGGTCAAAAATGGCCCATTTTCTGCAACAATTATTTGGAGAGCAAGCTGTGACTACTGGGGCTTTTGTCCCAAACATTTCTCTGCTTCATTCTCTCCAAAATGCTCCTCAGCCCATTTAGATGTCTGCATCTGTATCCAGACTGCAGCTTTCTGCAACAGACTCCCCAAAACCTGATGTTGATTCAGGACATGATGCTGGGGAGAGACCAGAGGAGATTTTACTTCTTTCAAAGCCAGGTCTGTGCAAAATGAGAACTCTCAAAGTATTCAGCAGAGCTGATGCCAGTCACATTTTCAGAGTTCCAGCATTTAACAAAGACTTGACTCTGGGGACAAGAGCATTGTCCAAGCAAAGGAGGTGACAGAGACACCAAATCTATCTGCCAGATGTCGGTGTCGTAACTTGTTCTGAGTCTCCTTTCTCTTTGTGCACTTGGCCCCGCCGCCTGCAACGTGCATTTCCCAGCTGGAAAGGCCTCGCACACTTCTCTTATTGGGAAAAAAGAAAATTGCCCAAAGGGAGAAAGTACAAAAGCTTTGCCTCTGCTACAGGAAACTGGAACTGCCAACAGTCTTGCTGAACTGAGCTCGTCGGCAGAATCAGGGCTTAGCAAGGTATCAGCAGTGGGACAGACACAGAGGGAAAGAATTTCCCAAGTTAGGCTATTTTCTTTCAAAACTACATAGAAATAAAAAGTCAGGGATCAGAGCTCTTCACAGCCCGGAATTTCATTCCACAGAAAACTCCAGGATTGTTGTCATTTTGTTACCAACCCAAATAAGGATGAAAATCTCAGCCTCAGGATGGATTTAGGTATAGAGCTTTCCCCCATGTGCATATTTCATTTCAGCACGGTGAAAATCTTTCGTGCTGTTTTTGTCCTTCTGATTTTTTCAAAACAATGCAGTTGAAAATTAAATGTGGTAATCCAATGATTACAATTTCTGGTAAAAATGAATAAGCAATAAAATTGTTACGTTTCTATGAAATGTTTGTACTTAATCACATCATCGTTTTCCAGTGGAAGACTGTTCTCTTGGGAGTTTCTGACCAGCTGTAGCTCTTGCACTTGGAAATTTGTCACCCTAGGAAATGAAAGACTACCAGAGCCATGGGAGTGTGACAAAGTGCCTGCTGTGACGTTGGGAGATGCCTGAGTCATGGAGCACTGTGGTGCTGAAATCTTACTCTCTCATTCTTCTCAGTTTTAAATCCTTCATACCTCTGAACACAGAGTGGTAGAGATGTATGACTACATGAGCAGCACACCAAGTGTGCAAACAATTAGAAAACAGATAAAACTCCAGTAGATGGCGCTCAAAAATATCCCAAATTTGTGTCCCTGCTTGGCTCCCAGGACCTCAGTGCTGTGCAAAGGGCTTTGTGCGCTGTGAGGCTAAAGAGAAAATACACTTAAAGCAAATGGGCTCAGAGATCTGGGTCCTATAAAAACACAGCAGAGTTTTGGAGAAGTGCTGAGACTTAGGGCAGTTGTAGAACATGACTTGTTGGGCAGGGGAATGTCTGGCTGCCAATTCCTCTGCAGTCCTGTTGTTTAGTAATGGCCAGTTCTGGTAGCAGTTTTAAATTCTGCAGCTCTGACTGAACCAAACTCCTTGTATTCCAAAGCACCCGAGCAATAATTCTTCCACAGAAGCACAAATGGTTTTTACTGACCATTTAGACAAAACCCAAAGGCTACAGTGAGGAGGAGGTGGATGCTCAGATAACCCCACTGATGTCAGCACACAGCGGGGCAGAACTTGAGCAAGTCGGTGAGTGTGACGTGAATGCTGTGCCCAGCACTGAAGGTTTACATCTTTCACAAGACTTGGAGCTGGTGGCAACTGAGGCTAAGATGCCTGTCATGTCCCAGCTGCTGTGATGGAGGAACTGAAATGTTTTGCCAAGGGAAGAACAGCTTGTTCCCTAGCTTGTTAGGGTTCTTATTGTAAAAGACAGATGAAGGTGTTGGTGCTATTACACTTAGTCACTCATCTTTTGCAAGAGCTGAAACACGAGCAATAACTTGACCATCTTTATGATCTCTCACAGGAGTTACATTATTGACTTCAGCAGTTTTGCCTTTGGGCAAAAAGGGAAAGGGGATGCTTCAAGCCTGCATTTCATTAAACTTCTGCTGTACCACTTTTGCTCCAGATCAGGCAACAGGTTTTTGTTCCAGATCCAGCCATTTGAATATTTTGAGAAAAATATTTATAGGGAAATGGCTGAGAGATTGGGGTGTTTCTTTACAGGTTTATTTTACAAGCCAGAGTGAAGGCTGAAAAGCTTTTTGCTTGTGTGATAGCAGAGGTCAGTCTTTGAAACACCATCAGTTGGTAGGCATAGAATGAAATTTTCTTTGTTTCTATCTAGCTAAAAGCAATCAGAAGTGGCAACACAGATGGTCATACATAACATACCCCACCGAGTCCAGAAATAAGCCTGTTCACAGACTGTTTATCTGACCCTGGCTCTCTTTGCTGAGGAGCTCTTGAGTTACATGATGTGAAGTACAGTGGGATTTCAGCTCTTCCATTACATGGAAGATGAGGGGAAATGGTCATGGCTTGATTCAGAGAAGACATCTCACCACAAGAAATCAGAGCTTCTTGGGCTCAGACATTTCTTAACCATCAGGCTGCAAAGGGAGTGGGGAGCTGGTGAGCCCTGGCCTGCAAAGCAGCTTCCATTTCAGCTGCAGTCCCGATGTGCCTGGCCCTTCCAGCAATTATCCTGGCTCTCAGCCATCAGTCCTGGGAAGAAGCTTCCTTTGGGAGAGTGCATTTTTATGCTGAAAGCATTAGAAATAGACGTATCTCAGGCCATTTGCCCCTACATATAGTCAAAGAGTGTGTGTGTATATATGAACCTTGTTTATATATTTTTTTTACCAATGCAGAAGACTTCAAGATATAATCAAATAGACGAGTCACTTTGGGTTTAAAAATGTTACGTCCTTCAGGAGAACACAGCTATCTCCTTCCCCTTTGAGATGAGGAGCAAGAGCATTAATATTCCAGATTAATACTCTGAGTACTTCAAAGAAGAATTGCCATATGAGAACCGAAACAGATTTTGTCACATGTGGTCTGGCAAAGGGAAAAATGGGAATAAAACATCTTTCTGCCCTCTCTGCATTCTGCCCAATGTCTATGCAGTATTTGGGGATGCCAGCTAACCAGATGGACAGGGGGTGGCTGGAGGAGTATCAGAGAACACACATTTCAGTTTGAACCAAGTCAGAAAATGAGCCCAAGGCTTATTTAGGGCTGATTTGGGGGTCCCCTGAGTCACCATCTAATCTCCCAAGAGTTTGTCCTGCTAAATACTGAACTGAACTATCTTTCCCAGGCACAACAGGAGAAAGATATTTGCAAACCACTTCAGGCTGGTAACTCATGTTCCCCACCAATGCATTTCCTTCTCCAAGCAGTGAAAGCTGTTCAGTGAATCTTTTATGTCCTTCTGGGCAGTCTCAGCTCCTTCACACACCTGCACACTTGGTACTTTCTCACTCTGTTAGGCAGCCCTTGCGCTGTGTGGGTGAGAACAAAGGGCAGCAGGCAGCGAGAATGTGACACCATCCCTTCCCATGGCGCTCCGTGCTGCAGCCCGGCGGGCTGGATGTTATTTTAGCGGCTGTGCATCCCACCCAAGCGCTGCCCAGGGCCCGGGAGCCGCTCTGCTCTGACGCCTTGTGAGCTCGGAGCTTATTCATGTTCAGGAATGGGAGGGTCAGGGCCATCGACACACACCAGCATCCTGCTGCCTATTATTTCCTGCCAGCGCTGGCGTCGCACCAAGCCCTAACATGACAGGTGGATGGAGTTCACAAGGAAATAATGTCATGGGCCAGTTTTCCAGGAAAGCTGTTAACTCTATTCACAAACTCGGGCCTTTAGATTGAAAGGGAACGTGGCTGAGAAGGGCTGCTCTGCTGTTATTTACCTTTTTTCCCCCATAGATTATTCAGTGACATCTCTTGCTGCAGTGCAGAAATCTTTACCTCTGCACAGTGCCTGCCTCTTGAAGAGCAGGCTGTGGCTGAATGCCTTATAACTCACAAAACCAGGGGGTTTGCCTCTGCAAATCCCAAATGGTCATTTGATTTCAGTCAGACTGGAAAAGATGGCAAGAGCTTCTGCCTTTCGCTGAGCTAAATGGCTCCTGGGAAACAGAAAATAAATGTGACATGAGACCCAAGACTGATGTTAACCCAGGGACTTCAGGCACATTGTAAGAATGAAACTGAGAATCCAGCCAAGGATGTATCAGAAACAAAAGTAAAGTATTTTTTAAAGTCTCTGTCTTTACACTTATGTAAAGCTTTACTATCCCTCCATGACTTCATGCAGTGTCTGACATCTGCAGCTGTGTGATCTTCACTTGTTTTCCTCTTTTTGTCTCTGCTTTTAAAGTTTAATACATTTTTTCCCTTAAGTCTGCAAAGCACAGATGAAGACTTAAGAAAAGCAATCAATCCTAAAATGTGTTTTTCAAAAATGCCGTTTGCCACAAATGCAAATTTTAGGATGCACAGAATCAGGACAATAGGATTCCAACTGGCTGCCCACAAGAGGAAGGATTAGGTCCTGTGTCATGTTAATAGTGACATCAACAACCTGAATAAAAGCCAAAAATTCAAGTTGATTCTGCAGTTTAAGACTATTGTTCTCCCATATGGTTTAGCCTGGAAGATTTAGCCTCCATGCAGATTTCTGCCAGTATTTCTATTTTTCACAGCCTATAGTGCAATTCTTGATATGTAATGTATTTTTATACATCAGAGCCCTTCATAATCAGCAAATATTTATATTCATATAACTACAATGTCCTACAAGTTGAAGGCATCATAGGTACTGGGAATATAAATGCAAAATGATGGCTGCTGATAGCGGTCTGCTTTTCTTACTTTGGAGCCCATTGTAACAACAAATTAGGTGAAACCCACTAATAATATGCAAAACCTTCCATCTCAGATATTAAAGGAGTGGTAACCCTGGATCAGACTCTGGATAAGCAAAGCTGAGTCAAGAATATGGGATATTCCAGAGGGCTTGTTCCTGGCCTGACCCTTCCGGATCCTGAGGAGACTCTCAGACCTCTCTTCGTTCCTCACTCTGAGCCTGGTTCCTGTTCTGTAGAGCTGCAGTTAATACTGTACATTCAATGTTTGGTAACAGGAGCTCTCCCAAGTGTCCCAGGCAGAGAAACTTAATTCTTGACACAAGTCCATGAAACTAACCTTTATCTATTTTTTTCTTTTAAACCTGGCAAATTACAGTATTAGAGCCACAGTCACGTACAACACATGACACGTGAAATGACCGGGGAATCATAAATTGGGCGGTTTGACTTGAACAAAATCTAAGCATTGTCATACCAAACTGATTATTTTTTTAAAATACTGTCCCAGGCTATAACTGTCTTTGTGTACAATAGCAATACAGGGTGTAGTTACAGACACAATTTCCTGTGCTTGGGTTTTGAAATTATTATTTAAGATTGCTGTAATGTTTGCCACCGGTGCACCAGCGCAATTCCTCTATTAGATAATTTTCTATCCTTGTGAGGGTAATTTTGCCTGTGCAGTCCTGCCAGGGCTTTCAGGAAGGGAGAGACAAGCAATTGTGACCATAAAATTTGCATCAGCTCCCACCCAGCCTCTCCCAGAACCCAAATACCATTTGTCGCATTCAAAGCCTTTCTCACACCAGAAGGGGAAGGTGACTCTGAAGTGGAAAGTCAGTGGGACCTCCACAGGGCTGCATCCTTCTGCCCCTCAGATTGCCATGAGAAACACTGAACAGCAACTGTGGAGTTCCCAATGGCTGCAACACCCAGCATTAAATCCCAAATTAATCCAGGTTAGGCCACGGGGGTTCAAAATTTGAAGCAGAAATTTTACTGGCTGTATCCAGTCTGAGGGGGCTGACCCTTGAAAAAGTATTGCAAATGTGGTACTAAAAAAACCTTCTCAAATCTAACTATGTCACCAGTTTCTGGGAAAATGAAGGTGCCAAGACTGCACACTGTGCTCACACAGCACCTCCCAGAGTGGCTGGGCTTTAAGGACTAAAAATGGTGTGTTGTTTCTGTGTTGGAACCAGGACAAGGGGCTCAGGGAAAGAGGACAATAATGGAAATGTCTGAAATATGTTGATTTGCAAGACTTTGTGAGGCTTGTGTTGGATGTCATCATTGGTCATTCAGAAAAGATGCTACTACTGCTTCAGATTGTCCCAAAATCAGTGTACCCAAATCATGGTGGAGGAGTCTGTGCCAGTTTCTAAGGCCATATGACCATTTAAGTGATGAAACATCCTCAACAGCATAAGGTCTCTGACTAAACTGTTCCCAAGCCCTTGCTCCTGCAGGACACCAGGAACAGGTGCTGGGATTCTCCCCAGGAAAGCTACTGTTTTGCTTCTCTGAACAAGGGGCAAACAAGACTGAATTCCTTTCCCTCACTGCCTGCTAGGAAGATGCTTGTGCATGTCCCTCACCTCTCTGGGGTACAGCCAAAGCTCCTGAGCCCAGCAGTGTGTGCTCTGGCAACCTCCTGTCACCTGGAGGCCTCCCAGCCTGTCAGTGAGATGGTGTTATGGGACACCACGTTGTACCTGAAACTTTGCTGTGCCAGGGGACCATGTCTAGGGTCATGCAGTGCTGCCTGTCACTGCTCACATGCTGCTTAATGCCTGGGTGCCCCACAATTAGCAAGGCAGAGGGTGATGCAGGAACTCTGCTGGGTCCTTGTACATGCACTGCAAATATAAAAGAGAGCAGAGGTAAGGGAAAACTTCTAAAGCAGTAGCAGAGTTTGTCTTATTTACAAAAAACTGTTCCCCAAACCCCACTGTCTCTGTTCCACTGAGTTTGGCCTTCTCTTTTGACTTGGAGCTGAGCCTCACCTTGTACCTCTGCCTTCCTTCCACAGCAAGCTCAGCTGGGTCACAGTAACGGAGAAGGGAGGACCCACGTATGGGAAAGACTTGAGAGAGCAGTGGGCTGCTCCTGCTCTGGGACTGAGCTGCTGCTACACATGTAGGGGAAATCACTGCATCTCTACAGTCCTTGCAATTCTCTCCTTGGCAGCCCCCAAAATTTCACCAAGGCAAAAAGAAATGGGGAGGGGGACGAAGAAATCAAAAAACTATTGTGTCCCCAGGGGTGGGGGAAAAAATAAACAGCCCTATTTAGCTTATCCAGCTTTGCTAATGTCAATCACTTTTCTCATTTTAAACAGGAAAGACACCACTTTAGTCCACCTGTTCCATTATTTATCATGCTATGCATTTCCCATGAATTGTCACTCATGCAAAACCTGTACATCGTAAGGGGACACCCTAATATTTTTAATGACCTTAAGCAAAGTGATTGACACTAGACACCGGTGTCAGATGTTCTGGTGACGCAACATGTTCTCCTAGCAGCAGGAAAGCTTCCTGCCGTGATTAAGTTAGGGCTATGGAAGTACTAAAATGTGTTGTCAGCTTTCCTCTGATGCAAGTGATTTTATTATAGCGTCTGGTAACCACGGAGTGTGGCAACGCAAATACTGACCCCAAACATCCCCTCCCCTACATATAGGCTCGCTCTATTTAAAACACGGAGTGCACTTTGCAAATCCGGGGATAAGTTCTGGATGTAACAAGCTTAAAGCATGGAGGGCAGAGGAAATGGTGGCACCTAAGCCAGGATGCCTGGGTGATTTCAGCAGGAGGTGTGGATGGATCCAGGATGACCTGCAGGAGGAACCCCCTGCAGCACCTGCTCGGCAGGTGTGCTCTGAAGGGGCATCACCACAGCCCTCGTGGCTACCAGAGGGGGCACATTAGCACAGGCCTCACTCACTGTGGTAGTGGAAAGCAAAAATCACATCCAGCCCTTTGGAGCCTGGAGAAAATACAGGGGAAGAGGATTCCGTGCAGCCCCTCTGTCCTCTGACACCCTCATACACACTGGGGTGGAAATCTGTGACTCAGCATCACTTGTCCTTCAAGATACAGACAAAGAAATCATGTTCTGGTTTCCATCAATTTGGGGCCAGCCCCTCAGTACTTCATTAACTGAGAAGAGCTGGAAGACCTCTAAAAACAGGAGTTACAGCATCAGCATCTCAGACACACACAGGGGACACATGGCACCTGCTTTTCATAAAGATTCATAATCCCAAAGCTCAGTCAGCAAACACCACACACATGGCTTTGCTTCCACAAGTCATTATTAATAGTTGTGTTTCAAACTCACTGTGCCAGTGTCTGCAGAACTGACTGCTATGATTTTTCATTAACCAAGCTGGTAATCAAGCTGCAGAGGGATGTGCTATCAAACCAAAGTCCCCAGGCTACAGAGATTTTTGGAAGAGATCAGCAGTACATGTATTCACAGTTATTGTCACAGGGGTTGTTCTACAAAAATAGAATCATAAAGCAGTCAGCGTTGAAGATACAAGCTATCCTCATAGCAATAAAGAAAGGTTTTCTAAAGGTCTAGCAGCACTGAATATTATTTTAATGACATTTACTTTTTAATTTTATAGCAAAATAATCAAAAGTGCTTAACCTGACCA
The DNA here is from genome assembly GCA_013396655.1 of Campylorhamphus procurvoides. Taxonomy (NCBI): domain Eukaryota; kingdom Metazoa; phylum Chordata; class Aves; order Passeriformes; family Dendrocolaptidae; genus Campylorhamphus; species Campylorhamphus procurvoides. The sequence continues at coordinate 654,051 of WBMV01001708.1, read as the reverse complement.
CTTTAATTTACAAAAAAGTCTCATGTTTTAAGCTATAATCATACCTCGTTATTAAGGTTAGGCAATATAATTACACATTTCTACCTATTTCTATTCAATAGTAAAACAAAATTAATATTAGTTGGTTTAAAAAAGGGGAGAAAGTACCACAGATATTATGAAGGGAAAGTTACATAAAATATAAGAATCAGCTTATTGAGCAAACTGCAGTGTGTTCTTACTGCCTTCTTTTTTCTGAGCTACAGTTTAAGTCCCAGATACTCTGGCCATAAGCTTGTAGTCACTTCAAATGCTATGACTTCTCCCTTGGTCAAATGTCACAGTGTGTGTTTAAGGAGATCTCTGGCATTTCAAGTCAGTTCAAACTATTTTCTCAGTTCCCACAAGTTCCCTTTCCAACACAATCAGCATGTTGGAGAACGCAGTTAGGATGGCTGCAGTTACGATGAGAGTTTTCTGTGAAGGAAAAGTGGGTTTTCCTCCGTCTTGGAAAGAATCACTACCAAGTGTGCAGTAAGAAAATATTAAGAGCACTTGCAGAGTTTTTTAAGGGTATTTCTTAATCCATTCCATTTTCATTTTGGTTCATTTCCACAGTTAAATTAAAACCTGCAATCTCTCCTACTGATAAATAGCCCACTCGACTTACAAAGGTTCTGCCTTCTGTCCAGCCTTCTCCTGCTTGTGTTTACCCAAACAAGGTTCGCTGATTTGCCACAAGCGCCGTCTGGCTCTCCCGCCTCTTTGCTTTCTTGTTTTGCTGCCTGATCTTCCAGCACACTGCGCTGGACGCCAGCAAAAGGAGTCCTGATGACAGGAGGACTAATCCAAACACGGAGATGATGGATCCATGGGAGTTGAAGCTGTATGCCACGGCAGTGACCACGATGCCGGCTATGAGGATGACCACTCCGAAGGGGACGGTGCAGCGGTAGCAGGAGAGTTCTGCTCCCCCCGTCGCTGCCGTCAGCTGGCACTCGCTGACCAGGGGGATGGTGGTGATCACACAGTCATTGTTGTTGCTCTTCTCTGTGGTTACAGAATCAGGATGCTTTGGGGAGCCCAGGATCTCTTTAATTGGTTCGTTTGTCATCTTGGTTGTCTTGAGTTTGTCGGTTCTTAGGCTAGAGCAGGCTCTGCTGAGCACGTGCTGTGCTGTGGAGAGAAGAGCAGGAGTTCAACCAATAATTCAACCAATAATGTGTAACCAGAGTCCACCTGATCAGGGCACGATGAGCCCACGGCTCTCCATTGCCACAGGCTGCCTTCACAGACCTTGTCCCTCTCACTGGGGCCACCCTGAGGTCTGCAGTGACCTTGGACAATGCCAAGGCTACCCTGGCTGTGCTGCTTTAGACCAGGCTGTGTGCTCAGTGCCCCCCAACAAGTGCAACAGAGACTGGGACACTGGGGAACCATTAGTTTTCCAGCTGCAGGTAGCTCCCATGGCTCCTCCACCACTCTCTGGTGTGGGCTGTGTAGCTTTTGCTTTCATGAGCAGCATGATATGCAGCCCAGAGAACAAGGAAGAGCGTTGGTAATGCCGTAATGCTTTTATCACTTTTATCACCTTCACATCTGTGACTAGGAAGTTAATTGCCAGATACTTGTATTCTCCTTTTCCTTTCCCACCACTCCACCCTTGTTGCTAAGATATATTCATTCATTGTGGAGAGCCCTTGGTTTTATATCTCAGCACCTCCTATAACTGACCATGGGTTTTGTGAGCAAGAGGATTTCACTATTTTTAAACACAGGCACAAATAGGCTCTACGCTGTTTCTATCCAGATAGTTTGTAGCTGAGTCTCCTTGAGCCCTCATGAGAGAAGAAAGGCCAGATCTGGTTTGCCAGAGCTTTTGTCCTACTGCTCTGGGGAAGGGTGCTCAGCTCCACGTTGTATCTGCTGCACACTGCAAGACAATGCTGGGCGCACGCAGCACAACCAAGCACACACTGATGGCACCACAGCGGGCACACACTGCAACACCCTGCCTGAACATCAGGAAACACTTTCTCAAGTGGGGGTCCTGGCTGAGCAGGTGGCTCAGAGAGGTTTTGGGGTCTCCATCCTTGGAGATGTTCCAAAACCACCTGGACAGTCCTGAGCAGCCTTCTCTAGGCAACCCTGCTTGAGCAGGACAGGGTGGAGCAGATGAGTTCCAGGGTCCCCACAACCACAGCCACTCCGTGATTCTGTGTGTTTCTGTGAGAGTACTTGGTCCCTCCAAGGGCAGGAAGAGGACTTGTTCAGTGCTTATCAGGAAAGCAAATACATCTGTGCTGACACCTTAGATATCCTAATTTCTCCTAGGTTCTGTTGCTTTGTTCTTTGAATCATAACACATGATTAAGTGCCTTTTATATCAGAGAGGAAGAGCCAGAAAGCCATGCGTTTGCTCTAGAGTGACACTGCTCTGTTCCCACATGGATGTGAGCCCAAATTCTTAACTTTCAATAATAATGTATGTGGGAGTGAGACTTACACTGGTGCCATTGCATTGTCCCATTATTTGTCCATAAAATGTTACAAAAGTTCTGCACATCATGAGAATGTGATCCTCAAATGTCACTTTTTTTTTTAATCTTACCCCTAGCCATATTTAATTAGTTAACATTTCGTTTTTAAATTTGAGGTAAGAAAAAAATCAACTATTCTCCATATAAAAAGTCTACTGGTTCTAATAGATTGTAGTAAATAATCAAAAGTTCAAATACTCTAACAGCCACAGAAACAGGGAAACTTCTCAATGCCTTGAAAAGGCTTTGGATTAGGCTCATAATAAACATTATTATTCCAAAAAATTTTAGCCTTCAATCAAGGTACATTAACTCCTGTCTCTAAAGTCATTGTCCCTTTTCTTCAGATACATCCCCAGTGAGCATTAAAACCTCTTAGATGTCCTGTACAGACATTTATGAAGAAAGAAGATATGTTTATACAGTTAAAACTAACAGGAATGAGGAAAAAAAAAATCTTCTAAACTACGAAAATTAAGTCAATAATACCCGTTGACTTCTGAGGAGCACAGCTCTTGCCTGAAATAGGATACAAGCACACAGGCATTCACATAAAACAAATAAACAAAGCTCTATTGAAATCCCATTAAGTTAAATAAACAACAGAACCTATTTGAAGTGTGAGTAAAGGTATTCAGCCCCAGAAAAAAGGGCACTGGATCCTCATTGCCAGCAAAGTCACTTCTGACTTACGCCAACAGGTGATTTGGTTCAAGTTTCAGGGTAAGAAATTTAGACAAAGATACCCAGCAACACCAGCATCCTCTCACTAATCATACCAGGAGTACTATCTTAAGGAGCTGCTTTGAGTTGAAGGAAGAATGTGCTTCAGTGGCAACCTGTGGCTAACACTGGACAACAGGGAGAGATTTATAGCCACTAATAACTGAGAGTTGAGATTTACCAAAAAGGCATGAAATCCATCAGCATGCACACCTACCAGGTCCATGAGAAATCCATGGGAACAAATCCTTGTCTCAAAAGCAGAGGAACACTGCTGAAGATGTCTTGTGTGTCAGTTCAAGGCAGAGTCATGCAGCAGAAAGAAGTGCTCCAGGCTTTGAAGTGTCAGATGTTGCTGAAGGATGAATTAGAGGTGATAATACTTTAGCATGGAAGTTTCCTGCAAGAGAAGTTGTTGGATATTTATCAGCTTTTAAGAATAAAACTCCTGCATGGAAAAGCTCCCGCTGTATGCTGACTCCAGCTCCTAACCTAAGGGAAGCAGGAGATGTTCTCCCTCTGGCTCTCCCCTTTTCTTGGCAGCAGCCACCCATCTCTGGCCCTATGTAACATTTTCCTTTGATGATGTGACGCCTTGATAATGAGTATCATAACCCAGGGCAGTCCCCCAGAAAGAGCTAGGCAGGAAAAGGTAATGCACATGAACTTCTGTCGATAAAAATCTCATTTAACTTCATTTCTATTACTCACTTCACCTATGTGAATAACAACTCCAAGTACCTGGGGTTTTGTCTCTTCTATGTGCCCAGTTTCTTTCAGCAAATCACTCCATCTCCCTGTGCCTTGGTTTTCCTCGCCATAAACTGACCATAACAACACTAAAAACACCCTTTTGAAACTACCCTACTATAACAAAACCTAAGTAATATAATCCCCAAAACTCTTCTCAGAAAAGAAAGGCAAACTAAGAGTCCAAGAACTCACTGTAATATGTGTAAGTCCATTGTATTTATTGTTGTTCGTTTCTGTTATAACAGGATTTTTTAAAACAAGATTCCTGACTCCAAGAGGGACCAGGTGGAATCTGCAGCAGGGCAGTGTGAGGACTGCAGAGAGCAGAGCGATGGAAACTGTTATCGACTGCAGAAACAGCTGTGAAATCACCAGGCAGCTGGGCAAAAGTGACCAAGCAGCAGAGATTTATGTGGCTAATCTTATTTGACATTCCCTTTCTATATGTGCATGATTATGGAAGATCATTTTGACCCTCAAGCAGGAGTCCTAAGTGATGACGAGAGTAAATTCAAGAGAATAAGTTTGTATAATTATCAATTTTAAGGGCTTTTCTCTTTTAAGTTATTTAGACCATACCAACATTTCACAAACGCAAACGTTTACAGGCACAAACTGCTGCTGTTCTCAGGAGATCCTTGGAATAAGCCTGTGACATAGCTAAAGTATATTTAGCTGATTATTGAACTTAGCTAATAATAAGAAAGTCTCCTTGCTTGTCTCCTTGACTGTATTCTTATACACAGTACCTAGCAATTAATTTAATTTTTTGAAATGTTTGGAGGGAAATGTAGGGAAAAAACCTACTTTAGATAAAAATCTAGATTACATTAAAACAAACACAAACCTCTGAAATGTGCTTGCAATCAACTTCCACTCAGATTACAGAAAGGTTACATTTGTTTGAAAAGCTCTTCCTAGAGCAATTGTGCCCCCTAAGCCACTCTGCCAGCATCTTGCTTTGAAAAGATTAATTGCTCTGTCAGTTATGTATTTGTATTTATCCTGGACTACACACAGTTAAGGTAATTTTTGAAAATTGATGTCTTTATGACAGATTCTGACTGACAGAACAACTTTTTAGAGACAACATTCCTTCCCTTCTCCTTCCTTCCCTCATCACAAAGCTGAGAATCAGAAACACATGAAATCTACACATGAAGCTTCCAATATTTTAACTCAGAATCATTTCAATGTGGTGCTCTCTCAGGAGTCTTTCCACAGACAGAATATCTTTATGCAAAGGCAAAGAGACTCAGCCACTACAATTCTTTCCCCTTCTTTACATTTTACTCAGAACCAGTGGGTCACATTTGAGTTTTCTGCCTTCTGGCTCTGGACCTGATTCTCTCTTACAGAATACTTCAGACACCCTTTCTGCTTATGTAAAATTCCAATAAATTACAATGCTTACACTTCACACTTGGTTATGCATTAAATTGACTATGAAAAAAAAAGCATAAGGAGTCCTTCTGTACCGAGAGAAGAGCCAGAGTTCATTCAGAATTCAACAGGCTGTAGTAATCCTGAACACAGTCCCTCAGCTCCTCCCCAGGTGAACATTCCTGGAAAAACACAACTAGAATTTGTATTTATAAGTCTCGAGGACCTGCCCCTGAGCTACAGAGGCAGGAGAAGCACACACTACCTCCACACCAGCTGCCTGAGCCTCAGGATGCAGTAAATTTCTCTCACCAAGTCGTTAGTTAAAATAATGCCCAGATTTAAGCTCTCACACCTTTTTCGTCTTTCCGACACAGCTGAAGGGTAGGGTGGGAGCCAACCAAACCCCTCCACAGAGAGACTTTGTTACCTGCAAACCGCAAAACTTTCAAACGCTCCTGCAACACACAACACGCACACCTGGAGCAAAACCCAGCGTGTCGCGCCTGTCCCCGAGCACCTCTGCGAGAGAGCAGGGACCAGGACGGGGGGGAAATCCTTCTGCAACCCCGTGGGGAACGGAGCGGCACCGGCCGTCCCCGACCTGCAGCCGGGGGAGACCCGGAGGCTGCCCCAAAAAACGGGGGGAGAGCCTTTGGCAACAGCCGAGGGAGCGGAGCAGATCCTGCCGAGCCTGAGCAGCCCCGGGAGCTGCTTCCCCACGCNGAGCCGGGATCAGAGAACCGGGAGTCGGGAATAGGGAACCGGGAGTCGGGAATAGGGAGTCGGAGCCCCGGGCGTGCGGGTCCAACAGAGCAGTGCCACGCCGAGCTGAGCTGTGCCAGTCCATGCCATAGTACAGGCTGGTGTGCCACAGCGTGCCAAGCATGCCATGCCATGCCATGCCTTGCCAAGCCGAGCCGAGCCGAGCCGTGCCTTACCTCCCGGCCGCCGAGCGGGACTGCGGCGTTCAGCAGCCCAGAGCCAGCCTAAGAGGGGATGCGGCTCGCTGCACAAGGGACTGTAAACAAAGTTCTCGGTGGGAGCGAAACAATTAAGGGACCGGAGCAAACTCAGCCGCGGGCGNTGCCACAGCGTGCCAAGCATGCCATGCCATGCCATGCCTTGCCAAGCCGAGCCGAGCCGAGCCGTGCCTTACCTCCCGGCCGCCGAGCGGGACTGCGGCGTTCAGCAGCCCAGAGCCAGCCTAAGAGGGGATGCGGCTCGCTGCACAAGGGACTGTAAACAAAGTTCTCGGTGGGAGCGAAACAATTAAGGGACCGGAGCAAACTCAGCCGCGGGCGGGGCGGCAGCGGGGACGGTCCCTCCGTGCGCGGGGGGGCCGCGGAAGGCTGGGGAAGGCTGGGGAAGGCTGTCCGGGGCTGTCCGGGGCTGGGCCGGGCACGGAGCCGGCCCTCCTCCCTCCGCCCCGCTCGGCTCACACGCTCGTCTCAGGGATGCGCACCGGGGACGCGCCTGGTCCTGCTCGGCGCCGCGGGGAGGCTGCACATCGCAGCAGGTCACACACACACGGGGCGGGGGACAGCGTCCCCAGGTGTCCCTCGGTGTCCCCCGGTGTCCCCCGGCCCCCTCTGCCCTCCCGCACGCCCATCCCCACGCCGGAGCGGGGCGGGGTGAGGGCACTGCCCGTCCTGAGCGTGCCGGGGCACCTGAAAGCACAGCCCGTGCCCAGGGCCACATGAACCCCTCGTTCAACTGCCCGGGAATCGAATGAGAAGGAGCATAGTTTGGGGTTATGTTCTTAGAGGATAAAGTTTTGTGTATCACTTAGAAATAGTTGAACTGGCTTTTCAAAGCTTTAATCGCTCGTTTCTGCGGCACATCAAATACTTGCAGTGGATGTATGTGGGGGTGTGTTATTCTTTTTACCATGATTTCTGTTATTGCAGATAAAAAGCAGACAAATTATGCTTTTAAGTCTTGTAAAAGGATATGTTTGAATTTTGTGGTTCAGCTTATCCGAAGTTTATATTTGAAAGGCACTATTTTATCAATGATTGATAAAAGAGCAGTGCACCAGATGGGTTTAATCAGCCACTCTGTCTCTGAAAGCATGCATGTACTTTTGACTCCCTTTCCAGGGTGAAATCCTGGCCTCACAGAAATTAATAGCAAAACTTCCATCAATTTCACAGGGGCCACGATTTCACCCTGTGTATTGTTATGAACTGCCCAGTGATGGAGATCCTGCCAAGGCTTCATCTGCTCCAGACAAATCAATCAGGAGGTTCTGGGAAAGCTCTCCAGCTTTATACAAGAAGCTGGCATTTTTTTCCCCACTTGCTGGTGCTCCCGTCAAATACATCAACATTTGAGCAGAAATGAGAAGCAAACTGGATCTGAGGGGAATTTCTTTAAGCAGGACCTCCTTGGCCATTAAGTTCAGTCCTTCCTAACACAGGCATCAGTGTCAGTATATCTTTATTGAATTTGCCAAGTTCTACCTCAAACCCACTGGGTTTTCTACTCCTCCTGCTGGAAGGCTACAAGCTTTATTCTGTTAGTATCTAGGAACCTCTGTCTTGCTTCTAGCTCCATGGATTCATAGACACATTTTACATGGACAAGTAAGCCTTTGGCTGAAGTAGATATTCTTTCTTTTGGCAATTAAGCCAATAGTGTCCTAAGAGAGAGAAATGAGACTATCTCAGGCTTATTTTCAATCATTTTTTTCAGATGTGGCCTTATGAGCATTCTGTATGGAAGTGCAAGTATTTTCCTGTCCTTCCAGATATACTAATATTTCATAATTGTCCTCTAATTTTTCAGGATATCTGGATTTTTCTCCAGTATCAGTTTCATTTTTCACTTTATATCAGAAATTCTTGCTGTTAGCACATGTGTGCATGACCTAAATTTCACCCCATTCTTATTACATCAATTCCTCTTAGTCCTTCCAGTGCAGTATTTGGTCCTCCTGTGTTGACAGAGAACGTCCTTCCCGCGCTTACACCATCCACAGTTCCACTAGTACATTCTTACTTTTCTATGCCAACTTTATTACTGAAAGTATTACATAAAACACTGAAATTATTACATAAAATAACTCCCAATACTGATTTTTGGTGACACAATCTGAAGTAAACAAGCACTGAAGCTGAGCTCACAATTCATGTCTCTGTGTAAACAGATGCCCTCACAACAGGCTAGAAAGTCACACTCTCCCCTTAACTCCTTGTTGTGAAGCATAAAAGGTGCAATGAAAAGGGATGGAAATGAGGTCTCCTTAGAGCTGGGAGATCAGCAGGTCCTCCCCTAGAAGGGTGGGTTTGTAGCACTCAGGCAGCGAAGGGTCACATCCAATTTGGGCACCAGCCCTCTGGCTTTTTAAAAAAGGGATGACTGACTACCTCTGCCTTTTAAGGTCCTGCTGTACTCTGAGCACGGCCCTCCAAGGATGTAAGGAAAGAAGGACCAGACATACCCGAAGCAGCACGTTTGGCACCTGTAGAAACTCAGTGCAAACAGCTGAGGAAAGTTCAGGGCTGAGAACAGCTGCAGTGAGGGGTTACAGGTTCACAGCTTTGGACTGCCATGCTTCAATGATGCATAGTTCCCCTCTCGGATCTGCCCTAAATGACCAAATCTCCTCCCTGGGGCCTTAGCACAGCTGCGTAGAGGGAGGTGCAGCCCCAAAGCCGGGATGATAAGCAAGAAGCCTGTGTGATTCTGGAACCCACACAGCCTACCGAGAGAGCAGAGTTGTACTCCGAAATTGAGCAATGCTGTTGCTCTGCCGACTCAAACACACTTGCAATACTTCATGGCTTCCTTTGAGTTTCTAACAGTCTCCTGGGCCTTAACAGCACAGCAAACAGTGACTCATTAATCTGGCAAAGTAAAACCATTGTGGGCTTCCTATTCAATTAGTTTTTCTTGCCTTTTCCCTAACCCTCCACTGAATTTTCCTTTATTTCATCCCTAAGCCCACACAAGGACACAACATGCCAGTTTATTGCATTTACTGAAACTTTCAGAAAGCACTCTTTCAACGTGTTTAATATGCTGTAAATTATCCTCACGATGTCATGCAGTGTATGTGTTTTGTGATGAGGAAGGGAGTCCAAAAGGAGTCCAAAGCCAGTTAAACCAGAGAACCAAATCATTTCATGAGAAATGCTGTGGCTCCACTCTCATTAACACAGTTCACAACACAAAGAGTTCAGCCCGGTTGGTTGATAACTATGCAAACCACCCACTCCCGGGGTAATCAGGCTCATGAAAGGGATGTGCTTATAACACTGTGAGAAACCTCTTTGGTGGCTAGGAATATGGAAAGGAATTTTCTTTGAACTCCATCAGATCCTACCAGTACTTTGGTCAACATCAGTTATCCTGCTGCGCATGTGAACTTTGTTATTGCCTTACTCGACTTTCACTTAATCCTCCTGCAGTGCAGAAGAAGACAGGACATCTGGAACTGAAAACGATTATTCTTATCTCCTACTGCTTTCATAATTATATGAAGTTCCCATCTGAAGAGCTGCATTTCTTATGTGGACATGTGCTTTTAATTAGCAGAGATCCGCCACACCACCAGAAGCCAAACCCTTGATGTTGCATAAGATGGTTACAGAACTTCTGAATCTTCAGCCACCATGGCAGATTCCTGGCCAAGCCAGGGAGAAGCCTGGGAACACACTCCAGGCACTGTAATTTCACCATAACCAGGAGTTTGTTAAGAGGCTATTGCAATAGGATGCAGTAGATTCAGCTGAGAGTTTTTCATACATATCACCTGCTTTAGTATCATATGCCAAAGGAAATGTTCAGAAGTATTTCTACATCTATGTAAAAAGTTAGGAAAGTAGAGGGTGTGGTGGTGACAACCATTTTCCAAATCAAGACCTAAATAGCCTTGCTTATCTTTTGAATGAGTCATTTTAGGTCATGCAGGTAATGGTGAGAGCCCATCTTTCCTACGTGCAAGTTTTAAAATTACCCCTCTTTGCTCAAGGCCAGGCAAATAGGTCACACCTCCCCATCTCCAGTTTATTTGCACTGGGAGTGCATTACATCCCAGAAAACCTTTGGCTAAAGGTCTAAATCAAAATGAAAGAGATGAGTCCTGACAGTATAATAAACTGTCTATCAAAGAAAAAAAATATTGAGCATCAGAAAGCAGAAAAACAGCACAACTCCAGTTATTCTCTGGATGCCCCTTCCTGCCTAAATACTTAGGAATAAAAAATATATGTAAAATATAGAAAGATTTTTGGTGTGGCAGACAGGCTAGATTTTCTGCATATTTAAAAATGTTGAAAAAACAGATTTCTCTTTGACTCATGGAAGAGAGGAGAATACAGACTGCCTTACACATGCATGGCTGTGATGGGAGATGCTGTTACTCCTCAGCTTTCTGGATTTAGAACTTTCTTCTGCAAAACTGCAGAAGTCATGAAAGAATTTGTAAGAAAGGCTTTTACATAATGCAGCTGATAAAACAACAGTAGCAGAAGCCTATAATTGCTTTGGCTGTGTATACTAGAAATATGAATGTGCATACTGCATAAGCAGTGTGTCAGGATATTCAGCACTTTGGCAAAATTTTTGGAATGCACTGAGTAAAATGGAATGACAGTAATATATGAATGTCTGCACAGCAGTTGAATCCATCAAAATCCCACATCTTTGGTTCATCTTTAAGAATTTCTCAAAGTGCACCAGTGCCACACAGAGACAGATGCAGGAAAGCACAATATAGCACTCCTCCACATATGGATACTCATATCCAAAACACACACTGAAAATCATCTAGGGCCTGAAACATCAATGTAGTATTTATTGTTGTTTTCACTTCAGGCCACATAGGACTTTCTGATGGAGGAGTTATCCAGTTTACTGGTTTGGTTCCACACTATAGAATTCAATGGATTATTCAACATTGGTTTCAGTGGCAGAAAGGTTAGGTGTTAGGGGGGAATTAGTACAGATTATTTAAATTCTAAAAATGAAGTGGGTGATTCATTGATCTCATTGATAGGCCAGATCAGCAAGTTTCCTTGAGGTAAAATTTCCCACTGAGAGCAATAGCAGCTAAATAGAATCATGAAAGTCACCTCTGTGCAAACAAGAGCCACAAGCTCTTTCAGTTGCACTGAGTTGTATTTCAGAGCATGAATGGGATTTAAAAGTGAGGCAGCAATCTGATAAAAATCTTTGCAAAAGTAAAGAAATCTTGCTGCAAAATAAACTAAGTCAGTCTCACCTCCAGGCCCTTGGCTCCTATTCCATTTTAAAGACCAGCTCCTCAGCTGGGTGGGCAGAACAACTCCACTGAAGGCAACTTAGCCAAGAATTTACTCAAAAGGGTTCAGCCATAAGACATGTTCAGCCATGATATTTGGCGAACCAGCTGGGCTGACTGAGAGCACAGCATTGTAATTCACAAAAAAACCACCACGAACAAGCCAAAATATTTATATGTATTGTATAAATATTAGTAATAAAAGGTCATAATACATGTAAGCATAGTACAAAACATAAACGAACTGAAATGTTTGCCTAGCAGTTTCATTGGGGAGGTGAGAGCAAGTGAGGTATGAGCAGATATTTATCACCATTACTGATATTATTTTATAACCATGCTACAGGTCATGTTATGGCATTAAATTTACATGTTGGGGGGAAGTTTGTGAGATCCTATCTTGTCTTCTGCCAAAATCCTCCCTCCAAAAGTTTTCTGGACTGTGCAGGGATGATGGTCAGTCTTTATGTCCAAACAAGTCAGCCAGAAATGCTCATGCTCTGCTTACAAACCAATTGACTGGAACTGGAAAGGACAGCTGACATAAGTGAACTCTTTGTCAAAGAGCTCAGCCACTTGGCAGGGAAACTAGAAACCACTACATTATTCCAGCCTTGCACAGAGGTTACCACCAAGCACATTGGGCCAGTGCTGCCAGTCAGTAGGTCTGATGACGTCCCATGGCTCAGAGCTGCTTGTGTTTTATTCTGAAGACACAGTGTTCAGCAGGAAAATCTCAGGGGAATTAGAAGAATTAAGCTATGATGAAAACAGATTTACAACCCCCAGGAGAAAACTGGCCTTAGTCACGTTTTGAGTGCCTAATGCTTTGGCTGTGTGTGCCAGCCTCACACAGTTAGAGGTGGTGTCACTCAGCAGGAGCCTAAGCAAGATATGAAGTGTGTCCCTGTCAGTGAATTCTTCCTGCCTGGGAACTCAACCCAGTGACAGTTTTCTGTTCCCTTCCATCCAGTCCACCCGGTGCACCCCAGACCACCATGGGCCAGAGCCTGCTGCCCCCTCCTGTTTGCTGTGCTGGGGTCACACTCACCTACCAACCAGCTCTACAGTATTTGTGGGTTCTTCATATGTTCTCTTATGTACCCTGAATACAGAGAACTGCTTTTTAGAATGTGAAAAACTACAAAAATACAAAAAAACCCAAACCAAATCAAAAAGTTAGAAACAATGCACATGCCTACAGTGCTCAATCTCTGTCCTTGGGGAACACCTGAAAGGAAAGGCCCTTTCCATCACCCTCACGGAACCTTTCCCCTTTGACACGAGGCAGACGACACTCACATTTAAAGCCACAACCGAGCGACTGAGCCCGCACATGAACCGGGAGGGCACGGAGCTCCCCTGCAGGGCAGCGATGCTGCGAACCCGCATCTCCTGTATCCCCCTCATCTCCCTCATCCCCCGCATCCCCTGTATCTCCCGTATCCCCCGCATCCCCTGTATCTCCTGCATCTCCCTCATCCCCCGCATCCCTGTATCTCCTGCATCTCCCTCATCCCCCGCATCCCCCGCATCCCCTGGATCTCCTGCATCTCCCTCATCTCCCGCATCCCCCGCATCCCCCGTACGTCCCGCATCCCCCGCATCTCCCGGCCCTGCGGACTCTCCGGGGCGCGGCGGGGGCCGGGCGGGCGCGGGGCGGAGCGGTCCAGCCGTGGGCTGTGCCTGCCCGTCCGCCGGGGATGGAGGGAACGCTNAGATATGAAGTGTGTCCCTGTCAGTGAATTCTTCCTGCCTGGGAACTCAACCCAGTGACAGTTTTCTGTTCCCTTCCATCCAGTCCACCCGGTGCACCCCAGACCACCATGGGCCAGAGCCTGCTGCCCCCTCCTGTTTGCTGTGCTGGGGTCACACTCACCTACCAACCAGCTCTACAGTATTTGTGGGTTCTTCATATGTTCTCTTATGTACCCTGAATACAGAGAACTGCTTTTTAGAATGTGAAAAACTACAAAAATACAAAAAAACCCAAACCAAATCAAAAAGTTAGAAACAATGCACATGCCTACAGTGCTCAATCTCTGTCCTTGGGGAACACCTGAAAGGAAAGGCCCTTTCCATCACCCTCACGGAACCTTTCCCCTTTGACACGAGGCAGACGACACTCACATTTAAAGCCACAACCGAGCGACTGAGCCCGCACATGAACCGGGAGGGCACGGAGCTCCCCTGCAGGGCAGCGATGCTGCGAACCCGCATCTCCTGTATCCCCCTCATCTCCCTCATCCCCCGCATCCCCTGTATCTCCCGTATCCCCCGCATCCCCTGTATCTCCTGCATCTCCCTCATCCCCCGCATCCCTGTATCTCCTGCATCTCCCTCATCCCCCGCATCCCCCGCATCCCCTGGATCTCCTGCATCTCCCTCATCTCCCGCATCCCCCGCATCCCCCGTACGTCCCGCATCCCCCGCATCTCCCGGCCCTGCGGACTCTCCGGGGCGCGGCGGGGGCCGGGCGGGCGCGGGGCGGAGCGGTCCAGCCGTGGGCTGTGCCTGCCCGTCCGCCGGGGATGGAGGGAANGATGGATGGGCCGCCGGGGATGGATGGGCCGCCGGGGATGGAGGGGGCGCCGGGGATGGAGGGACCGCCGGGGATGGAGGAGCCGCAGGCACGGCGCTTCTCCGAGGAGCAGTTTCGGGCCGCCTGTCGGGAGCTGGACCAGCCGGCGCCGGGCACGGAGGGGCCGTGGCAGCTCCTGGTGGAGACCATGGGCGTGAGGATCTACCGGCTGTACCACGAGGTGGGCGGAGAGCAGGCACCGGGAGCGGGCGGGGGATACCCGGGATGGGGACGCGGGATGGGGACCCCGCACATCCCTCCCGCGGGCGCCGCTTCCCCGCACAGGCCGGGCTGGCGCTGCCGGCCCGGGCTCGGGTTACGCCAGGCTCGCAGAAAGCAGCTTTCTGGGTAATGCCATTAACTGCGGATGGCAAAAGCCGCTCGGCCGCGCCGAACCCCCGCCCGCGCAGGTTGTCGGGCACGGCGGGGCTCCGGAAGGCTGCGAACAGCGGGGGGATGCAGGAGCATCCCGTGCAAGGTGCTCTCGGAGGCAGCAGCAGCCGTGGGCATAGCGGGGTGTTTGCTGTGCTCTCCCGAGCCCCCTCGGAGGGGTTTGTGGTGAGGGGACGGAGCTCTCTCGCTGCACACCTGCACCCACGCACCTCCCGTGCCAGGGCATCCTCCAGCTTCGGGGCTTCTGCCTCCCTTCCTGTCTCTCTCCAAAACTCCCTTCACACTGATTTTCCACCGTTCTCCCTTTGAAATCGGGAGTTCAGGAAGGTTGGAATGAAATTCCTGCTTCCCCCTTTTTGGAGGACTAAGTTCTTTACAGAAGTTCAATAGTTTAGGCTTCTTGTGACTGACAGCGAATGTGTGCATTCCGATGCAGATTTGTAATTTATCAGTGACTTTTAAATCCATAAATAAATAAGCTATTTCTTTAGCTCAGTGATCACAGTTTCAGGTCCTTACAAACCTGGAGTTCATGCTGTTCTTTGCATGACAGTTTTGTGTTTGTATTCTGAAAAATCACCTCAGACATGGTCATGCTAGAAAAAACAGCGAACATACAGGTCTGTGCGAAAGGCAGAATGGGGTGGGGAAAGCCTCTTTAAAAATACATCGCTTCATAGACCATGGAATTTTTT
This sequence comes from Campylorhamphus procurvoides, assembly GCA_013396655.1. NCBI lineage: Eukaryota > Metazoa > Chordata > Aves > Passeriformes > Dendrocolaptidae > Campylorhamphus > Campylorhamphus procurvoides. The sequence goes on along the minus strand of WBMV01001708.1, from coordinate 638,736 downwards.
TGTTGATAAATAGGCCCTGTTTACGGTGTGGATGTGATAACTGGCAATAGCAAGACAAGCTTATCAGTGAGTGCAAGCAAGGCTGGGGTGCCTGCCAGGTATTCATGCAGGAATTAATGTGCTGGTGGAATAGAGGGTGTTGGGAGTCTTAATTCTGGAGTGGATGAAGTAGAGGCTTTGGGACTAGAGTTCAACACAGACCTGTAAATGCATCACGTGGTGATTGATGACAAAGTAGCTTTGGGAAGCTGGAGACTGGATTTAGCCAGACAAAAGGGACCAGGTGTCCATGAGGCTTGGGCTGGAGTACCCCGTGTTTCTGCAGTGGCTTTGCTGCTGTTGTATAAACAATATCTGATGAGGTGGAAAGCAGCTCAGGCTTCTCCTTCTCATGCCTTTTTATAGAAGGACTATTGAGCTGAAAAAACATTTAGATGTGCCTGTCTTTTTTTTCTTTTCCCTTGCATAGAGTACCATGCCCCAGCTTTAGGCTGCATGGACAGGCTAGGTAGGATGGAAGAGTCCATCCTTTCCAAGTCCAATCTTCTGATTCTACTGGGAAATAAATCTGTTTGTTTTGTCTTTCAGTTGCTTCAAATTGCCATCTAAGAAGAAGAACCAAGTCTAGGAGGAAGGTCTTTGTTTCAAGTTGTTACTGGGAAACTTGGCTTTTAACACTTAGTGAATTGCAAGTCCACTGTAGAGTGATAGTGCAGGAAGCTGAAGGCAGCAATTATTTTTCCCGTTGCCTTCTCTTTCTGCCTTGTCTTTCCACCGTCTCTGCAGGCTGCACAAATAGATCTCCTGCCTTTCCTGCTCAGTGCTGTATTCCAGCCAGGTGGTTGACTCTCCTCCTGATAGGCCTCTGAAAACCTGAAACACGTCACTCTTTTTAGAACTTTGTTATTGAATTGTTATTGCTTCCTGTGAGATACTACTTGCTGAAGTACCAATGTCGTGCTTTGGCATGTGCCATTTGGTCTCAGCTCAATTTCAGGTGTGATATTTTCAGAGTTAGGGTTCTTTTGTGAAAATAAAAGTATTGGTGCATTTTACAAAGAGGATGAGTGCGTGGGGCTGCACAGGTGCTGCACAGTGAAGATGAGTAGCTTAAGCTTCTCGGTCATGTCATTATCCTCTGGTACTTCAAATCTTCATCTTCTAGAACTGATTTGTGAATGGGTGGGGAAGAAGAGAAATCATCTATTCACTAATGGAATGTTGTATAATGCTTTGCTCCCTTTCCTTGGAAATGCTTGAATTTGACTCCTACACTTGTATATTCAAAATACTCTCATTGTTTTAATTTAGTCCCGAACTGGTACTAACAATAGTACAAGCATTGCTCTATAGGCACCTGGAGTTTTCATATGTTGGGAGTGACATTAAAAGTGTTAACATAGGAGATATCCTGCACCCCACCCCTTCAGAGCAGGCAGCTTTCAGAGAGAAAATAGCTGATAAATATTCCAGTCAGATATTGTGCATTGTGTGTAAGCATGGACATTGTAAAACATTCTTGTATCCCAGCCTGAAGTATAAGCAGACCTAACTTGCTGGAAAGCTTATTCCAGATTATGCCATACTTGGTAACCTCCTGGAAATGGCTGAGATTCCTAAGCAAGTTACAGAGTCTGGAGACCTTGCCACAAGAATTTAATGCTTCTGGTAAGCTCAGTGTGGGCAGGATTTAGTCCACACTGACCACTGGAGATGAAAAGGGGTGTGTGTGTGTGTGAAGAAACATACTCCCTTTGGAACTCCTGCTGAAGTAAAAGGGTACTAGTGTAAGGGAAGGAACAACCATTGTGCAGGGCAGGTCAGCCTGGCTGGATTTAAACTTTCATGTATAGATCAAAAAGTCGAGAGGTTAAAGACTGAATCTTGCATTGTTTTTTGAACATTTGCTTTCACAGCTCTTGAGCATATTTGTAGTTTGTGCCCCACCTAACTTCCTTCAGCTATTCTCCCTGATGCAGAGTACTTCCCTTTCCTGTGTGACTTTTCCTCTCCCCATTCTGTTTCCACAGCAATCAGGACTTTACGAGTATAAAATCTTTGGTGGTCTTGCTGACTGTTCCCCAAAATTGTGTGCAGATGTCTACATGGACTTAGATTTCAGAAAACAATGGGATCAGTATGTTAAAGGTAAGCTCATCTAAGCAGTATAAAAGCAGGTTTTAGTCTGCATGGATTCTTCCCACTAAAGCTTTCTTCAAAGGTATTTTGAAGTTGCTGCATCCAAAGACGTTGGGCCTGACTTAAATATCTTTCGGTATAAAGTTGCACTCTGCAAATATACAAGTAAACACTGATATGGAACAGCTAATGTCTCTACAGCATATGTCTTCCCTCTGGAATGAATTCTTTCCATGTTGGTTAAAGCATATAATTGGCCTTACTGGTTATGCTGGAACACTTTGTAGCTTCTGGTTATTGTAATTCCTGGGTTACATTTTAGTAGATGTTCGAGGGAGAAGTGGAGATGGTACCTTTTGAGCATCTTCACATATCACACCAGAGCAGAGATCACAGAATCCCAGTGGTAGGGAAGGGATCTCTAGGATCATCTGTTCCAACCTTTCTTGGCAAAACTTGTTCTAGACAAGATGGCACAGCACCTTGTTCAACTGAGTCTTAAAAATGTTCACTTTGGGGGAACCCACCACTTCCCTCACAAGATTATTTCAATGGCTGATTGTTCTCACTGTGAAAAATTTTCCTGTGGCCTGCATCAGTTTGATGTGTGATGGAATGACTTTTCCTGAAAGCACTGGTTGTTCTTGGCACTTTTTACCATCAGGAATGGGTGTATCAAGAGAATAGTTGGTGACTTCAGGCTTTTACAGAGAAAGGAGTAACTAATTTAGTTGTGTTTATTTAATGTTGTTTTTGGAAAAGGGCATTGAACCTGGCTATCCATATGATGTTAAAACATCTTAAGTCAGCAGTTACAAGGTAAGGATTCAGCTGATGCAGGCGTTCAGTAATCCATTTATTTTAGACATGGGGAGCCTTTCCTTTTGAAGCGTGTGCTTGAAATCAGTTAAGGCCAATAAAACAGAAACATGGTCAAAGTGTTTTTCTGAATAAAGACTGTGCTAAAACCCAAAGGATTGTTGAATGTTCTGCCTGTTATTTTTAGGACAGTTCCATGGTGAACCATCGCTGGTAGTGCCTGTGGCTGTATTGATACGGAGAGCCATATCTGACTCGTGCCAATACTTGGTCAAACATAAAGGGTGGTGTCTTCATTAATAAGTCTTATTTGTCAAAATGGTCAGTAGCTTTCTTGCAGCAAAGGCCCCTTTGCCATCAGTGAAATAGAAAGAGACTGAATGGGACTCAACATTGTCATATTGGATGTAAAATATTATGTTGAGTTACTTCAGGAGTCTGTAAGTGCATTTAGAACAGAATCCTTCTTAAACAAATGCCTTTTTTTTTAATGCCTTCTTAGAGATAAGAAAGGAAGCTGTTGGGGGAAGCTACACCCTCAAACTGAAAATTAGATAATGTTGCAGAGCTGACATTTATATACTTGCTGACCATGGTTTGTTCATCTGGGAATTTATACTTGTGCTGGTGTTTTAGTCCAGCATTTCAAGAGTTAATGTCTGTGAAAGGCATAAACAGAACAGCAATACTTTCCTTCCAGCTTAAAAATTGACACAAGCCCACCCATTCTTTCACTGTACATGTGATGAAACAGTGCTAGCCAACATTTTCAGTGTAACCCATTTAAGCATGTTTTTTTCTCCTTTCCCATTTAGGGAGAAACCCCAAGAAACTTCCACTGAGAGCCTTCTTGCTCTTTGTGTTACTGTTTTGTATTCCTTGGTGCTCTTACAGCTGTGCAATAGTGGCAGTCCAAAGGAGAGTTAAAAACCTGACCAGGGTAGAAGGAGCTGCCTCCAGTTGAAAAGGCAACTGGTCCTGCATGGTCCAGGATACCTATGAGATGTGGACATCCCCAGGCCTGGCTTGTGCTGCAGCTGCCAGTGCAGCAGGGAAGCTGTGACTGAACTGTAGAGGCTGAGGAACCAAATACTTCTGTGGCACGATGCAAAATGGTTGGGGCTGAGCAATAGTGCAACTTGCTGCTCCTGATTGCAACACTGCCCTCATTGAGATTGTACTTCCCAACAGCTTAACAGTAATAACAGACTGTTGGAGCAGCAAGTGCTGTTATGAATAGAATGGACTCATGATCTCCTGTAGTGATGCCAAATGAAACCTGGTTATTGATTAAAATGCACGGTATTCTGCTTTGATCAGAAGCTGTCCCCTAGTACAGACAGACTGAATGCAGATGAGGTGTGTCTTACCTGTTGTGTGCTTTTCCTGGGTTTGCAAAGGTGCAAAGGTAAATGAGTTGAGTAATAACAGTTATATTGGGGTCTTTAAAACAGTGTCTTAATGCGTTTGAAAAAGGAAAGCCCTGTGCTTAGAAATAGAAGTAAAGGGAATAATCCAGTGCTCCAGTGACCTCTGGTGGAAAGCATAATGCTGTGGGTTATCACAGCACCAGCTGAATGCAGCACTGCTCCAGCCTGGAGGAGAAGCTGTTTTCATGGGTGACAGCTCATTTGCAGGGCATGCTAAACAGAAGCCTGGCTTGGAACATGTTTTATAGGGAAAGACTCTCCCATCCTGCCTTCTAGCCTCATTTTCTAAAGCACTGGAAGAGATGTGGCTGGCTGGGGTCATTAGCTCTGGAGGATACAGAATAGCTCAGGCACAAGTCTGCTCTAAAGGAAGGGGATTTTTGTTGATTGTTTGTGAGGCTTTTTTCCACCAAGGAATCTAGTTGCCACAGAAAAACAGACCACCTGTTTTTGTGTATTTGGTTCCTGAACAACCCTGCTACAGAACTTTTTAACTTATACTGCTACAACTTTACATACAGATCAATTTTGACTTCAGGGTTACGTGTAAAATGTGTTCATGTTAGGGATCTGAGCAGTTCTTGATGCCATCTATAGTTCTGTTGCAGTAGAAATTAAAAACACCTAATAGTCTTCCTTTTTCATCTGTAGAACTGTATGAGAAAACATATGATGGGGAAAACGTAATCTACTGGGAAGTGAAATACCCTTTTCCTCTCTCAAACAGAGATGTATCCTTTCAAGCTGTTGTTCCTTTTGCAGTTTTTGTCACTTGGTCATCCAGGAATCCCAACAATGAGCTGATTCTACTGCTCTGCTGCACTTGATCTAAGATCCTGCAGTCCTCATGTTACATGAATATGTATAGCATGAAGAAGAGCGTGGGTGCCTCTTCCCACACAAAGCTAGAGCTCACATAGCTGAGTTATTCCTCTGCGGGATTGAATCCTGTAGAAGCACGAGAAATAACTTGAAGGAGCTGCTGTTTGTAAGGGAATTCACTTGTCAATTTATCCTACCTCAAACTGGCAGTGTTTTGACATGCCTCCTCAACTCTGAACACAGTATGTCTATATTCGGGAACGTCGGGAGATGGATGTGGATGGGCGGAAGATCTGGGTGGTGTTGGCTCAAAGTGTGTCTGTTCCTCAGTGCCCTGAAAAGCCTGGTATTATCAGAGTTAAAAGCTACAAACAAAGTCTGGCAATTGAAAGTGATGGCAAGACTGGATCTAAAGGTAAGAGGCCAGATAAATGTGTCACAAGTCGTGTGGGCAGAGAATGTGTGTGTTAGCAAAATACACAAATAGGGGAATGGAAATTTTAAGATAAAATCTGTAAAGTGGATACAGGAGCACTTTAGGAGCACTTTGAAAGGAATGAAGCTTTTGGAAATGTCCAGTGCAGTGTGCTACTGTGTAGAATCTTCTATTTAACAGCTGGGCTGGTTAGTTAAGAGTAGTTTACTGACCATTCTGCCCCCCATCCCACCCCACCCCCAGCACTGCTTTTCCTGCCAGCCAATTCAGCTGGAGAAACTCTGCTGCAGTCTGCTTAACTCAGCAATGATTTCAGTATCAGGTTTGACAGATGTATAGAGGAAAGGGTTTGCCTAGAGCTGGACTGCTTTCTGAGACTAGTCCACTAAAGACAACGTTATTTGATAAGACAGGGTGACTAAAATGGTTTGCAATAATCTAAATTAATGTTTTGGCTCTGTCAGCTTAACCAGGAATGCCTATAGTTACTTCACATTGCACTTCAGAAAAGGTTGCCTTTTTTGTGAAGAATTTAGAGCAGAACTGTTGTACTTGGTGCTTCAGCCCTGCACACCAACAGCTTCTGCTGCAGGGTGTGAGAGCTGGCACTCAGATAACTTTCTGGTAACTTCTCCCTCATCTCCAGTCTATATGTACTACTTTGATAATCCTGGTGGCATGATTCCATCGTGGCTGGTCAACTGGGCTGCCAAGGTAGGTGAAGGTTAACACACAATGGTATTTGCCAATCCATTCCAAGCAAGGGATTCACTGCATCTGTACCCATCTTCTGCATGTTGGGTGGAATTATTTTTTCTGAATTGGATGTGTCCACCTTTCTGGCCCTTGCACGGTCCCTTTTTAGAGTCTTCTTGTTGTCTGCTCTCATGACAGTAGTCCTAATTTGTTCTTTTTTAATTCCTGTCAAAGTCCTGTGGTTAGTCAACCAGGCAGGTAAATTTTCTTCAGCAAGACCAAAAAATCCAGAGCATGTATGAATGGCTTAAAGACAAGCAAACTTCAATAACGCAGTCTGTTCCCAAAGTATTAAAGGAATGGTTTGCTGCTTCGCACCAAATCTTAGAATTGTATCTTAGACAACTGTATCTGTTTGGGAGCCTTGATCTATATAATGGGAATTGTTTATAGTGTTTATTGATTGCATTATGCAAGAATGACTTTTCCCCTTTTCTCTTTACAGAGTGGTGTGCCTGCTTTCTTGAAGGATATACAAAAAGCTTGCCTTAGTTATTCTAAGAGAACATAGCTCAGAATTGATCTTAATTGTTTAATTCCAAGAGCTCTGCACCGGAGTGGCTGTTATATATTACACTGGATAAAGTCTACCTCTAATATTGGAAAAGATTTTCTTTTGGTTGGGTTATGCCTTGAGCTTTATTAGATTCTTTTTCCATCTCCAGCTGAAGAGCTGGCCACTGACAAGGTAACACCAGCGTCAGCTGCAGCCTTTGAAAGGACTCAAGTTTAGCATGTTTGTTGCCTTGCAGGGTGGCTTCCTACTGAAACTCAGTATGGAACATGCATTGCATAGGAGAAAACACTTTTGCTCCCCAAGTTTGTCATTCTGAAACTCCCTGCCTGCTGCAGACCTAAAAAATGCTGAGGGCATATGGGTAAATCAGAAGTCTGCAGTGGGAACTGGAGGTGTGTGTTACTAATCTTCCTTGTGATGGCCTTAAGTCCAGATGTAAAAGCACTGACCCTAAAGCCTTGCATTCACAGCTCTCTGCCTCTGTATAAAATTCCCTAGCTGTGTCCACCTAAAAGGAAAAGGAGTTGGCTTCTTCCATATCTGATTTAAGGGGAACAAGTTTTATCTTCCAGGTCAGTAGCCTTATATATAAAGCAGCTTGGATATCAGCTTGAAATGGGAAGTAACTCTAAACTGGATGCCTGCCACTGAATGTGAGTGAACTTGATGTGTAGCTTGAGCTTGCTTGCATTTCTAAATTTCATGATGGTGTAAAGACTGAATCTGTAATTTTGGATGGTAATCCACTAAAAGCCCAAATGATCAGGAAATCAAATTTCCAGCACCTTTGTGAGGGGTGGGGCAGGGAGAGCATAAAAGATGAGAGGACCTCAATCTCAGGGATTTAAAATACTCTGCATTATTCCTAAATCTAATCCTGTTTCTGAACAGATCTTGGAGTAGCTTTGTCTTGTTAAAAAAGAAATGATTGAAATTATTGCCTTTTTATTTTGTGTATTTGCTTCCAATAAATCATTATTTTATCCATGTAGTGTTCTTGTTCTGTCCCTCTGTTGGGTTGTTTGAGTAAAAAGAATGAAGTATTTCTGTTAGATGATGACTGAGCCTCTCATCTTCTCTATTCTAACCCAATTAATAGATTGGTAGGTATCACACTACTAGGGACTAATGAAGTTTTCTCAGTAGCCAAGTACAATTAGAAAAATGCTGTAGTTTCTGACAATAAACAGATATCTGCTCCAAACTACAGTGTCAGGGTTTCCATAAATCAAACTGAGCTTTGTATCTGTTCTCATATAGGACTTCTGTTTTTAAATTACCAGCCCCTACAGAAACCTGGTTTTGCACGTTGTTCTCAAAGTGGTGGGGTTTTTTTGGCCCCCCATCTCCCTATTTCCATAAGCAATGATGTTGTAACAAAATGAATATAAAACATTCTCCCACATTGTGTTCTAGTCGTTGAAATCCACCCTTTCCATATGATGTCTGTGTAAAACTAATGTATTTGAGTTGGAAGGTAAAGCGAAGGAAAGATTCTCAGTAACCCAAAGTCAACACAGTGAATGATGTCAGGCTCCCATCACTGGTGCTGCCCCTCAGAAGATGATGTGCAAAGGGAAACACAAGTCGTCTTTGCTCAGGAAACATCTGGCTGATGCTTCATTTCTCAAGCAGGTCATTGGCTGTTTTTATAATTCAGTGGAACAAAAAATGTGGGAAGACAGGGACACAGACTCCTGATATTACTGCATGCTAGGAGATGATATATCCCCGACAACACTTTCATTTCCCAGGATGTTGGTTTTCTATTTATAAAGAACATTTTGTAAAGGGATCTAATGATACTTAAATACCACTAGACTGAATTTCACTCCCTGAGCATAAACTTGCCTTCCTCTAAATAGGAGGATAGTTCTCAACCAAATTTAGTGTCTCACTGTAGTCCTCTGATCAGAGGAAATTGCTAGACTTTCACACAGGAAACTCTTCACTCATCTCATTTAAAAGACACTGAAAACTTCCATACAAAAATAGAAAGAAAAGCTCACAGCAAGAGGAAAGGTGTTACAGATCCTGATGGTCTGTATGGAATACAAATCATTTTTGAGGAGCAATAAAAAAGAACAAATCTTTATAGCAAGTTTAGTTTTGCTGATTCTTTTCATATCACTCTGGCTTATAACTGCAGACTTAGGAGGAATTCCTGACCAATAAGATAAATAAAGCTGCTGTTTAAGCATTCTACTAATTCCTCTCTGCAACTGTCAATGAAAACATTAATTAGGATTAAATATGCACACATAAAGAGACTGTCATCTTTCTCTGTAGTTCAGTATTCCCTGAATGTTGAGAACTTGACCATAAACAACTATTCTCATCTGGAACCTGAATTATAAATGTATCCTGGAGTCCTGCTGTGAGACAGGAACATTTTACATGGCAACATCTCTCCACTGGAAACCTTCATTTCCAAAGTAAGAACTGCATCCTGTGAGTAAGTGTTTCAGTGGAACCTGCCATAATAACCAATTATGTTGAAAGGCCTTGAATATATGTAATCATTTGAGCCTTGTGAAAGGTTTCCTGCATCCCTGCTGTGCACCATGCTAAACTGAAAGCTGTTCCTGCAGTGTAAGCACAAGTACCTGTAATGCTAAGATTTAAGTGAGTTTGCCTTTATCTGGCCTCACTGGATTTCATGCAAATTTTTAGATTTTTCTAAAGCTATTTCATCACTGGAGGCAGAAAAGATTCTCCGATGGACTTTGTGACATTCTTACCCCGAGCTTAATTGTCTTACTATTCTTAATCTATGGAAGAAACTCCTGGAAATTAATCATTTTAATAGATTGTGTTGTTCCTAGGATGACAAGTTTGGGAGTGTTGCAGTTCCACAGTATGTAAGGCCAGGGGTTACTTATGTGCTGTACAGACTTTGAATAGACACCTGCTGTGAAGTCACAAGGCTCATTGCATTTCTGCCTGAGCATATCTGGAAAGGTCCTAAGTCTTTCCCTGTTTCACCTCGAGCTGTGGGGGTTTTGGCTTTTAATATTCCTAGTGCATATACATCTTCCAAAGCATGACAGAAGCTGTGGGTAATTGGCTGCAAATGGATATTTCATATTCAGCTGCAACTTGGAGTCACAGTTGAAAGAGTGGGGTTTAAATATTTTTATTGAGACCAGGCTACTGCTGTGCGTTTTAAAGTGAATGTGTTTTCTCAGCATGGAAGTCATATAATTGATTTGTACATTGGAGTGGATCCTGCGAGAAGCCAAAATTGCCCTGCCAACCCACTTAGCCCGTGAAAGGCTCATGATGTTGGAACTATTGGAATTAAAACAAGCAGTAGGAACATTCCTCCAGCAGGAAATGACTGTGACACTGGAAGGGCCTATTGTCTCAGGGTGTGAGGTGGGTATGTGAAAGAACACATTGCCTTCCACTCATTTTTTCTTGTAACATGGGAATAACCTGACCCTTGATAACTCTTTAGGTGTGGTTCGAGGAACCACGAAATTGAGAGTGTTATCACTGGATAATGAGCTTGATTAATTCCCTGCAGTGACAGGCAGGCACGTCAGTCATTCAGAAAAAATGACATTCAGATCCATTTGGAACAAGTTAGAGAATAAGAATAAGCAAGTGATCTGAAGACCCTTTAAGGTCTTTCAGCAAAGACCGGCCTAGAAATACCTGCCAGATCACCAAATGCAGTTATAGGTATCTCATAAATCATTGCAAATGCTGTTATTTAACAGACCAGCTTGAACTGAGATACAGTGAGATGCACAAGTGTATGAAAAACATAGAATCAAGATCTGTTTCAGAAACAGGGACATGCACGTTTTTGGCAAGATGCTTGTTGTGGTCTGCATTATTGCTTTAGTTTATTATTTTAACTAAAGCTATTAGTAGGGATTGGTGAGAAACCTGGGGAATTTAAATTAAATTAAATGAAAGCAGACTTTCTGAATCTTTGCTAGTGAAGCTTGATATCATAATAAGTACATTATTGAATGAAAACATGATGATTATACTTGGAAAAGGCCAGCAATGGCAGACCAACTGGGGCTGTGCTGCACACTCACCAAAATGCTACTGGTGCCCGTTGTTACTGCTCATTCCAGCAGCTGCAGGTCAGATCTGAAAGGGTAAAAGCTGGGAAAGGGTCACTCAGGCAAGGCTGAGATGGAATAGAAAGAGAAGATGAAATGCAGGTTTAGGATATCTAAGCATTCCATGATGATCCTCTGGTTTGACCTGAACTATGACAGCACGGATTTTTAAAGGCAGCATCTGAGCCAAATGGCACTCCCAAGATTTTAGCCTTATACATGGCGACATTCTCTTTTTGTCAGATAGGAATATATAGATTCAGCCACATTTAATTAAAATTAAATTTATATTAAAGGATATTTAGTACATACAGTCTTCTTCACCAGATCTGGTACTTGTTACCAGCATAATTCAGTATTTAGGAACAGAGGAAGAAGGAACCTTTATATTGGTTCTACAGTGGACTTTCCTCTCCCTGGTCCAGTGATGGATATTTCCAATCCACATTTACTGCTGAATACAATGTCCTTTACTGTCACATGCCTTTCCCTTTCCCTTCCCCCTTCAATACTGTGTCAACAGCTGGGATGAGCCCAAATCCTAATGTGTGATCTGACCTCTTGACATCATAGCCCAGTGAGCTACCAACCTGGCCATGCTTCCTGCTCCAGAGCACAGGCACAAACATCACTCTCAAGGATCTCCTTCTGCCCATCTATTATTTTTATGCCTGTTGCTACTCCTGCTTTTTAGTGTATTATAAAACTCCTGCCTGTGTTCTTGGTTGCATTCCCAGAATATGTATGTGAATCTGTTCATCTGCATCTTTGTGGGAATAAGAATTATGTCTTTTGGAATTTGTAACTGTTGAAATAAGAAAAATGAGGGGGAGTAAGTTCATTGCTACTGCAGCAAACAAGGAGGAAAACAAAAAAATATTCTTTTTTTAACTCCTCAGAAGGGCAGTTTCAGTCCTACATCTTCAGTGGTTTCCACAGCAGAGATCAAATGAGTGAAACCCCAGCGACAGTGAGGTCTATTTTGGGAAGTGAAGCATCCAGAGAGCTCCTCTGGTTCACTGGGGATAGCAGAGGAAATGGCAAATACTGTAGAAGGCTATTCTGATGTCACATGCTTTTAGGTGGGTTAAAAGGACAAATACTGAGCCTTTCACTTTGGATTCCTCTCTGTCAGTTGCTGTTTGTCAAGCACAGTTGTGTTTTTGTCTACATCACCTATACTGTCCCTCAAGAAATTTTTGACTTTTCAAGTGCTAGTGAAATTTGTCATGTAGTAAAGTACATAAGTAAGCAACAAAATTAGTTCAAATTTTTCACTCGGTTTTAAAACATGCATTAAAAAATAGTTACTGGATTAATTTCAAATGCAAACACAAAGAATTTAAGCTTTCCCCACCTCATTTTCCTCCCACTTGTCAGTTATTAATTATTAAAAATAAAATGGGCTAGAGAAAGACACAATGTAAGGTATAGCAACAAGGAAAATAAATCTCCAGGTTTGGGGAGGAAATGAGGACAATGCTCCAATTGTTACTGAAAAATAAGAAAAATAGTATTTTTACTTTTGTGAAACTGTTTAACATTTTTCAACTATCACCAGTATTTTCCATTGCTGAAAAGCAGTTAATACTGGGGACTAAACAGAGAGAAAGGATTAAGTCTGCAGAGGCAAATAACTCCCTCCTCCTCTCACTGCAGCTCAGTCCAGGTACTAAAGTGTTCATCTCTTCAAAGCCTTGCTGACCATGCCTGGCAAGGGACTGAACTGCCCCCCTGGAGGCAGCAACCTCAAAGGAGTGCAGCCCACTCACCATACGGCTTCAAATGCTATTTTGCTTCATTTGTATTGGAACAGCACAGTCTGGGAACCAAAGGGGCATCACAGGATAGAAATAAATATATTCAGTATTATCCTGGCTTCGGCAGAGTTACCTCGAGAGCAAACCAGGCATGCAGAGGAAATATGATCGTCACTTAATGGACTTAAGGCAGCAGATGCTGACAATTTGAGGCTGCTGACAAACTAAACCTCAGTGTTGTGGTGCAGTGGGTGATGTTGCTATATTGGCAGCCTCGTTGTCTCACAGTGTGACCTTGTGTGGGCAGCGTGGTGAGTCAGCTGGCAGAGGGCTGGCTGCCTGGAATGTGGCAGAGGGGAAGGAAAGCACAAATACCTACAGAGAGGCATGCATGGGAAGTAACGGAGGGCAAGGCAGCACCTGGAAAAGGGCAGCACATACAGCTGAGGAGGGAGGAAAGACTACAGGAAACTGGGTACCCAAACACGGGAGAGCCAGGAAGGAGCATCAAAGCGGTCGGAAAGAGCCACAGGTACCGTGGGACAAACAAGGGCACCAGCGGGCACACACTGCTCCTCATCTGTGCAGGGACAACAGCAGGCATTTGGGAAACACAAGCAATGTAGACACAGCATCTCTCTCTTCTTTTTTTTTTAATCTGAGAAGTCACATCAGCATTTAGTTTCCTTTTTCCTGATGTTTCACGTAGAGTTGGAAAAACACCAGAAAAAAATGGATAAAACAATTATTTGGCTGAAGAAAACAGAATTATTTTGCTAACTCATGTTATTCAGAGACTGGAGCACATCTCTAATACTTCTGTATATGAACAAATGTAGGACATGGCCATTGCTGAAGAAAACACTGAGGCAAATTCTGAGTTGTGAGTTCCTAGGAAGGACCCTCACTCAGGTCTGTGTGAGAATCACACACAGAGCTAAATTCGGGTGCAGATTTTATGCAGAAATCTTCCCCTGCAGCTGCATTGTCTCAGTGAATCAGAAACCTCAACACAATACCTTCAAAATTGTATCAGTTCCCTGCTTACTCCAATGCACACAAAACACATCCCTCTGTTACCTGACCCCCAAAGATCAGGAGTATCCTTAAAGTTTGTTTGCTGGCTCCTTGACCTTGAACTCTGCAAAACTGCTTGAAAGCCAAGTACATACTGAGATTTGGAAACTGGAAGTTTTAAGTCTTCCCTGAATAATGAAACTCAGCAAAATGATGAGCTGCCAACCTTGGTCTTAGGTATATTAATTACAGTCTGCAACTGCCAGCTGGAAACACAGGGTGAAGTCCTGCTCTAAGACAGTGAGACCTTTGCTTTGCCTTTCACCTGCCCAGGCTCTTTGCAGTTCCTGTTCACTTCCAGCATGACAAAAGAAATTATTTTTTTTTATCATTGTCTGAATTTTTCCTGGTCACCATGTGAACAGGGAAGAGCTCAGTTTCATGCTTTTGTTAACTGCTAATGAAATCACAATAGCTGAAATGCAATTTTGTCTCTTAAACTTTTAGCTGGTAACATCTTTTGGATTATTAGTCAAAACTGCCTAGATAAATGTAAAATATTCCTTCTGCTCCTCCTCAAATTCACCAAATACTTTGTATTTCTTTAGGCAAATGAAAAAAAATTGACTGATTTATTTTCTCTCATAGCTATTCTGTATGATCAGTCTGTCCCTATTAGGTCTAACTTATATCTAGACCTTTGCAGATCCCAGAATCTGGAGCTGTGCCTGCTTGTCTATGACTTTATCTCTTGGTATTTCCACTCAGCCATAAATTCTGATTTCTTCTCAGTACCATACTCTTCTTTTTCTAGAGATGACACAGCAGTCACCAAAGAGACCCCTACCCATCAGCCTCTCTGGTGTGCTCATAACCCAAAAAAATATGGATTTTCTAGTATTTCCCCTACTTGTTTTCTGCTTCAGCGTTTATGTTCACGAAATCCTTACAGTGTCCCAGCATTAGATACTCTCCTAAGCCAGTCCCACGTGGCAAGATGAACAGCACTTACAAACTTGTCACATTTTCCAAATCACTTTCCAATATGCACAAAAGAGATTACAAAAAAAAATGGCAAAGTGACTTGCTGATAGTGAGAAAAGGAGAAGAATCTACAAGTAAACTCTCTTCAGGAGATAGGGTTCCAATCAACCTTTTAGGGCTGTAAATTCTCTTCTCATAGTGAGGAAATTGTATTTTTCAAAATTCGGTGATTTAAACACTGAAAACAGCCTGTGAAGAGTTCCCGGGTCTGTTTGGTGACACCAAGTGGTGACAATTGTATAAAACAGGTCCCTGGGAAATGGAAATCCTGGACTGTGGCATCACTGAGCAGGCTGGGGCCGTTTTTGTCCGAATTTAGCAAGGGTGTTTGCTTCTTGCTTGTAAAATCCTGGCTGGGAGACCTCACACAAACCAGGACATCCTAAAATATTGTTTGCATACCGAACACTCTGTTTTGTGATCTCATAATGCACAGCTGAACATCAGGCAATGTCAGAGAGGCCCATTCTGAAACAAATTATGAAAGTGCAAAATCCCCAACACTGTATCTGCAATGGGCTGCCCTCTGCTTTCATTTACAAAGCCAGCTTATAATGTACATTCAATATGCATATAAGTAATCATGATCTAAGGTTTTTAAATTTAAAATATTTTATTAAAATTAGGCTCCAAACCAAATCTGTCTAGGTCATGGTCATCTAATGACAGAAATCTTTCAAAGTGTCTGGAGTTTTAGAGCCAAATCTTTCAAAGAATACCAATAGCTGGATTAAAAGCTTGGAAATTTTGCTAATCCCATTTAGGGTTAGAAATCCAGCCTTTAGATTCGACAGGGCTGAATGGGATTACTCTCTCAATTCTATTAATAGTTTATTAGGTCCATGTAAGGATCACTTAATATTTCTGTGCTTCTTTTTACCCCATCTTTCATATGGGTCTAATTACTGTGCAGAAGATTGATGATTCCAAGGAACAAACGCTGAAATCCCCCATTGCAAAACATTGCCGATGTACATCAAATTGAGCAGAGACATTTGTTCCTGTTTGAGGATGTTATTCATTGCCACAAATTAATGGACCCGAGGAATGTCAGTTCCATACCCACATTTATCTAATATCCAGTGCAATTGCATGATGGCAGATTTGCCTGATGTGATATGTGTGAAGCTGTTGGATTTGAGTGGTGTCTGAACTAACAGTATCTACAGTTCTCTTGGCAGATGCATAAAGAGCTTAAATAGCTGGCCCTTGCAGGGGAGTGTGCTGTTTTCAGCACGAGAAATGGGGTTTGTGGGCAGCTTAGATCAACTTCAGACTGTGGACCAAAACAAACTCAGAGAAGAAATGTGGTTCTGTTTTGCACTTGGTTTACATTTCCCAGCCCAGATGAGTACTGACAGTGAGGGGCTGATTTGCCTGGAAGTGCAATATGGTACTGCCATCTAGTGCTGTGCACAGACTCAGCCTCTGCCATACCACTCAAATATCATGGTTTAATGTGGCACATGGAAACATTAGATAAAAAGATTACATTTCCCATCCATTGATCTAGGAAGTTTAGGATTCTGTTCAGTGACATGCCGACTTTTGGTCAGGCCCTGTGATCTGTCCTGTATTTATATAAAGTGAAATAAGATTGCAACAATGAAAAAGCTCCAAAATTCAGATAAAAGGCACGATGGAAACTATGCTAAAAAAGTGAAGACTGTTATCTACAGAGAAAACATCACAGGAGTGGAGTTGCTCAGTGAGCCAATAATCCCCAGCCAGGAGAGGGTTGTGTCTCCCTCTATTAAATAAAACACCCAGAGCTCTCAGGTGGCCTGCAGATGGTTTCCCATCAAGGTTTTCCTGAGATCATATGGGAAAAATTTGTCAACATTCAAGAATAAGGCAATTTGTTGGTCAATATTTAGTCCCTTGACTCATAATGAAAAGAATTATAATTAAAGTTTTGGTTTACGAGACCAACTTCTGGATGCTGATAAAACACTTGGAGGGAAATGATGCTGAACCACAAAAAAAGGCTGCCAAAGGAAAAACATATTTTAACTGTACAGATTCTGAGTACTGTTAGGTAGGATGTGACTAAAATAACTTTGGCTGTCAGCACCGAGTATCTCATGTTTATTGATGACTGTAATTGTTACTGGTGCAGCAGGAGGAAAGTTGAAATTAAAAAAAATATTCATTTCAAAGTAGGTGATCCCAAACTTACCAGAGTCCATTAAACTCTTGGTTTGAATTTTGGGCCAGTACTTCAAAATGTGTTAAGAGAACTTCAAGTATGGATTGTAACCAGTGAGAACAGTGCAGAGTTAAAGTATTTGCAGGAAAAGGCTCATGAAAAAGTCTTTTCTGCATTCCTCTAATTTTAAACTCATTATTATTTCTCTGAATAGAGGTACTGCTCAGGAACTGGAAAGGTTAGGACAATTATACATTCAATTTGGACAGTACTGGGAAAAGTTCCTCAGGAATACTCTTCTTTTTTATAGTATTTTCCACAGCAAGATGGAATATAATGAATGTAATGCATATGAATATACATAATAAAATATGGAATATATATGAATGTAAGCAGTAAGTATGAGCTTCATTCAATATGCACTGAAATCTTTAAAAGTTCTCTTTTTACTTCAGTAACCACCTGCTTAAGCCTAAAGATACAATTAGAAATTTAAATTGAAATGTAAAGCTTTGGAAGGATTCAAAGATTGTTCTCTTTCAAAGGTGACTCAAAGTAAAAATGAAACACGTAACATTCTCTCTCATGACTTTCCTTTGGATCCAAACTGTAAGTTCTTTTTTATGCTTTCCTTTTTATCAAAGCAAGTGAATATTTTCTTCATGATTTGTCCCACTGAGATTAAGTACTTTGGTAACTTCTATATCATATCAAAATGTGATATTGTAAAATTGCTTTCTTTAATTGACAAAGGATGAAATGTCACACCAGTGTTCATAAGAAGTTTGCACCAACCTCTTAGTATAGTCAATTTTACATAATTTAGGTAGTTGTCTTCATTTGGTGAAAGTATACTATAAAAAGTCATTCTTTTTCTCATTCTTTTCCTGTTAATTGGATTACATAGCTTGCAACTAGAGAAGGAATTATACCTCAGAGTAATTTCTAGGAGAACACAGAGAAAAGCAACCCATTGTTATAATTCAAAGCAAATCTCTTTCTATTTCTGCACACTTTTTCCTTGAAACGTGCAAGAACCCTGCAATAACATCTAGCAAAATATACTTCACCCTATAGCAAATGGAATGCTAAAAATGGTAAAATCCAAGTCAAATTTGTAACATTTGTTTCTTGAATTTAATAAAAATACCAAACAGGAGTGCCAGTGAGATCTGCAACAGCCCTCTGGTGTTATAAGAAGCAGATTACAGATCACATCTTCATTTCCTTTTGCCCTGTGTTGGACTAACATTTTATGACCTTTATAAAACAACCAAACCAGTGGAATGTTGTCATTTTGCACTGTTGTGAGGAAGAACAACGCAGAATCAATCCTGTCTTGGATTTACCATCCATCCTGCAAGTGATCCTCACTGCTGCAGTGATTGCAGGAGCTAATCCTTCCCTCTGTGTTCTCATCACAGGATGCAGCAGGGATGAGCATCTCTAAATGATCTTCTCGGGCAGAGGCCACAAGCTCAGCATCTTCCTCCCCCTTCTGGTCCCTTTCCAATCCCCATGTTTATTCAAGTCCTCATTCAGGACCTTCTGATAACCACACTTTCCACTTTCTAGTGTCAGTTCACATCTTCCAGCATCTGCCCAGCATGGATGACCAATAATGTGGGCTTGGAAGGAGCTTTTTATTACTGGAATTCCTTGTGCAGTGCAAACCCACACAGCCAGTAACTCAAACCAGGCATACAAATCTCCTGGCCTGGCAAAGAATTCATCTCCCCTCAGGCTACCAAAGAGGGAAAAAAGCACCAAAAAACCTGGCCATTATCTGGTTATTTTCTTTGCAATGTACATAAGGCCAAAGCAATAGAAAATGCAGTTATTTCCCACTGAAGAAAAACTATTTGGTTTTTCTAAGCTGTGATCAAACCAGGCTCGATCTGCATTAAAACAAGAATATTGCTTTCCAGTCAAATATTTTGCTATTGTTGCAACCACAGCAATGGAATAAGAAACTGAGCAACAGAAGCAGGAATCCTGCAAGCCATTAATGATGGATCTGGAGCTGGTTTTGTTCTGTGACCTTAATGACAGGTGCGATACAAGAAGAGACGCTGCTGAAGCAGGTAGGAAACAGCCCCGTTCACAAGTCACAGCTCAAATCAGCTTCTAGAAGAGATTGAGCCAGGCTACTTCACAAGATTAAAGGAGAGGCCATTCCACCAAGGAAATAGAAAACAAACATTGAATTCCTGAATAAACAGCACTATTATGCAAAATCCATGGAACTTTTTTCTACATCCTCTTGGCAAAGACCAGCATCTTTCTTCTGCAGTGCAATTGATGTCATATAAACTAGGCAATACAATGGCAACTAGAGAAGCTGATCCAAAAGAACATCAGCAGAATTGCATTAAGCTTGAGAAGACAATTAAGCAAAGACTTAACTACAAAAATGATATTGCTGTTCTAAAGTGCAAAAAAAAAACGGCCAGAAAGTTCATAATTGCTGATTCTAAGCACAAGTCTTACCAACCAATTATGCAAATGTGTCCCTCTCAGCCTGAAGAGATGGGGCACATTCTGATGGCAGGATGACTTTCCTTCAGATTATATCCAAATGATAGACAGGAATGATTTGTGGCATGGGAAAGTTTACTCTTGTCCCAAGGGAAAGAGCTACTAAAAAGACAGCCTTGGATTTTCTCAGGGGTAAAGGTTTTCCTGATTGAGATTATTTATAGAGAATTAGTTTTTATGGGGGGCGTTTTATTATTTTCTTTTTTCTCTTGAAAATTCCATCCGTTCCTCATTATTCACTTCAGATGTTCCACATGAATGAAGCGTATCAAGGTGTTCCTTGTAGAAAAATTCTGACAGCAACTCAGTAAACTCACCATCACTGTAAGTAAATTCAACAATCAGAAAATTACTAATATTTGTCAAAAGTGTTTCATGTTTTCCCTGCTAATCAGCCAATGTACTGGAATAAATGGCATACTTTAAAGGGAATCATCCACATCACAGGGTGTATGCATTCATTATCTACGGGGTAATTAATTTTTCTCCAGCCAGATCAGAACACTTGTGAGCAGTCTGCATATTTAAGATATTTCCTGAGTTGTATCTGCCAGGAAGGATCCTTTGCATGGGAAACTGATTGCTGCTTCTGTGTTATTGTACTTGCAGAACTGCCTTTTTCACAGAGGCTGATTGCCAGTACTGTATTTTACCAGGATTAGTGTACCATGCTGTCTAAAAGCTGTTCTAATATACTCAGCATGATTATAATACAAGTTTTCATTCTCTGGAGTTTTTTATTCTTCTAAAATAGAGGTTTTTATTCTGGGGTTTTTTTATTCTTCCAGATTTCTCATTAGTGAGTCTAAAGAAAATAACACCTTCCTTGTTTGATTAAAATATCCCATGTTCACACTTTCAGTGATAGAAAAAGCTCTTTTAAATCAACCTGTAAAACCATATCAATCTAAGAATGCCTGTATTTATGAAATTCTAAGCCACTTAGGACAATGGTAAAATGATTTAAAATTCAGTTTTTAAAAGAGGATACAGTTACACACCATTAAAATTTTAGGACACATGTCAAGAGGGCTATACTGGTAGATCATGTCCCTGCCCATCTTCCAAAATGTTCTTCAGATCAGGCTGACTCACCTCTGGACCTCTGATATCTCCAAGCTCACAGTGCCCCAGGTGCACTTTATGAGTACAGAGGCTTCAAAGTGTTTTCTGTGTGCAGATCATATGGCTGCAGCTTCTGGTCCAGTGGGAGTATTCGCTGTGATGTTGTTTCTCAGCCAGCTCTACAAAGTGAAGATGAAACAATAACATACTCAGTGGTCTCACAAAACCTCTTTGGTTGTCCTAGAAAAGTTTTGTTTGGGGTTTTTATGCCTATGAATGTTGTTTCTACACAAACACACTCACTTGGCCTTTATGTTATTTCATTTCTCTGGGGTATAGAGCACCATACAAAAACAGACACAGAAAAAAGTGAATTCTCCCTCTTTCCATCCCTTGACATTTTTAATAATTCCTATTGACCCCTGGCCCCTCTGCAGTAACAGATGCAGAGAGTCATGAAACTGTGGGCTGTTCAGCACTGAGATTCTAAAATATCATCCTGATGGGTACTGAAGCAGCTAAATGCCCACAAAACAATAAGAACAAACAAACCAAGCCCCCAACATTATAGTTTTTGAGTCAGTCCTGTAAATCATCCCTCCATCCTCTGACTCCCATGTAATTCCTACCATATCAGCTGTCTGAGCCTGGTCCTCATGCTCTAATATGGAGAGTATAATGCTTAAATGGCAGTTCTCATTTTGACTGCCCTGCTCCATTTTTAAAAGGACAGCAAGGAAGGAATGGACTATTTCCTTTCTTTTAAATAAGGTATTTTCCTTCAATCCTTCTTCTTGTGGAAGAAAAGAAAAAGGAGGTTGTAAAGGCAGTTTTAATTTCCATCCTTTTTTTTCTTTAACTGAGAGATAATTCTGTTTTTCAATGAAAACAGAAAAAAGGAATTGAAGATGGCTTTCTCTCCAGAGAAAATATATAATTAGAAAGCAGTGTCTTCAGCGAGGAGTGATTCAGTAAATGACGTTCATCCATTTGAAGACACAGGATCTTTTAGCATAATTACCATGGGCTCATTTTACAGCTCAGTACCTTGTTGTGCCCTCCCACCTCTGGGTGTTGTCTTTCAGCATGATGTCCAACAGATGCCTGAAAACACTGAGGCCACGTTTGAGGCATTTCATGTGTCAGTCTTTCCCTTTTGAACCATTTCTAGTTCTGTATCTTTGGGAAGAAAGTGCTTTAGATAAGCAAAATTTATTTATGAATCAAATGGAAAAATCTTTGCTTAAGAGAATAACATTCCTCCTGCTTCACATTCCCTACAGATTTGAAATATTGAATAATTTCTTGCTTCAAATTCTAAATACTGGAGTATATAGTTCCTTGTAGAAAACTGCTTGCCTATTTCCTTCCAGAAATAACTGGAAATATGAGTTTGGTCTTTATATATTCCATGGGAAGTGACCCTTTTACACCTTTTAAATTACACAATACCATACAAGTGCAAATTCTTTTTACATAATTGCAGTGATTGACAGGAACTGCAGACATTGCAATAAACAGTTAATCTGAATTTTCCCCAGAGGAAATGGAAGGATCAACATGCTTGGCATTAAAGGAATGATTACAGTGATTATGGATTTCTTAGTTATAGAACTCACAAAACAAAAGTGCCTCACTGTGTATTTATTCCTGGATTTTCCTGTTAATTTTATTGTATTTAAGACCTTTTCAAATGACAATGTGTGTGTAATGCAAGGGATGGGGAAAAGTGAACTGGTACAAATCAGAACACTTCTGCTATTTTAAGTGGACCAAATAAGACTTATTTCAACTGAAATCTGATTAATTCTAACCTGTTTCACATTAGATATTCCATCCAATTCTTTTTAATAATTTGCCTGTCTAAAGAGCTTTTCAAAGCAAAATGACTGCCAATCAGAACAATCCAACTGATTTTTCATTGCATCTTTATTGTTTTCTGTCCATGAAACTGAACAGAAATGGTTAGCAGGGGATTTCAATCAATTCTGGTGGAGTTTACGCTTTTCAAATAGTATACAGCTACATGAACAGGAGATCAAAGAATCTATTTGTCCCATAAAGAGAGTGTTTGGGCTTGTTTTCCATTTTAAAACCAGAATTCAAGGTTATTCAGTGTCAGGAAGTCCTCTACACTGGAAGTTTACAGCTGTGGGACTTCACTAAACCTTCACACAGCTCATGTAGAATGAGCTGGTCAGGGTGTAACCACTGACATACAAGGGCACTACAGCAAAGGATACCAGAGTTTCAGTTCCTTTCTTCTCCTATGACAGATGCTTTCTGATCTTGATTCCTCATCTGGGAAATGAAGAAAAGAATCTCTGGTTCCCTCAGATGGGAGTCACTGTAGGAGCCAGAAAGCCCATTCCCTGTTTCAGTAACACGAAGCACTGAATAACCAACTTGTGCTGTCGGAAGATGGGTTTGTCTGTGTCACAAGTAGCCTGGAAGCTCCTCAGCTCTACTTCATTAATAACAGTAATGATCTGCTGTGTTAGAAATTTGAAACGCATTCAGATCTGCTCTCTCTGCCCCATGAAACTTCAAGATTAGGTCTTGCCCAAACAAAAGGTTGCTGCTACAATGCCCTGAGAAGGGCAGGAGCCCTGGCTGGTGGGCATTTATCAGTGCTCACCACTGAAAGGCTCTTTTTGTCTGCAGCACATTTGAGCAAGCAGGAAAAACTAATAGCTTTGACTTCAGGAGGCCAGACAGTCTGCAGACAAGCCCTGTGCAGATCTCCAGACCGCCCTGCGAAGGCTCCTCAGTTCTTGCCCTCAACACTCCTATTATTCCCTTGCAATCGCTGCCAGTTGGCTTGGAAACCACGGACCTATTTGAACAGCTGAATTCTTCCCTCAGTTACACTTGGCACCACTGAGGACTTCAGGGGAGCTCCAGGGTGTAACCGAGGGCAGGACTTGGCTCCTGGCACTCGCTGCAGACCAGGTCAAGGCCACCAAGTGCATTTTCACCCTTAATGTTTTGATCCATAGCGTTCACAAAAGGAACCCAAAGCCATAATTTGTGTGTCAGGGAGGAATTCCCGCTCCTCCACTGGGGCACAGGATGGTGCTGTGCGTGGAGCTCTGTCCGTGTGCCAGGGGGTGTGGAAGGAGCACATTTCTCAGCTCTGGAGCGTGGAGAGGGTGCCACTCACACGGCCGCCAACCCACGGACCACACCGAGCCCGGCCAGATCCCAGCGCTGCGCTTGAAACGCTGCTTTGTTTTAACCGCATATTTTTATTTCATGAAACAGAGCTAAGTATCCTGAAACTAAAGGAGTATTTTTTCATGCTGCTATAATTTGTGAAATAATGAGACATTTTGGTCTGTTAACTCCTCTTAAGTCTCACCACAATGTTATGCTTTGACTTCATTTGTGGTTGCAAAATATTTACTTTTCTCTTTAGCAGATTATATGAAGCTGTGTATTTTGTCTTGGGAGATATATACATATATTTATATATATTTAATCTTAGTAGAAGCTGTTAGTAAAGCCACTTTTGTGCTCTGATCTGTTTTTGGATCCTCTTTAAAAATATTTACCAGGATATTGTGGATTGATTTGCTGATGTCATCTTTTCTCAAAGAAAAAAATGTTAAAACATACTAATAATGTGGGGGTTTTTTTCACTATGCAGGTCATGTGCACACAAAGAAGTCCTCACTTGTATGGGGAATATACTCCCCAAACAATTATTTAGCCAGATTAAACTTTCTCTCATTAGAGATTATTAATGGAAGGTGGTATTTCTAAAATTGCCAGAGGGAGTTAGAACCTTAAGCCTTCTAAAAAGTCAGAGTGAGTTTTTACCAGGACAAACTCCTGCATAAAGGAGGCAGTGCTGTCTGCTTAGGATTTAAACAGCAGGACCCCTGGGCTTATTTCCCTTCCTGTTCCATCAGCAATCACTCATCAGAACCAGATCATCCCACATTTCCCAGCTGAGCTGCTCTCCAAGTGAAATTTGGGCATTTTCAGGTCCGATCCAAAACTGAGCAGCTACAGTGCCCGGGACACTTCGGATTCCACAGCTGAACCACCTGGAGTTACACTGCTGCTTATGCAATATCACTGTGAAGCAATTAACAATTGAATTTAATGTTTGTAAGAGGTTGTGATACCCTTTGGAAAAACCCACCTGTGTAGCTAGTCATCCTTTTCTCCCCCCATGCCTCCAGCAAAATCCAAATGCCTCAAATCCAGAAATGCCCCTTTATCTGGGTTTTCCATGGAAATTAGAGTCCATCTCAGCTGTAATACCTCCCTGTCTTCATGCCCTAACACCTTAATGCCTTGATGTCTCCATCACTGCCATTACCCTGGGGACTCCTCTGCCTTCCCTACAGAATCCCTACATTTTCGCAGGTGGTTTTTCCCCTATAGATGGTTATACCGACATGCAGTTTGCTGTTCTCACCACAGGGAGTGTTGCAGAATCCTGTCAGTGATCTAAATTTTTCATGACTTGTCAGTCTGTATTTGACCTGCAATTCCTGTCACTTAACTTACATCTTCTTTTTCTTCACCTGGGACTCTACACTTGAGAAAAGCAGATTTTCAGAAGTCTTTATGCACCTGAATAAAGTGACCTTGTTACACTAAAAAGGGGCTTAAAGAAATAAGGAACCTAATTCCTGTTGATTGCCAGTGGAAAGGGACTTAAAATATTTAACAACTTCTAACAGTTTAATTAGCTGCTCCCAGGTGTTGTAAAGCCCCCCAAAATCACTTTTGAAGATAACAACCTTTTCTTTTAATTTGTGCTTTGTTTCCTATTGTGGAAGCAGAGAAAGGACCCACAAATGAACATAAATTATAGACACAATATATATCTCTGTATTGGAGAAGCAGGATAGGAGACGTTTGTTGTACTTTCTGCTTGTGGACCTGTGATGTTTTTAACCCCACTTCCAGCTATCTTTATACTAAATATCTATATTAAGCCTTAAGATTCCTCAAAAGACATTAAAGTAATTCAGATTGAGCCCAAGCTTCACCTTTTTTTTTTTCATTCTTTTGTTGTTTTTGTTTGATTGGTTGTTTTTGTTCCCCCAGAATTTAGCAATAACAAATGCCTGACCTTTGTTTTCATTCTTATATGGATTTAAAGCAATTTGGGGAAGGGAGGGGGAAGAGGGAGGAGTGAAGGGGAATTTCTAATTTTTCCACAAGACACATCTTGGAGAAAGATGAATTAATTTAGGAAACAACAGATGCATATGTCTTCCAAATGTCTCAGGGTTTTTGAGCTTGTGAAGGCAAATGATGTGTTTTATTGTTGTCTTTTATACCTACTCTTGTCTCCTAGTAGAGTCCCAGGATTTCTGAGGCTTGGGTTACACAGGAGCCACAGAAGCTGGGTTGAACGAGACAGGCTGACACTGCTCTTGCACCTCAGTTTTGCTGAGAAAACTCAATTTGGTGACTCCAAACCAAAAATTAAAATCTACACTAAAGAATTTGAACAGAAGCACTGGGGTGATTCCACAATAATGACTTATATTTTGTATTCTTATTAATCAAACACTTTGGGCTCTAGCCAGGGATGAAATCCTATGCAGTAATACATATGTAGTGAAAACATGATACATACCCAAAGAATTCTGGCCTAAGTGGAGTGGAACATTGCATACTCATCCTGCTTTTCAAAGAGCTTAGCCAAGGCTTTCCTTTTTGCAGTGCTAATTTTCTTGGATGCAAAGAACAGCAGATGCCTATAAAACTTTCACCATGTGGTGCTTTGTCAGTGTACTCCAGAGGGCAGCATGGTAATGCCACTGAGATTGTCTGTCAAGTCATACAAGATTCCTCTGACTTTTCATATTAAAAATAAACATTATGTACTAATAATTTTACACAGAGAAGCCATCAAATATATGAGAGCAACATCTGAAGGAATGCTGTTCAGACTTCATAGGTAACTATATAAAAGTTGTTTATAAGGAGAGGAAGTTTAAATTAAAAATATCGGTCCTCCTCTACAGTATGTTAGTTTTCTAAGCTCTAAAATCTCAAGCTAAATTAAAACAGAAAACAATATTAAAATAGCCTTAGTCTTCTTTAAAAAATGTTTATTTTCTGATGATTTTCCTGCTCAGCCTCAATTTTGGATGAGAAAAATGTTAATATATTAGCTTCACGTATAACATATTCTGTATTAAGTTCTTTCTTCAAAGTCAAAGACATATATGAAAGCTCTGCTGATTATAACTGTCATTTTTGCAGTGTCCAAATAGGGGGAGGAAAAACCTAACTTTTAAAATCCTTTGCTTTAGAAAATGTTCAGTGCCCTTGGTGCTTCTAGATATTGCAGCCTAATACATTATTTGTTTTGGTGATTTATATCTAAGATAGATCTTAATGAAAATCACACCTCTTTACAGAAAAAAGCCCAAACCAATCTGCAAAGGGTTGATCACAGTATTTGATTATATTTAGCTAAATTGTATTATTGGAGTAAAATGCATCCCTTTTATCATTGTCCTTAATATGCTAATCTGACAATTAGCCAGTCCCCCATTAAAAATGTTCACACACACATATATATCTATATAGAACAAATATATTCAGTATATATAAACATATATGCAGGTGCCAGAATGCTGAGCAACTGAGAATTAATTGCCACCACCACAGTAACATTAAAAAACTATTTCTCAAGAATATTATTATATAAAATTACAATAGGATCATATTCCAATTGTTTTAATAAAGTGACTACAATACAGGGCATTGTTTAGTCAGGATTGGCCATAAAATGCTGAAATTAAGCCCCAACATATATGTAGTAGAGGGTTTCTTATAAATAATGCCAGCAAGACAAATGGCAACCCCTATATATTGCAACCATTAAAAAGCTCATGGACTGTTGTTTTGCTTATTATGGATTTTATCAGGGTTTTGTTGAGTGAAGTAGCAATTAAACTAAATATGCTGTCCCAGAAACCATTTATTACTCCTCTGTCTACACAGGGCAGACTATACTGAAAGAGAGCATGACTTGCATTTCAAAACATGGTTTAAGATTTCCTTTCAGTGCCTGTAAAGAACCTGGTATGGGTCTCTCACAAGTGACCTGATGAAGCCAAAAATCTCCTGGGTCCAATTTTTAGAATTTTGAGTCCTATGCCACTTGCCTAACACAGCAGGTGCATTTCCCAAACAATTTCTGGGTCATTTATGATGCCGTCAATAATCCAGCCTAGTGTTCTGAAAGTCAAAGGAAGTCTTTGTGTTTGATGAACTCTGGAACAAGCCTTGCAGCCCACACTTTTCATTCTGTAAGTTTTTTTCTGGAGAAGTGTAGACACAAGAAAAACTTCCTAAGGAATTCTGGAGAAGATAATTTTCCTGTATAATTTTTTTAAAAAATCAGGATCTTTAGAAGAAAAACTATGCAGATTCACATTTGTACCAAGGCCTAAGCAATGCCAGGGCTGTACCAACACAGAACACTTAGAGATGCTGTAATACCTTTGCCCAGAGTCTCCCCCCAAAGAAGGATGTACTTAAGGAGGGATCAGTACGAGGAAATCGGTAATTACAATCTGTAGATAATTAGGCTTAGAGGAAGGTTGGCTAAAGATAGTATCTTGCAAGGGAAAACACATTTTCTGCAGTCTGAAAAGACAGACACTGCCACAGTATGTTTTTGACAGCTCGTTAACTTTATCTGCCAGCCCTGACCATGGGCATGGGGATTTTTGGCTGAGTTCTGCTTCACTGTTTATCTGTGTCCTGCAGGTCAAGCACAGCTGCCTTCATTTCCCTTTGTCTGCTTGCTTGGTATGAAAATAGATTTTAATAGCCCAACTATTTTAATTAATTTTTAATTTATGTAACTTTTGCTCTCTGTGTTCAAACATGCATCCGCCTGGGCAGCTCCAGCCTTGCTTTTGATCCATGTCTCATCCTTCCATGGGCATCTACAATGGTTACAGTGGGCATGGAGACATAGAAAACACGGCAGAGACTCATTGTGATAAAAATACGTGGTAAATATGTGTTTAACTGACCTCTTCAGTTAACCTGTAATAAAAATATTCCATTACACAATAAAAGTAATGGTGTGGATTGCCAGAAAAGTGACAAGGAAAAATACTCTTGTAGGTCAAATATTCCCCTCAGACTCGAGATCTGTATTCAGCTGCTCCCATAAATATTCTTTGTTTCACAGAATAAAACCCCACCTTCTCTATGCTATATTTGTCCCTGTGTAAAACTCATTCTCTCTTACGCTAAACCAAGATGTTTGGGACAGAGGCTGTGGAATTACACTCTTTGTAGAGCCTCGTAGCAGTATGGGCTGGTGGCTTCTGGGGCTGCTGAGTGCTGTGCGTGATATATTCTTGGACTTGGTTTGATTTCACTGCCAACACTTTAGGTCAGCCCCTAAGCTGCTTTAGTTTTTAATTAAAATACATCAATAATACCCTTTGAATACCTGCTCCTCTGTTGTTTCCAGCTACGTGCTAATTTTGTTGTCCTCATTTACCCAACATTTAATTTTCTGGTTGTTATCTGGAGAATTTCCACGGTGTTTTTCTGAGCTCTTTTTGTTGTTGTCGCTGTGGTTGTGCTGTCTTGCTCCAAAAGACACCTGCTCCAAAGGTAAATCAGACTGCCACCTTCTTACTCACTCCCCCCATGATCTCCACAGGAGAAGAGCATCAGTCATTGACCTGTGATTATCTTTAATTCACTGGTACTTTCCTTGGAACAGCTGCATGAGAGACTGAAACTGGTGCAATGAAGAGAGTGCAGTGGATCCTTCCAGCATGAGAAGAGTGAAGCCACACACACTTACACAGAACTGCACGTGCACACCTCAGCCACGATACAATTAAGACTTGCCCCAAAGAAATGATGATCCAAGGTTTTCTGCAAGTGTTAAACAAGTGTTTCAGTGGCTCAGTGCTGTGTTGTCTGTGTTGCCAACTCTCTCAGTTCCTACTGAGAATCTTTCAATGATATCTGCCTAAAATCTCATTTCTGAAAGTCATAACGCTGCATGAGAACCTCCAGATTCATTATGGGGGGAAAGAAAGAGTTTCTGTCATTGCAAAGAAAAAAACTGGAAAACACAACACAGATGTTTCCTTAAGGCTCAGTAAACAGAAAGCAAATTAAAAAATACCTTTTTTTAAAGTACTTTGATTCAAAGAGCAATCTTTTAAAACTTAAAGGCCAGCCTGATGATGTTTTAGTACTTCAGGTTGACAGGACGATCAGGGAGACTATTCACAGAGTATAAAGATAAAAATGTGCAAAAGATCTTTGTCAGATCTGGGCCTACAGCCAGCCTCTCACTCCCCAAGAGCATGTCATATGGCACTACTTCTAAATTTGGCTCACATTTGTTTTGGTGAGTGCAAAATTTGTCTAGATCCAAAGCTAGCTCTGCATCTACCATTTAAAGCTTTTCCATCACATGTAGAAACCTCCAAATAAATAAAATTTACAAAGAAGCTTTTATCTGGATGTAGATGTGTTTTTAAGTAAGAGTGAAAGTAAAGCAGCACTGGGCAGGGACCCAGAGGCTGATACCTGACCTATAAACTACCACTGATCACAGTATTTAGTGAATTCACTAAAAATATCTTCCTCAGATTCCCTGCCTAAAGGCAGACAGCCCTCCTGGCTCTTCTTGTCTGCACTACAATTTGCCCCCATAAAGCCCTGGGGAATCAGGATAAAAGCAATGGCAAAAACTGAATGGGATAATTTCCTTCCTCTCCAATGTTTTCCATGTAATTTTGACTGCTAAATCTGCAAAGTAACAAGTCAGCAAAGAAAATCTTTGACAATGACTGCATGTCTCACACTGCTCCTCCCTCCTCCCCCTTTTTAGCTGTTTATGCTAAATCACTTTTTATTTGCCACATGGAAAAAGCCGGTGCCCAACATGAGGATTCACCAAATGCAGCATCTCCCTTAACCCTTTCCAAACTCCAGAATACTCCAGAAGAAAAGGTGGAGTTCACTCCTCTCTCAAGAAAAGCACAGAATGTAAAACCCCCCAAAAATACCTATCCAAGCAGAAAAGGATTCTTTTCCTTAATCTACTGATACACACAGAACACCACATAAGTAACACCCCCCTTCTTCCCCTTCCTGAATGATTCTTTCCTCTTTGAACATGTTTTGCTCTGGATGAGGGGGGAAATGACAGCAAAATCAAGAGCAACACAGCAGTAAAATGTCCCCAAAAAGTCCCCAGACCTGTGACTGGAGCAGCCCTTTAGCATTAAAGCCCTCAGGTATTTTGGGAGCAAGAACCATCAGATCAGGGAGATGGCGAGGAAGTGACCCTGAGTTTGGGCACAAGGACTGAGGGGGGCGAGGAAGAGTTTATAATCACCTGAGGGAAAAGTGCTGTCACCTCAGGGAAAATTATTGTCACCTGAGGGAAAGCATCTTTCTCGACACCTCAGGGAAAACCACTCTCCTGTCACCCAAGGGGAAAATCCTCTTCTGTCGTCTCAGGGAAAACTCCTGACACCTCAGGGGAGGTTTCTCTCCTGCCATGAGGAAAACTCTCCTGGCACTGAGGGAAAGCAGTCCCCACAAAACCCCTCCGGAAACTTCAAGGTGAAGTTTTGAGCTTTTTAAACATTTTTTTTTTGAGCATTTAAAAATTCATTTTCAGGTAATGCAAATGTTGTAGTGTCCGAGACAATGAGCCCAAAATTTTGCGTGGTCAGAAAACCCTGTAGACAACCCCACACGGGAGTCTGTTTGCGCACATGGCTATTTTAATTGTGTAAATATTTATTTCAAACAATTATTTCAATACCTCTCTGAAACAGTTGGATGAGCTAGCATGGAGGAGAGGCAAAGGTTTTACACTTGAAGTGAAATTTCCAATTTAAATGCCCTGGTCCCATGGCCTGGGGTGTGGTGGCTCTTTGGGTCCAGGGCCTCAACTGGAATAGGTGTAGCACTGCCTGTTTATGTCTGTACACAACATAATAAGATAAAAATAGAAATATTGTCATGCTATTATAGGAATATACTAATGCAAATATTACTTCACACAGTTTCTGAAAGAACTAGCTGTGGTTTGAGACAGTGTCCAGCCAACCTATCCCCTGATTTCAATATTGAAAGAAAACACATTAGAATATATATTGGGATTTGCTAAGTTTTAGGTTTATAGAGAAGTGTGGAAATCTAATGGTTTCTCAAACAGAAAAAGGTAAGACACTTCATGTGGAAAGTGGGTACAAAATTGAGACTTTGATTGAACCCTAAGCCATTCAGGCTGAGTTTACAATGTGAGCCTTTTACCTGAAAAATGCAAACCTGCTTTTGACCTTTTATTTATTTTGAAAGTATTAACCTTCAAATGACTGAAGAATACAATCCTAATGGATGCAATTTCCTCTTGCAATGCTCCTCTGACATGGCACATTCAAAAGGTGTGGGACTGGCTGTCATTGCTTATACTAAAGTTCTTTTGCTCCTACCATAAGCCCAGGATTGCAAGGGCTCATTGGCAGGATAATGGCAGTGTCACTTCAAACAGCAGGGCTCCTTTTCATTGTCTGCAGAGAATCTGACCATTGCTCTGGGCCTTGAGCACAATTTCTTGCATGCCTTAAAATCTTCCTTCAGTCTCCATCCTTAAAGGGTCTCCAAGTGGTAACCACTTCAGTCCCCTCTTTGCTTTTTGCTTT
The DNA here is from genome assembly GCA_013396655.1 of Campylorhamphus procurvoides. NCBI lineage: Eukaryota > Metazoa > Chordata > Aves > Passeriformes > Dendrocolaptidae > Campylorhamphus > Campylorhamphus procurvoides. Next base: position 606,472 of record WBMV01001708.1, on the reverse strand, counting down.
CCACCTGAAATAGAAGACATATTATGTTCCAATAGGATGAGACCTATTTACAGTTTCAAATAGCTCATCTGTGTGAGACTTTTCTTTACCTGAGTTGTGAAATGGTTTGTCTTCTACCAGTCCTTTGCATGAAGTAAAACAAACAAAGATTTACAGCAAAATAGGTTTTCCTTGGAGTGCACTGGAAGATCTGCCATTCAAACAATGGGGTACAATGACATTTCCACCAGATTCCTTTCTCCTCCCTTTTCCCCTCAGCTTATTACCTACCCAGGGGATGAGAACAGCCCCTCACTGGCTAGCCTTGTCCAGAGAAGGTCAGGCTTAAACCCTTGTGACTGGAATTATTTTGTCTCCTTGCTATCCAGCACTGCCATGTGAATGAGGTCATGGCATTAAGTGATTCTAGCCTGGCTCCATAATACCTTCCCTTTATGCCCTTAAGGACTTCTGGGATCTGAGCGCTGTATTTGGGGACTATTCCATAGGAATCTTTTCTTTAGAATTAATGACATTGTTGGATTTGTATCCTTATGTGCTTTCTGTCTTCAAGTGATTGTTTCTTCCCAATAATACAAACACTTCAAATGTCAAGATTCTGATTCTGTGTATTCTGCAGGGAAAGTGGGAGGCAGAAATCCCAATTGTTTATTTCAATTCAAAAAGGTAATGCCCTCTTATAAAAGTTGTCTTATCTCAGTCAGATTCCAATGTGGAAAAATGAATCAAGGCACTTAAACTTTTCTTCTGCCACTGTATTTAACATTTCTTTCTTTTTTTCTCCAAAGTGTCAGGAAGTGGTGCTGAGTTGGCAGCAGTATATACCATCCCAGAGGAGGCTGTAAAGTAAGTGTTAAAAATGTTTAGTCCTGTCTATAAAAATGAGTTTTACTGAACTCTAAAGTAACAGAACTGCCTCTTCCAGCAGTTTTTGTGGTTATTAATAGATGTTAGTGAGTTAATTATTTTCCAATGGACACATAAATTCTTATCTTAACTCTCCATTCAAATCGAATACTTTCCTAACCTTTGCTATTATGATATAATTTCTGTGAACTCCTTCCTATAGAATCAAATTTACCACTGTATATTTTAGTAGGCTTGTGGGAATGATTATTGATTCATATAACTGAATCGTGGGAAGACTTCTCCTTTTGATGGAGAGCTTGTCTTGAAAATTTGTGTTACCATTCATCTGTTCACTTGTATTGCCACAGAAGTTACTGTAATTAAGTTATCTCATACACTAGAATAAATTTAGGAAGCTGTGTTAAAAAGATGGCCCTTCATCAGAATATTAGAATTATTTCCTGTCATTCCTTTGTTATTTAATCAGTTACACTGTTTATGATCCTCCTGCAGTCTAATTGTCAGCATGATGGTGCTAACATCAATAATGTAATTTAACTTTTTGAAGGGAACACTGTATCTGTCAGGAGTACTGCAGCCTTTGCTGTTCTCCTGTTAAGTTGAGAATTTTTCCTTTTATTAAGACATAACTTCATTTTAAGGGAACACCTACCTTTTGAATACCATGCTATACATGATCTTGATTGTTTGAAAATCCTTTCGCATTTTCACTGTGCTCTCACAAGGTTATTATCATATTTTATATCTTTTCTGGGGGTTCAAAATGCCACTGGAGGACAGATGACAACCCATAGTGTACCCTTACCGTCTAGTGTGTTGCTGTGTGCTCTCAGGTTGCTTTTCCTTGAGTAGTTGGGTACTATCAGCTGTCAGTTGCTCAGCTATTGTTTCCTGCCCGCAGCAGCTCAGCGAGTGGGAGATGACAGAGCGGCTCGGGCAGCAAGAGAACTCCGATGGAGATATAAATTATTGGAAGAGAGTTCATCCAGGGAATTGCACACAGACAAAGCAGCCCTGATGAAATGCATCCCTGTCAAGGACGGTTTGTTTCAGCTGAGGCTTGAATAACAACAGAAGTGAAAAAGAGAGTAGGCTGATGAGGGGGAAAGCAAACTGGAGTCACTGCATGTAAGTATTTTCAAATATTTCCTTACATAGTTCACTTGTCTGATGAGCAGATTGCTGTATGCATTTCTGGACACAATTTTTCATCTTTGAAGGATTAAAATTGCATTTCCTTTACCGTGATGCATAAGCAGAGTACTTCTTTGCTGTTCTCTAAATACGTAGAACATTTTATATGAAGAATGGAATTTGAAATATTTGTAGGGGAGAAATCACTTTTGTTTTGCCTTCCAAGTATATGCTGATATTTTAAACCAAGTATATACTGACACTTTGATGCGTGGTCAATACCTTCTCATGGAGCATATTTATAAACAAGTAATGGTTCAACAAATAAATATTTAAGACCGGGTGTTTATAATTTCCATTTATGGAACTGTTTGTATTTCTACTGTTTTGTTCAAGAGTCATTTTATGGAAGGGTGTTAATAGCAATTACTTACCTGCATTTGCACATGAGCAAACCCAGTACTAAAATTTGGCAAACTGGAATGAGTATGTGTAGAGTTTTATGACAGTCTGAGACAAACTGTGGTTTTTTAATGAAAAGTTCTTATTTCCTTTGGTTCTCCCCAAAAAGGTGTGTGGTTTTTTTGTGATAAGTAAGGAATGAGTAAATTTGGGAGTTACCAAAAACTTCAGGGCACCAGTTTTGAATGGAACAAATCAACTCCAGCCAATGGAAGATTAAGGAACCTAATTAAGATTAGTTTGCATTGTGCTACCACACTCAGACTGCTATGACACATGGAATAAAAAGGGATCATTTGGATTTTCTGAAACCTGGTTATTAACCTGCAATTATTTCTCAGTATGTTTTCCAAGCACTACTCATTAGCAACGAATTCAAAGCTCCTGTGCCTGCTATAGCAACAGCTCTTCTGGTTTTTAGAACATTTATGGGGAACCGTGGCACTGCAGCAAGGCTACATTTTTTTCTTGTTTCATAAACTGATTATGATGTCTTTTTGAAGTGAAAACCAGGGATATAACTTCCCATGAGCCTGACTTCTCTGGAAGAAATTGATTTGGCTGTATCTTGTCAGAGGCTCTAGATAAATAGTGATTCATGTAACTGAATAGTCTCATGGAGACTGCTCCTTCTGATGGAAGAAACTTGGCCTGCACATGCATGTTGGCGTTTAATTGACTGTCTTGGAAGTAGCCTGACATTCTTGTCTGTACTCTTTCCACATACTGCATCAAGTGGTACTGAGTTCTTTTTTTAAAGACAAGTTTAATGGTTTTAAGCTCATGATAAAGCAAGTCTACAAGGAATTTCCCTAAAACTTCGTACTGCGCTCAGTACAAGCAATGACAGAAGGGCAGCCAGTAATTCTGAGGAATTAATGCCCACCTCCTTTGTTTTCTAGATGATGGCATATCCAGCTATACTGAGTCTTTAGTGCTAATCTCAACAGGCCCTCTCTTGCATTTCTTGCCTTTATTGTTCCTACAGCTTCCCTGGTGTAGAGTTAGTGGATGATGCTATTAGATGTTTTAAATCTAGGTTTTTACAAGCATTTTATGCATTTATAGAATAAAGTGAGGACTCCTTGTTCAGCCAAATTGAATGATGGCAGGTAATTCTCCCTATCATTAGGGCTGACTAGAAATACTTTCTCCTAAAATCAAATTAGTTTCAGTATTCTCACTATGAAATCCAAAAATTATAGCTGCTCTTTTTAGGAGGTTTTATGACAGATTTGGTCTCCCCCCAACAGAAAGATATATTTTTGTTTTAATGAAAACTTATTTCCCCACAGATTTATGACTGAAAAAGCTCCTATATAAAATAGTATTAATCTTTACCTGTTAGCTGTGTTTACAATATGTTGCAGGGTTTACTCAATGCAAAAGCTCATATAGAACTTCAGCAAAGCTGAATTCAATGTAGCTGAGTTGATATTTAAGAAAGTTTTGTATTAAAGACACAGCTTTCAATCCTTTTATGATCTCTCATTGGGATAAATTTGTGGGCCCAGTAGTGGATCCTGTCCTTTAACTTTGAAAAAGCAGAGTGAAAATCACCAGTGAGAGAGATGAAAACATTCTGCAGTCCACAGCAGTTTCTGTGCTACATGGCCTTTGAGTTGCCTGAAGAACAATTGGGGAATTGCTTTAGAGAAGTCATAAATTGTTCGGGGATTTACTCAACAGATTCTAATTCTGGATGAAATATGTGATTATGGAAGCACATAATAAGCATTCTCTCCTACACTCACAATGAGTTCTATTTTCAAATCGTTCTCTGCTACAAATAGGCAGATTCTGTCAGCCCCTTCACATGCTTCAGCCAGGTTCCAGAAGAGACTTCTAAGAAGATGAAGTGATTTTCCCTTCTGAATAAATAAACAAACAGAATTCCTGCTTGCCCTACAAGTTCCACTGCTGTGCAGTGATGCTGGGTTGGTTTCAGGTGTGATGATTTCCACCCTTCCAGGGAGCAGAGAAGAGCAAAGAGCACAACCATTAGGACCTCCCCACAAGAGGTACAACCTGTTTCTTGTGTTCTGTTGAGGAATGAGCAGAGAAGGCCTGATGGGAGCAGTTGGTGGGGATATTTGGCCAACCTCCCATCCAAGCTTCCAGCAGACTAACTGAATTAAGACCTTGCCTCTGTTGGGGCCCCAGTCCATAATAAGAGCCTTGGTGACAGAATGGGAAGGAATTATATCAAAACATGGCAAAGATGAGAATATTCTGAAAATTCCTGAGCCATAGGAAAACCCATGAGGCTTTTTTTTTTCCTTAGCTTGAAGAAGCAGGTAAAAAGTTTATTGAATCTTAACACTTTTTTAAAGCACTTTCACAGTCATTAGCAAAACTATGTATCAGTTGGCATTGCTCCTTAGTGTTCTTCAGTAATGACAAAGAGGTAAAATAAAAGCATAGAATTATGTGGAGAGATCCAAAGCACTGATTCATGCCCTTTATATGTAAAAGTACGCCCTGGAAAGTTCATATTTAAATTTTCTGAAAGCATGAGTGAATTTGCTCCTGCTCTTATCCTTCCCCTTGTAGAGTAATTTTCAGTGGCTATAAAATGTGGTTATTAAATCTAGAATGTATCTTCTGCAGTGCTGTTAAGTTGAGAAATATAGATGTCAAGATAGCTACAGATTCCTTAAAGACAGCCTTTTGGTCCAATGAATGTGTCAGTAAAGGAAACCAAGCATTTCTCTTAATAAAATGCTTTTCAGCATCCTTGAGGACACATTAAGTGATCTCTTTAGAAGTCATATTCAGTAAGCTAATTAGCGTGATCAGAGTGTGCATTCCTTCCTTATGATTAACTTCATGGCACTGAAAAGAAAACTCTAGGTAAAAGTCTTACAGTGACACTAAATACATAGATTCTTATATTCTGTATTGGAATGCATGACACACTGGCTGCAGTTTGAATAACTGTTTAAAGTATTTTGAAAGCAGCAGGGACATAATTCAAGTTAAGCTCTCACTTTCCCTCGGCAGAAATACACAGGGCATTAAACAGCTTGGGCAAACAGTCTGGAAAGTTACATTGCGGTTCATCTTGTTACACTTGGTGCTTTATGTGTAATGGTGGTTTTTACTCGGAGTTTGACTCAGGAAAGCAGGGGCTTCAGCTTCTTTAGGAAAACATAAAGATTTGCAATTCCTAATCTTCTTTATTGTGATAATCTGCTCACCGTGAAGCAAAGATAAAGTGTATGTAAAGTGATAAGGACCACTTTCATCACACTCTTAGAACTTTGCTGTTCAAGAGATTATGAATATGACAATATTAACCACAGGAAAAATGTTACTGATGATTTTTTAAATTTTTAAAAACTGAGATATGAGTGGCATGACCTATCCCTGATGCACTTGCTTTGATGTTAATTGGCACAATGATGTTTTTATAGCACCCACATGAACACTGCTCTATAGCATTGTGCTAGGTAGTGATGCTCAGGTATGCTGTTCCCTATGAATTGGTCTGTTCTCAGTTTAGTCAACTGAATTAGGTAAATTATTGATTGCAGTAAGATGGAAATCCAAATGTTATATTCCTTAGAGACTGGGACTGAAATAGATGAATGAGAAGATGTTATTTAATACTGCCTACAGAGTTTAGGTGAGCAGCTCTTCAGCAGAATTGCACAGCTTAAATATTGTGTTTTCCTCTGTGTCTGATGTGGTGAACTGACTGATGTCTTATTTAGCTATGATGAGATACATCAGCGTAGCTCCTACTAACACTCTCTGATTTCTCTTTTATTGCTGGCTTATGTCAGTTTATTGATCTGTCTCCATTTGGAGGTCTCTCCATGTTTCCCCCTGCCATTGAACCACTTCTAGCTGAAGCAATACTAACACATTTCTTTAGATTAAACTCTTTACTGCTTTTGAGCCACCAGGTTATATGAAAATGAGTGGGATTTGGTAATTGAAAGATTACAATTGCACTGTTTTCAGTAACAAATTATTGTTGACATATTGGGTATTGTGGCACTGTAATAAAAAAAAAAGATTCCATAAAAATACATATCTCCACCCACACTTTTGGTTATTGTGCGTATTCTGATTGGTCATGAATATCTCTTTCAAGGACTAGTACACCGGATGAATGACCATCATTTAGGTGTTAGAACTAACAAATTAAAAATAACCAACCACCAGATCAGTATCCCAAGGGTGAGTTTGCAATTGAATTAAATCTAGAATCTGAAGAAGAACTGTCCTTCTTACTTCCAGCACTTCAGTAGTTTCATTTCTTATTTAAAATACTAAGCTCTCTGTGAATTTTATCAGAGAATGCTACTTTATGGGGCTCTGTAGCTACAGATTGCTGTCTCTGAAGTTTGTGCTCCAGAGCAGAGAAGGGGAGAATGCAGTTATATGTTCCATCTTTACTACTGCATTCCTTGGAAGGTTCCAGATGTTTACCTTTATCTGACTTCAGATTTTGGGCCTTTGTGGTTGCTGGCAAGAGCAGTTGAATTCTTTCATGCCTGTTGCTTTAATAAGGAATGTGAAGCCACATACACAGTAACATGAGAACACAACAGTATGAAGCACAAATAATCCCTGATGAGATGCATATCTTGAGTAGGGATAAGGAATGCTTTGCACCCGATGCTTTATTTGGACTGTTACTCTGCAAAATTCCAAAAGGGGGCAATCTTACCCTCTGTCTGGAAGTCTATAAATATAATTCAACTAGAAAATGCAGCACACTACTTTCTAAGTTCTCATTTACCTTATAAAACTGAAGGTTAGCGCAATGGTAAAAGCAGCTTTTAAGGGCTTGGTTTCGTTTTTGAAAAGCAAGTTTTAAAAGTGACACTGGATTTTCAAACTTTATTAACTGCAGCAGTATGAATACTTGTGGTCACTTTCAAATTGTGAGGGTTAAAATTATCTGATGCCCTTACTTGTAGTGAAAAATCATGCTGTTGAGAGGAAGATATATTTAAAAAATTATACACTGATATTCCTCTTGAGCATAAGTCAAACATACTTGTGAGGGAGATTCAGAAGAAAAAGAGGATCTCAGATTCACCCTCCTTTACCAGCCACTGGTGAATTTGAGTCAAAAACTCTGTATGCACTTGGAGGAATGCAAATTTGTTTTTATAATTTCTTATCTTTCTGTAGTGAAGTAGGAGAAATAACCTGTAGCCTCGTGCTTGCCACTAATGTGTAGTAACTTTTTGACTAGAGTGAGTATTTTCTGTAAGGACAATGCCTATTTCCTTTCTATATGCTTTCCCAGCAATGTGTTTTTGATCCATCCTTTTTAATTTGATGGCAATAATCATTTAACTCTACAAAATGAAAACATTTCATGTTTATGATATATATGCATCTATTACGCCCTTCCCCAATAGTTTTAATAGATATTATAAAGACAATACCAAGGCAATATCTTTTGGTTGAACCAAACGGGTGTTCAGAAGGAACATGATGAGAAGCAATCCTGTTCTTGACTGTGTGGCACAAAATGCTGCAGTCACAGCCTCGCACTTTGCCCCAGGGACCAACCTCCTGAGTATCCTGCCTTACTCTAACACTGGGTGTCTGCTACATGTTCCTAACTCTGGCATCTCACTAGTAACTCCCTGCCTTGGAAATCGGGGATATCTCACCCCCTGCCTCAACTGGGACCGGCCTGGCAGCTGAAGGAAGAGATGTGGCACTGGGAGGGCAGGTGGGAGCCGTACTGGGGGGAAGGAAATGAAGACATTCAGCTGAGGGATATATCCTGATCTTGGTCTTAAGGTTAGAGAACATTTCAGTTTTAAAGATATTGATATTTTTGAGAGGCTTCTGATTGCCAATATTTATGGACTGAATGATCATTGTTCAGTAATTTCTCTTTTCACCTGTGGTTCATCCCCATAACACTGGGGCTGCATATCTACCCCTGATAAGGCCAAATCCTATAATGAGTCGTTCCTACATGGAGTCTGGCTAAAGCTGATAGATTACTTGTAGTTCAATGAGTTTCAGTTTGTGATGTTTGCAAGCTTGGGCTCCAGTCCATGTAGTATGAATAAAGAGGTACAGACTGTCAACCTGTGTAAGCTGCAGTGGCTCTGACCCCTGATCCACAGCCAGGAGTAAGGCTGGAACAGTCACAGTTCCATAAAGCGTTATGGTTAAATATGTTTTCATAAGATGTAAATGAAGCTAAAATAAATTATAGCACCACTTTATTTTTATTGTGTTAAGCAGTATACATAACAAATTAATTTATTTTTTTTTACCTTGCTTCACATTCATATGATGTAGACTATTTTAAACCCAGCTGCATTTTTTTCCTCACCAGAGAAGATGACCGTACCAATTGCCTCACTATCTGTTTACATTCTGGAAAGAGTCATTTGGGATTTTCTCTTTCTGAAATAAACGTTTGCTTATGGATTTTTTTTTATTGTCACATCCATGGCATTTTTAAAGTAAATATGAGTACAAGGTTTATATTATTTTAAATGTATATTGTATTTGTCTTCCCAACACTGTGGTTTTTAGTACTGTGAATAACGTAGTATGGAGCCAGCCTATTAAACAGCCTGTTTTTGTAAGGAAACTGTTAGTCCACCTACAATATTCTATTGCTTACTGTGTTCTTCCAATATGCTTAGCATTCCACAACCTAAATGATCATTTGTTGAACAAATTCATGCTTTTATTAGTCAAAATACAGAGAAAACAGAGCCCCCCTGTTTCAAGATATTTGCTAATGCACGGTTAATTATCACATATAGCTTACTATAATTCATTTTACAGGGAGACCTCCTGCAGGTAACATACTAGCAGTTTATGAAGCAAAATAACCTCACTATAGATTAGAACTGTTTCACTGCTGGTCAGACAGTTGCTGCTTCTAGGCCTTCTCACTTCACATTGCTAATTTGAACAAGGCTTTATTTTTATATTTGTCAGCAGCAAGACTGTAGCATGGTTGTTAAACCTCTCCCAGGCCTAATTAGAGTAGCAATGCTCGCATTCATAATGAATCTCGTGTCCTGGGCTGGAGGAGGTAGCCGTGGTGCTGCAGTAGCTTCCTGGCAGACAGTTGCTGGCAGGTTTAAGGTAGCTTGTGGCTTGCAATATTAAGTGACTGTTGAAATTCATTGACTCCACTGCGGCTTATGTGTCTAGATGACAACAAGTTTACACGGTTCTTTTATAGTTACAGCAAATGGGTCCATTTAAATATTTATTAGGTGATTATGGTGATGTGAAATGGAAAAAAATTGCAAAGTACAGTATTGCATGTATAACTGTTTTAACTGTTTGTACAAAATAGGCCTGTGGTATCATTTGAAATTACAGCATCTTTTTTTCCTCATAAATATTTATAGTGTATCAGTAGCTAGGAATGCTAATTTATTTGCATTTTGTTTCTTATTTAATTTGACAGCCTTTTGGGTAGCCATTAAAGGCACTCACTCTGATTTGAATGAAGGATATTTCAATCAGCAGTTGAGTGGCATTTTGATTGGAGTGGGTGAAGTTCAATTTTAGGAGTTCTTTTGGCTTTATGAGACACAGAAAGGAGTATTGCCTCGGTGTGTTCCCTGACAGGAGCACCCCCAGAAGACCTGCTTCTCTGAAAATTCTGCTTCTGAGGAATTCACAATAATTGTTGCATTAAATGTGGTCAGCTTCTTTTATTCTGTGGTTTGTCTGGCTTAATCAAAGGGAAAGTAACACAAGAGCCAGGTATATATTTCTGCAAAAGGTTAACCTAGAGTTTTTGTAAAATATGAACATGACTTGGGTGATAGAACAAGCTATTTCAGGCAAATAGAGAAAAGGATTAAATGCAGACAGAAAAAAAATCCAATTCATTGACAGCGTTGTAGCTACTGTTTACTTTTTTATAGCAATAGAAAAAATGGAAGTGAGTTAATCTCGCTCATAGGCATGAGAGAACATGATGATGATATCCAGAGGTGTCAGAGAAAATACGTGCATTGGAAATGCTCTCAGTGACAACACAGAAAATAGTTATAGTGAAGAGAAATCCAGAATTGTACAGTAAATTTAGTCTGAATATTTGTGTGTGTCTGTATCTCTATGTAAAGTTAAACACAGTTTGAGAGACATGCTCTTTGTAAAGAGAATAATTATGCTGCAGCAGCCTCACTCACGATGCAGTCAGTGAACTTTGCTGTTGTTTAGAAATTTAAATTTGCTGCAAGTGGGTGGCATAGCTTTCTAAATCCGTATCTTATAAAGAACAGCAATCAACAGCAGAGATGAATTTGAAGTCAGCTCTTGTCAGGGGAAGTAAGATGTACATCGCTCTCAAGTAGAGGCAGTGAACACCAGCTGAAGTAATTTAACTGTTTTGAGATCTTGACCAACATGTATCCACAGGTCTGACTTGGGCTCTGATAATTCTGTACAAATACTTTCTTTGATAGTCTCACATCAATTTCAGCAGGCTTGGAATACTTTCTATTTTCTCCTGCTGAAAAGTTAGTTCATTATTGGGGCAAATTTTGTCAGTTGTACTTGAGGAAAGGAGTTGCACAGCCCAGAAATATTTACAGCAACTTGAAATGGAGACAGAGAAGTTTCATACTTTTGAAAAAGTTACTCCTCCAACCAGAATAAGAAATTCTAGGAAGTGAAATGGAGACATGAAGCTGAATTAATTCTGCTGCATCAAACTAGTGGAATGTCCACAGGCCTCCTTAAGACTTGCTGCAGTATGTTTGGGATTGGGATTTGGTCTACTGTACAGAGCTCAAGTTTGGCTAACATTTTATTAGGGCACTAATGCTTATTTCATTACCAGTATCAAAAGGCAGGACAACAATCCTACAGACATGTTTAATACTGTTTTTAGCTCAAATTTGGTGCTCATGCTCAAAGTTTAGAAAGCTAGTGACTGAAGGATACATATTAATGCTCACTTGAGAATGGGTTGCTCAGTTTCTTTTCTGCTGTGAGATCTCAAAAGTTTAGGAGATTAATTATTGCACGAACATTGCATGAATTGCACCCTTGTGATTATAAAGATATTTACCCTCAGACTTCAGAAATCTGTGCTTTATCTCTAGTTTTGAGTGAAGTTCTACGATGCCCAAGATGGGAAGTTAAATCATGACCATACATTGGCATGAAGGAGGCCATTGGAAAAGTTGGTGTTCTTGTGTGCACAAACACCCCTCAGCGCTCAGGACTGTCATCTAATGCTTTTCACAACGACTAAATTCATTTAAAAGAGGACGAGGTGTGTGTGGGGGGAAAGAACATTCCTTAGGTTTTTGAGTCTGGAACTTCTGTCCTATGTTTTGCTCAGATTTTCCATTGAGATCACTTCCTGAATGGGGCAGAATGAATAAGTGTTGTGAGAGGCAGGTTCAAAAGCTGCATGTGCAGGAATGGTCCAGTATCCCACCAGTGACAGAGCTGAACTTGGTGCAAGTTTTCCAACAAGCTCAGAATTGTCACATGTGCAGCTTCAATAAGATGAGTTAAATTATATATATTGCACATACATTTTTGTCTTGAAGAATCTGTGAAATCAAATATTTGAAGTGTGTGTGGGTGCACTGTGTTTGGATCAATAGAGAGTTGACTCTTCATCCAGTGCTGTAGCCTCCTCTACCTTTGTTCTGTGCCACAACTTCGTGACATCTTTACTCAAGATAATGTTAAATACTCTATTTTCAAGAGATTTCTGAAGTTTAGTAGTTGAATCTAATATGTTTTATATGCTTGTTAGAACTGTTGCAGGTTTATTGTTATAATCCATATATATTAATCTTAATAACACTGCAAGGTGAGGATGTCCTGTTTTTCCCTACTGAACTAATAGAGTAGGACAGAAATCTTGCTCCAGAGATGGATATTCAAATCTGTCTCTCAGTACAAAGTAGAGGTCTCACCACTCTGCTGACACTCCTTGTTGTGATCCATTTAGATGAAAGACACTGAGGGGTGGGGAGATGGCAAGAAAGCAGGAAGGCATGAGACAGCAGCACTGGCAAAATAAAGCTGCTTTTTACAGTATCAGGAGGAATAATTTTATACCATCAGCAATAGAGTAAACTACATTCTGTCTCTGTGCATGACACCGGCAAATAAAAATCCATTCTTCAGCTGAATGAAAAATATGAAGTCCAAGTGTCAAGATCTTAGCACTAGGACAAACTGGAAACTTTCCAGTGGAACATTTTTCTCTCAGCTAATGCCGGTTCACCAAAACCTAACACGTTGCATGAAAATGTCTATTCCAATGAAATTTTTGATGGAAATGTTCTTGGTTTCCTGCCAGCTCGCCCGCTTTTCCCAGCTCTCAGCTCCCCGGCATCTCATGTGGAATGGTGCCAGAAAGTCAAGTTTCTTCACGTTCTTGGCCTGCTTGGCAGACTGCCACGAGGGATGGGAGTCTGGGCTCACGAAAGTGGACAAGAAACCTTATACATGCACATACAACCGTACACATACTCTCACAGGTCATTTAAATCCATGTCAGTTCATTCAAACTAAAGGGTGGTGTTTTTTGGTTTTTTTTTTTTTTTTTTACATAGAGGGTCTTTTAAATATGACCCTCCTATGGAAAATTTCTCATGTCGGAATTTTAATTCCAACTCGCGACTGAAAAAAAAAATAAAATTGGGGAATATGAAAAATTTTCCTTTTAAGGGGGATACTGGTTCCTGTGCAACTGCTTGTTGCACTATTGTCACTGAGGCCATCAACAGCTCCATCTGCTTCTCCTTTTCATTGCATAACAAGATCTATATTTGTAACAGGTACAGTGTTTACACACTTAGCCTTAACAAAACAAGATAATATTTTTAGAGCTTTGTAAATATTTCTTTTTAAAATTCCTCTTAAGCCACCTAATATAAGGCAGGCAATCTTTTCTTGGTCACTAAGTGGACTGAGGGGATAGAGAGTTTCAATGTGTTTGGCTGAATAATAAACAGAAAATAGGCACATATATTGAAAATCTGGCTGAGAGGGCCCTGAAGCAGGAGCACTGTAATGTACTTTTCCATAGCCTCACTTCATGCACTGCAAGCTGCTCAGTTGCTTATTATATGTAAGTAAATAAATAAACTTCAATGACACTGTGTTAGATAGTTTCTGACTGCGGGGAATTTGTTCACATTTGGGACAAAAAGCAGTTGATTCAAGTAGGCATTAATGAATTCCTTTTCTGACTATTCTTAATACTTTGGATTAGCATAACAAAGACTCTTTAGGACATCAATACTTAATGCAGTTTATTTTTCAGTTGACAAGATGGGATTTTTAGTAATAGATACAGTTCCTACTATTTCACTGAAGAAAAGTTTCTGAGTAGAACTCCACTTCTGTGTAAATTTGCTTTGTCTTCATCAAATCTGAGCCTCACTGCCAGTCTCTTAAAAAAAGTGTTGCTCTTGTAATGATGGGAAAATGGTAAATGTCCTATACAAGATGCTAAGATTCTATTAAACAGGGAAAATGCCTATCTTCATTAAACTGGAGGGAAAACATATTGGTGCTTTGCTTTGCTTTGGGTTTTTTTGGGGGGAAGGAGGAGAATATTGTGCAGCAGTGCAGGAGGCTGCATCAATGCTATCCCTGGCTCTTTCACAAATGTGATCTGAAGTTGCTCCCCATGTCTTTATTCTGAAGTGATAAAATGGGAATGAGCAGCAGGATGCTGCTGAGTTATTGATGGCATTATGTACCTAAATATTGGATAAAAGGGTTAGATAAAGCACACTGTTAGACTCACTAAACATTTTTTGAGGTGTTGAAGATTTTTATAGTGCTAGAAGTTAACTTTGAGTGCTTTAAATGTACATGGGTTCACCCTTCTTGTAATGACACTGAAGAAAATTCCACAGGTTTCAAGCTGCAGAAGAAAGTCAGGAAAGAATTAATTGACAGAAACTTTGGTTCAGTCCTAAAAATCATTGTCTCCCTTGCTGTGGCTGCACAGAATCCCAAGATCCTTCACTTGCATTCCCCTTGACATCAGTCTATCCATGGGAAGGAGAAACAGGGATGAGTGTGTGTATACACACACACATACACAGCAGGATTGAGCAATTCAAATCAGTCCTCTGAAGGGAAAATAACAAATACAGTCACAAACTTTTAAACTGGTTTCCAATTAAATGTTCTTTACTAAAAATGATGCAGTGGAAACCTGTTTGTTAACAGTTTGTTTCCAATGTCCCTAAATTGAACTCCCAGTTGCCCTCTCTAAACTCCTAATCCTTTTGCAAAGGAAAGCAGAAAGGCCCCTCCACAGAGCAATCCTGAGTGCTTTATTTGACTCCTTGGGGTGAGAGGAAGAAGGGAGGGGGCTGCAACACGTGCCATGCTGCAAAGACAATTCAACACGTGCAATGAAGTGACAACTGAATTCTTCAGGTCTTTATGTCAAAGAACCAGTGCTGGACTGTGGCATGTGAGCAAAGACATCTCAAACTCTTATGTAGAGTTTTCTAAGAGCAACAGTCTGATTGAGGGAGGGGGGGAAGTCAGCTCAGGTCTCTGGAAAAGAGAAGAACACTGGCCCTGCCTCCTCTCTACCTTGCACTAAGTGAAGCTCAGCTTATTACCGTAAGACCGAACTGACCTCCCTCCACTGTTCCAGGCTCTCACAGCTGCTCTCTGTGGAACCAGATAATTCTGTTTTTCATACAGAAGTGCATCATCTAAGATTTTGAACATAATGTAACACATTTCTCTGGTTGTTCTCTTGTTGTGCTAAAAGAGCCTCAGATAAGTGTATGCTTGAAAATTCCTATCTGGATCCAAGTCTTTGATGATTTCTACCCCTGTAATACTAAGATTTTGAAACAAGTCCACGGTAAAAATTGCACTCACAGTGTTTTAGGATGCTGTTTTTGGTGTCAGCTGAGAGAGAGCAAGATGCAACTGTGTTGTGCAATGCATGTTGTACTCCGTATTTTTGTAAGGAGGCAGATTTTCTTAATACAAACAAAAATTTGAGGTTACGCTCAAGGTGTTTCTGTTCCCAAAGTACCAATCTTCCTGACAACTTCTATCAGTTCTTTGAGTTGTAGGGCCTCAGACTGACAGTGAAATCACCCTTATGCAGAAGTACTCATCCTGGTGTATTCCTTAAAATCAGTGATGGGCAAAGGTAAGAGGCAGGGATTCCTAACTCCATATGCTGAATTGGACTGAGCCCAGTGGGCCTGTATAGAAGGTATATTCTCAAATATTTGTGGGTTTAGGAATGGTGCAGTGCTGGGCCTGGGGACAGAGGCAGCAGAGCAGCTACAGAGATCAGAGCTAAGGATTCAGACTTGGATTTTTGTAAGAGTAGGTGTAAGGAAAAGCATCTCTCTTCTACAGTCCATCATGAATACCTATTATAAGCTTTATTTCTTGCAACTGGTATCTCCCTGTTTGCTGTAGTAAACTGGACCTGATTTCTTGATCTATCTTCCTGTAACCAGCTACCTTGATCCCCAAAAGCTGATTACAATAACTAAATTAAACTGTGTGCAGTGGTGTATTGTCCCATCAGATGGCACAGAGGAGTTTTACGGTCTCCTTGGAGTCGTCCAAATCAACTATTAATAGCTGCTTTTAATGTAAGAATTTCTAGGCGGTTCAGTTTTTCTTTGGTCGTTAGATATTCTGGAGGGTTTCTTTTTTTTCCTTTCTGAAATTGTTGTGCTGTTTTCAGTACTTAAGAGACAGACTCCAAACGAAGCAGCCATTCCTAACCTATGCAGACAAAGGGAGTGGTTCCCTTAGCAACAGGAACCATGTGGAGGTTCTCAGAGAGCTCTCTTTTCCCCCTACTCGTGTTTTCTTTTAACTCAACATTTTGCACAGCATCTTGCATGGAGACTCCGACAGCTGGGCTGGAGGCAAGCGGTTCTTCCGGCTCTGGCTAAGCAGTGCTCGGGAGGCAATTGTTCCACGCTCATCAGACAGAAAAAATGATAACCATGGGTAAGTGAACTGGCACACAGTCAGAGTTCACGCTGAGGAGGGGGAAAGTTTGCTGGCTGGCAACCAGAAGTGGCCAGCACTTCCCAGTAGGGCACGTATGTTTGAAACAGGGGTACTGGTGTGATGCTTGCCTTGTTTGCTGGTAGGGTTGTGTGTCTGCCTTTAGCATTTCGGGGTTTGGAAACATTAGCACAACTGGGTTCCAGTCCTCAGCATGCTACTGACTACTTTTATAGCCCTGAACATCTCACCTCACCTCTCTCTTTTCCTTCCTCATCCACTAAAAGGGGATGATATGGCATGAGGATCTTGAAAGGGCTGTAAAGTACTGTAGAAATAGACCAGATTGCTTGTCAAAATTGTATTTGCTTTTCAAGTTGCTGACAAGGTGTGCAGAACCTGAGATAAAGTATTGATCTTTTATTGCAGACTTGACTGAATTAACTTTTCTGTGGATAGATCTCATTGCTTTTCTCTGTGGTAAAGAAGAGGAGATGTGTGCATGCAGTGTTTGTACATATATGTCCATAGGCAGAAAAATTTGTCTGTGGTGGTGTATAAATAACAGAAATAGAGCAGTTTATTTCCCTCAAGACAGCTACAGCATTGATAAAGTAGAAGCTGTGATTCAGTGAAATTCAGCATACTATAAAATAATAAAATTTAATTTTTGTGTGTACTGAAATAAACCCTTGATCTGGGGTCCCTAAAGTGTTATGTATTACCAGAGCTCTCGCCAGTCTCAGTTGGAAAAGCCTAATGCGTAAACTCCCTAAGTTTGTAGTCATTTTACCTAAAAAGCGACATCTGACTTATTCTAATTTTAAGTCAGTTTATTTTGTGGCAGATGTGCATAAGGGATGAATGTGTCTCTCAGTTCTTCCTAATTTAATACACAAAGTTCCTCTGGTCACAATTTTTCATTATATTTGAATCAAAATTCAGGCAGGCGAGTTCATATTGTGCCAGATGATGCAGCACACTGATGGTTGGGGTGCAGGCTGCCTTGGATTCCACACTCACAGACGAGTCTCTCAGTGTCGCAGTGAATGCATTTCCCACCACAGGCAACTTACTTATTCGTCTTTCAGATGTGATTAGTGCAGGGAAAAGGAGTTGTTGGTAACTGCACGCTCAGGGCAGCTGCACAAGTGTCACACAGCAGCTCTCCTGATGCCAGTACTGTCTGCATTGACCTGACCTGTCAATAATAATGTCCTGCCATTGCTCTTCCTCTTCCTTACACACTGACCTACAGATCACTTGCTCTGTGCCTGCACAGCACCCAGTACTGCTGAGCTTTTCCTGCTTCCAGCAGTCACAATACTCCCTTTTGCATGGGGATTGACAATTTGTCTCATCGTTCCAATTTAAATAAATAGCCATATTTGCACCTTTGTGAATATTAGCTTTTGTGCTTCAATAAAAATGAAGGCACTAATGAGTCACTCAAATTGTTTCTCTTTTCTATCTGTAGTTAAATTTCCCTATTTTTATGCCCTGCTTCAAACAGTATTACTGCTTGAATTGGTGACACCAGCTAAGGTGCAGGACTTGGTTATTGTGTGTTTAGTCAGCAGTGTTTGAGTTCCTAATTACAATTTAGCATGTGCATTTTGCAATATATGAAGAAAATCCTGAGTTGAGTGCATGGGATATTTTTTTTAAGCAAGGATTTGAAGTCACTGCAGATTGATCTTCTTAATTTCTTCCCCCATCCCCATTTGGTGTCTAGTTCTGCAGTTTTTCCTTGTTTGACATTTACATTTTTGGGTAGAGTTTATTTTCAATTTTCATTCAGATGAACAAAAATGTCGGTACTTTTGCCAGGCCTGCTGTTACAGATTTTGTATGAATAAGTCACTGAGAGCACTTTCAGTTACTTTACATTTGCTAAGTTTGTCCTGTTATTAGCACTAGTTACACCCTGCCTTTATCCAAGCATTTGAAGTGCACTACACACGTAAATGAAGCCTTCCCAGAAATCTGGAGATAAGGAAGTAACACCAAGGGATCACTTCATCCACAAACTAAGTAAATAGGAAGAATTCTAATAATCTACAGAAGTACTACATATCCCAGAGAAGGAAGGAAAGATCTAATGTAGAATAATCAGATCAGATTGATAGCAACAGCTATTTCAATTTCATGGCGCTTTACACATAGGATACTTATGTACACCAAGCTGAAACAGGAGAAAAAGTGGAAGTTAAAGATTAAAGAAATGAATGATGATTGACCTATAGGAAGAGTTATGAGAAGCTGATTTATGTGGCTGGCAGCCAAGGAGTTGGCAAAGTTTCATGCTTTTAGCAAGAAGGATAATCTCATGCAGATCAAATATCTGGATCTTACCATTTTTATATAGTATATGGTTTTTCAACACCAACTAAAAGACAAGGCTTATAATGTGAGTAATTTTTTGTTCAATCTGATTTACTCATTAAAAGATCAGCAGGTATAACTTCTCCAGGATACCTCTGGATAAAAAGCAGATCATATATCAGCTTGTGCATGGCTTATGGCTTTTTATACTGCAGCCTTGAAAAGAGGAGTGGTGTGATGGTCTGGTACTGCCCCTTGCAACCTCTTATCACTCCTCTGATCCCTCCCTAAAATCCATCACTCTTGCACGGAGGTAGGCAGTGGGCAATCTCTTCTCAGCATCTTTTGTTGGAAGAGCCAGAAAACCTAGGAATTCTGAATGGTTCTTGTGCAGGTGTTCCCAATCCTGGAACTGGCCTTGCTTTTTCAGAGGGCCTTAAAGGATTTGAGAAGCCAGGACTAGTGACCACGTACAGTCTGTGGCTGTAGCTGCAGCTCTTTATCCTTGTGTCATCTACGTCCTGACTCTGGTTATTGTCTGCTTTGCAGACTTTGTGTTGTGGTTAGAGAAATTCATGTGGATCAGATGCCAGTTAGTCCATGGGACTAATAGCCCAGCTACATTCCTGGGTAGATGGAGCCTCTGAAAGTAGACAAATCACCCCAAAACTTTCACTGCCCCAGTATTCCACCTAGGTGTGTTGTATCACAGAGCCAAACAGGGTTCCTGCTGTAGCACATGTAAGAGCAGTGTGCTCTGACTGACAGAGGTAACAGCAGCTCTGAAAACACTGCAGCAATGGCTTTAGCTTGTTCCAGGTTGATGAGAAGGCAAACTCTCCAAAGACCCATGAGAGCACTTTGGTTTCTAAGGTGTACTAAATCTAGTGCTTTCACGTCTTCATGGCCAGTGTTGCCCTTGCGAGCTCATTTATGGTAAAATTTGCTATAATCACATTATGTTTGCTTGATGTGCAGGCATACTGATGTGGTATAAACTGTACTGAATAAACAACTGGAAAGGGTTAGAGCCCAAAGATTTATTTCACTGGAAAAAAGCATATTGCCCAGCAGTTAAGATGTAAAACTAACAATGTGATGTGCTGAAAAATGTAACGGCAAGGAGCAGCACACACACATCTTCTGAAGAGCAAGAGCAGGAAGGACAGCTGAAAGTGTTCAGCAAGGAGTTTGGGTAAACCAACCTCATCTTAAAGCTTTGCAAATTCACAAGCATCATGCATATGAGAAGACTTACATTAATGTTTCTTCTCTCCTCCTGAATGTTATCAATAGAGTTTTAATGGATAGCCCTATGGAGAACCAGTATTACTTCCTTGTGCCCTGCTTTTATTAATTCTTTAGTTATGGGATTTGCGGAACTGTTATCTCTTCTCCCTATCACAAGTTAGTTTTACTCTTTTTTTTTCCTGAATAAAGTCCATCACAGATTTTGTAGCCTGCTTTTTTGTCATCTTCAAGTGTTAAGGATCATCTCACACAGGATTAGGGATTTTTCTGTACTAGTAAACCTTGAGAGTTTGGAGTGCATTTTGGAGGAGGGTCTGGAAGTTCAATATGAGCTTGAAGTTGATGTCTAAACTCACCTTCCCCAGAAACATCAGAAATGCATCTAGAGCAGCTCTAAGGTCAGGGTTGGTGTCCTGCCTTAAGGTAGAGGGTGCACTGGGAAAGATGGAAATCTCCAGAGGGATCCTAAAACATTCTTTTCTAAATCTTTTAAGGCTAATGTCTCCTTTTCCTTTTGCCTCCTGACAATGTTGAAATTAATGATCTTTGGATTGAAATTTCACATGGAGTCAAGCTGAGATGATGTACCTGAATCCAAGTTTCTCCCAAATACAAAGTTGCTCCAGCTTTTGTTCCGAGCTAATCCTTGTGTGAATCATATGGCAACGCTCAGCAGGCCTGGGCTCCTGAAGATGTTCCTTTGAGGTCAGCAATTGTCTCAAGTAAATATTTGTCACTTCATAAATCTCTGCTTGTATAGGCTGGATTCTATAGACTCTTTTTTTGGGCAGTACAAGATTATACAATAGCCATGATGCATCACCAGGGGAGTAACAAATTCTTTTGGAAAAGGAGAGTAGATGCTCAGACTGAAACATAATGTTTTTTGTAGCCAAACTAAGTTTTAGATCAGTCAAATTGTCACTTAAAATAGATAGAAATTTCAGGTCCAACATTTTAATGACTAAAGTAATATGTTGTAGAAGTTGACATGTGCAGCCAGTGCTCTTTTGAAAAGCAAAGGGAGAGTTTGAAATATTTCATTGAATGTATGATTATAATGCTTGGGGAAGTTTATGTAAGAATATTTAAAATGATGACTGTATTTCAAAAATGGTTATAATGAAGTGTATCAAATTTGTTCAGAAGTTAATGTTGAGTTAGAATTCCCATTTAGCCATTTGTAACTCTTAAATATATATATATCACTAGGCATTTTATATATGGAAAATTTGATCTATGGTCATTGCAAAAGGATATGGAAACGAACTGGCCAGTTTTATTGGATTCTATCGGGTATGACAATACTTCTTGGCTCACAAGTGAAAGTAATCATTCAATTTTTATTTAATATATAGCCAGAAAGTTATTCTTTAAAAATAATCAACATAGCATTTTCCTTTGTTTGAGTTGGAATTTCAACCAGATGATGGTTGTTAGAGGCTTTAGGAAACTAAATGGATCAATATAGTACAAAAATATCCCACATCTAATTAGTTAATGTTGATTATTTTAAAAGTGATCTCTCTTGCCTAATTCCTTCTGTATAACCCTGTTTTCCACTGTTGTACTGTGTACAAAGAAACCCTGGGACATCACTGGGCAGCTGAATGTCTCTATGTTGTTTATTTGCAGTGTTCTTCAGATTTCTGACACAACATTATATGACTTAGATGGATGCTGCCTTAACTTGACCATTGTGGTCAATTTGGGATTAAAAACAGATGCCATAATAGCTATATGTTCTTATATAAGCTATATTTTGGATCATTATCTGTTTGGAGCATTTGGGACAGCAAGTGGCTGTCTGAGCATTCACAGGGGTAGGGATGGAGCCTCAGCTGTGACGAGTTTCAGCACTACCGAATTCAATTGAACTATTACAGTTTATATGAGCCAAAAAATGGTTCCTTGTAGCAGTACATTAAAAATAACTTGATTTCATTTAGATAACAATAAGAAGATGAGAATTGCAACATTTGATGTCTTACAGCTAAGCATGTATTTTCACATCATGACATGCTATGGGCATGATTTTTTAGGCATTTTTAAATTCTGTAAGGTGATGGGAAGATGGTTTGAAGAGCATACCAAATTCTGAGAAATGTAAGAGAAAAACAGGATGGAGGGAAAGATTGGTGTGAGAAATTGAATTTCTTTCATTTTTCCGCTGCTTGACTGCAGTTTGGGGATAGCCAGACAACTCCCATCCCATCTCGTTATTGTCCCTGTCGAACAAACAGAAGCTCCTTGCTATTTTCTATTTAAGGGAATGAAATAGAATGGCAAAAGCATTTCTGCAGTTAATATCTGCTGTCGTGTTCATAGGGCTCTTTATTTAAACCCACAGCATGGCACAGCTAAGCTGTGAAAGGGGTGTTTTTTACACTGAGCACTGTCAGCCCTCACAGCCTGATTACAGTGCCAGTTAGCATTAGATTTAGATTCATCATTGAAGAGACAAAGAGTTGGGATAGAGAGAGGAAAGATGCTCTGCGAGGATGGTAATGGGAAAAGTGAAATATTCCAGCCTGTTCCCTTCTAGTCCACCTGGCTGCACAGTCACAGAGTACAGAGTGCCTTTTCAGGCAGGGGTGGCCAAGAGAGAGATAAATGTATGTGGTTTTATATAAACTTCATAACTTGTAGTTAAACATTATTTATAGATATTAATTCGTTCTCTGTCTCTGCTATTTTGTTATGGACCTCTGTCCAGTTTCTGTCACGCTTTTCATTAGGTTGATTAATAGTGATTTTTTAAATGATTTAAAAACTAAGTGCCCTGCAGGAATCTGTAGAGAGCAAAAAGGTGATAGTAATGCACTGCTTTAGTGCCAGACAGAAGCTGCATGTGGAGAATAACTGTGGTCATTGTTGCAGGGGATTTTTTTGCCTTTGAAAAAGGTGATGTCTTAGACTTCATGTTTCAGCTGCTGACACAAAGTGTATTTAGTTGTAAACCGAGCAAACTCTCTGTAAATTGTATGTCTCAGACCTTACTCTTGCAAACACCTCCTCGTGGGTCTTACCTCATCAAACCCAGCTATTTATACATATAAGTGTGTTGATTAGGCTGCCTTGCTTTAAACCAATGAGCTAGAAAGACTCCTGTTCCAGGACACTGATGGATTTATGCATGTTGGCAATAAAATACGTAACGTACCATAGTTCTTTCAAAGTGCCCAGCCAGCTTTATTGGGGCTTTTATCCTGCTCACAAAGTTTGCCTTACAGGACCAGGTTTCAAACCTGATAGACTTCCCAACAAGTGGCTGGATTGTTTAATTCATGTTAGTTAGGCCCCTATGTTTCTTTAAAAGGGTTTTTAGATTTATCTCGGACTTTCAAATTAATATTATAAAGGGGTTTTGTTTGGACAGAAAGGGAACATAATCCAAAAGCCTCTAAAATTAATAGAAGTATTTAGCTGATTTCAATGAGCTTTGAATTTAACTTTCAAAGGATGTTTCAGAGAATTAATTAGCTTATTTAAATAGAAACCACATTTATGAAACTGATAATAATTTTTCCTGTCTTGCTAAAAACCACATGGTCTCTGGGATCAGAATCCTGAAACTTTCAGTACCCAGCAATGTAGCTAAAATAGTCGCTCATACTTCATTTTACTCTTTTTGTTTTGTTCTAAAAGATTGAAAATACATTTAAAAGCCAAGACACCCAAGTGGTCAGATGTGGGAACGGGACTAAGCAAGGTCAGCTGCTAATCATGTCTTCACCACTGTGTAACTAAACCCACAGATAACTATCATCTCTTCACCTTGCTCTTTCCTCTGTGTCTTATTTATTTATATTGAAAGCTTGAAAGGGAAAGTATTCTCTCTTGCTAAGTGTTTGTAGAGTATATAGCCCTAGTTTCAGCAGGGGCCTCTTGATACCCTAGTAATAAAAATAAACAATTAAAGCCTAGAATAATTGCTTTAATTAGATGGTTTAGAGCTGACCAACTTCTGATTATGGTAGAAATGTGCCACGCTGGCTGCTGTACAGGGGACAGAATCACTGGTTTGTGCCCTTAAGCTTGCCAACAATAGTCTTTTGAACTGGAGTTATTAACCTTTATTCTCCCCAAACTGAAATGCAATACCAGTATGGTAACAAACAGAACAAAAATGCAAGCCATGTGTCTATGTATTACTAAATGGTTTTATTTAAAAAAAATCCTCTCTAATGGATATTCCTTCCCCCATTCCAAATCTATTACATTAGGGATCTCCCCAGATCATAATTCAATCTTTGCTCTCAACACATCCTCTATCATTTTCTTCATACTTCCATATTGCAAGAATAAGCGTAATTTTCTTAAGATCTAACATTTTCTGTAGAGTTAAAAAAAAAATATTAACAGTTGGTCATTTGTAAAGTTGTGATTTGCAATAGATGGAAGTTTTTAGGGCCAAGCTTGATGGAGCTCTGTGCAACCTGGTCTAGTGGAAGGTGTCCCTACCCATGGCATGGGGTTGGAAAAAGAGGAGCTTTAGGTCCCTTCCAACCCAAACCATGCTACAGTTCTATGATTTTTACTATATTTGTGTTGTCGGTTTTTAATAGTTCAGTGCTACAACATGAAATGTGCACTGTATTTGGTAAGTGTGGAAGGTTGGAGAGAAAAACACTTTGGTTTTGTCCAAAGATTTGTTGGAATCTTCTGCTGTGCTTGCCTTTCTGCTGAGACCAAGGAAATTCTTGCAGACAATAAAAAAATTGGGGTTAGAAGTGTAGAGTAAGTCAGATAAATTATTTCCTTCCCCCAATGAAACATGAATAGTTTGTACATGATTCTGCAGGTGAAATTCATCATTAATGGTTTCCTGTTCTTTGGTTAAATCTGAAACAGGAATGGAGAGCTTCCCAAAGTTCTTACTCATAGTGTCATGCTATGGCCACTGAGAATGGCTTCCACCATCCATGGGACAACCTTCCCTGGGTGTGAGACAGCTCTGAGTGCTGAGAGCTCAGAAGGCATTTCATAAAATAAGAGCTTGTTCCTCTGAACAAAGAGTATTTTAAATCAGTGGCTTTTAGAAATCGGTCTTTCTTGGGAGCCACTTCATTTTTTGATTTAAAGGTTGGACTCAGAGATTGGTACAGGAAGAACTGGATTATTAACATGCAAACCCAGGCACCAGCAGACACATAATATACCTGTCTGAAGGTATTTTTGAAATGTCACCTAAAGTAGTTAATAGCTAATAGAAAAACTCTGCAGAGGAAGCTAAGGTGTCAGATTCTGTGTGCTAGCACATGCAGGAGCTCTGTGTGGTCACTTTGAACACTCAGTAAGTACCAGAGAGTTTATTCCACTTTCTGAAGGGTTGGGGTATGGTGAGCAGATTAACACAGGGTATTACTGCAAAGTAATTGGTGTGCAGTAAATTTATGTCCCGGTGTAATTTGCAGTAATTTCCTGGGTAGACAAATGCTCCAGAAAATGAAACAGAAATAAAGGAACAGGCAGAAGCCAAGCAAACTCCAGTTTGTAATCCAGACTGCAAAGCTGGAAGAAAAAAACCCAGCTTCCATCTGGCTGAACATAAAGGAAACACAATCCATAAAAGGGGATATTGAGATCGCCTACAAGTTCAGATGAGGACAGCTATGCATCCTTAGAGAAGCCATGACCAAACTTGTATGGGTAGAAATACAAAAATAGCCTGTCAGCAACTTTGTGGTTTTGTTTTCATGTTCTGTAAGACAATCACGGGTGGCAGAGAGACCACCCCAGTCTGCATCTGACTAATCTGCAGAGGAGGCTTAAAAACAAAATACATTTTTTCCCTGGTTTCTCCTAGATCTCCCCATTGATAATTTGTGGGGAGAGCTTTTATTTGGCATATTTGGTCAGAGATCAGGTTGGTTAGGAAGCAGTGGTAAAAATAAACTATTTGCTAACCACTATGAAAATGAAATGCATCCCCATCTATGAGAAAGGTGGAGATTATTTTCTGTAATTCTGAGTGTACTGAAGCATTTGCCACTCACAAAGTGCTGGTGATGTAGAAGTGGGACCTAAAGGTTCCACAGCCACCTTTTGTGCCTTGCTTAAATGCATCGTTGTAACTAGAAATAAAAGGATTAGAAATGGTTCCTGTAAGCCAGGCACCTGAGCTTTATTTTAACTGTTCCAATCTGATCTTTTCATGGATTGTTATCTGGAGGAATTCCAAAGGGACATTAACTGGAGCAGGGAAACAGAGAGTTCATGGGTGAGTCCAGCATCACCAGGGGACACTAATCCATGGCTCTGCCACCTAATAACAGCTACGAAATGTGCCAGCCTAAATCTCTTTGCAGCACTTCTTGTGGAAGAGGGGAACATAACTTGGAGTCAATTCTCTTTGCCATGAATGATGGAGTAGTGCCCCTTCCTTGGGTCACACAACAAACTCACAAAGAAATAAAGCTGATTTTCATTCCTACTTTTTTTTCCCCAGAAAACATTCTTTTGTATAAATGAATGTTGTGGTTCTTTTTCCAAGAATGATGTGGCTTGATGGGATGGGGAATGGTATCTTCTGAGTTTACATTGAAATTGCCAAGAAAAAGACAAAACAAAAAATGTATTTTCTTAATTTAGAAGTCACTCCAGGAGGCTGATTTCTCAAGAACATAAACCTCTGCCACATGATTTTATTTTGTGCTTTTCACAACTGATTAGAAAAGATAATTCTGGAGAACTTTAAAGAAAAAAAATGAGATAAATACAAAGTCATAAAAGGAATAAGAATGAAATCTTGACTGTCATCTGTAAATACGCTGTCTTGATAGAGGAGTGTGTCTGCTGGCATTTTCTCTTTTAGGGTGAAAACTAACTCAATGTAGGTATTTTCCCAGTTTTCTCCCTTGAAAAGCTGAGCTCTGAACCTGGATATCACCACAAAAAACCATTTACAAATCACATCCCTGGTATTGTATTTAAAGCTCTTCCAAGTATCAGCTGATCAAGAAATTTCAGCTTGTGCCTGAGTATAAGTAGATTAATTAATTGCACTGAAATGGCTGTGTGAATTTCCACTCAAAAAGAAAAGCTTGTGCTTTCAATTATCTTTTTTAAATGCTTCTGAAATCTTCAACCATAGATTGAAAAGAATTTTAGAAAAGAGACTAATGCAGTAGGAGACTCCAGTGTTGTGTTACTCACTGCTGTAGTGATGCTCACCTACTTGATCTATGAAATCAGGATCTGGGCCAGATTTTGTCAATGTTTTATGGCCTAGATTTTCACAGTTTGCAAATGGTAGAAATCTGTTGCTCTGAAACTTCTAGCTTGTTTTCAGGCTGTCAAAGCTGAGAGAGAACCCAAAAACTGGCTAAGAACACAAAACCCAAAATTTTCACCAAACTGGAAAATGAGTTGAGGTTTCCTTGTCATGGTGTATGAAGATACTGACATTTACAGCAGAAAATATTCCTTTCCTAGCCAGAACTGTAAAGCTTATAAAACGGGATTCTTCAACTTAAATATGGTGACATCTGTGAACTTCTGACAATTTTTATCAGCAAAATCATTGGTTCTCTGGAAAAAAATCCTACAAGCCTCTTGATAAGCCACTATAGATTTCAGAAATGTCCAACTTCCCAACTGTGATCAATAACGGATTCTTCAACTGGCAGAATAACATCTTTTTATACGTACCCTTTCTCTACACATCAGCTTTCTTGAAGTCAGTGGATTCTGCATGTGAAACAGGACTAATGTGCAGAAGAAATGTCCCAAACAGTTAGAACAATGTTTCAGTAATTGAGCTTGCACATGGAGCAGTGAAGAATTTGCATGGCTACAGATGTTGTAGAAGATTAAATATAAAGGCACCGTTACCTGCAGGAATGAAATCCATCTTGCCAGCTCTTTGGAAGACTCCTGAGAAGGAATTTCCTGTTGTGGCCAATTTCACCTCTCCTTCCTCCACCCCCATTACGTCCTTGCTGTGCCTCCTTCTCCAGCTCTCTCCGAATATATTTGCAGTACGGCACATTTAGTTATCAATCAACGGGAATCTCAGCTGCTGTTGTGCTTGGGGGACAAACTGTTCTTTCTTTACACTAACAAGGAATGCCTGAAATAGTCAGACACACAGCACTGATTGATGCAGCTACAGTTTATACACCTAGATTCAGACAGTCTGAAACTGCCAGAATTAATGGCTTATTATTAGAAAAATACTTCTGCTAGACTTATAATTTAAAACCATTTACATGTCTCAGGCATAATCACTGAAGTTAAAGCTTTAGCTCATAAAGTGCTTGACGGTGTGAATTAGACACGTCTGCTTGTCTCAGGTGCATTTGCTCTTAATGTTTTTGCTGTTTAAATGGGAGGGTTTGTATTTCTAGGATGGGATATCTGGGGTGATCAAGATTGATGCACAGCTTTCTGTAGATTACACCTTATATTGCTGAGCACAAGAGAAAACTGTCCCTCTTTCACTGAGTCAAACCCAGTCCAAGCAGGCTCTGGATCTCCTGTGGATTCAGCTCCCCCTTTTCAGTCCTTAAAGGATAGCAGAGTTCTGGTATTAACTTCAGAGAGGGAGGACTAATTAAAAAGTGAAATGCAAAGTTCCCCACTTCATAAAGCTACAAAGAAAAGGCAGAGAAGGGCACTGCAAGCAGCATCAGAGATGGGAGCTGTTTCTTGCTTACCACTCTAGGGAAGAGCACGTTTTGGGGCTCTCACCCAGTTCTACAGGGCTGAGAGCATAAAACAACCAAACTTCAAATCACTATATTAACAGTCTGATTTGGGTGTGACTGGAAGAAAGATGAGGGGGCCCCAAAAGTTTAGAATGCTTGACCTGTCTGGTGATGCCCACTGCTCAGGGAGAGCTCCAAGGGCCAGCCCTAAAGGGATCCTACACTTGCTGTAGTTTTGGCAAAAGCACCAACTGCTGCTTCTCCTGGATTTATTCTCTGACATAAACCAGAATTAAGGGCTCCAAAGAGAACATGTTGGCAATGAAGGGAAGGAACCAAGTGAGGTGTGACAGGAGTAGCTACACAAACAGGGGCTATGGGACAAGCAGTTCAGTTTTGCCACACACACGCTGATTGCCTTTGCCTGGGACTCTTAAGCTAATGGTTGACCTTTCTGGTTTATATAGGAGAGTTTAGTTTGTGACTGGCTTTCATCATGAAAATGGAGCATGATTTAAAAGCTCCAGCAGCACAAAATGCAGAATATTAAGCTGTGAAAGCCTGTTCAAAGGCTGCTTTAGCCTGAGTGCTCAGAAATACTGCCTGATCTGCCCAGTTAAGTGAAAACAAAAAAAATATCAGGGACTAAAAGAGGATTGTGGCTCTGAGATTCAAAGCATAAGGCTGTGTGTTGTCTGAGCAACAGTCTGCACCCAGAAAAAGCTGTCAAGCAGCCCTGGATTTGCTTGTCACCAAGTGTGGTTTGTGATGCTCAGCACAGAGCACCAGGACGCCCAAGCAGGGACAGTCTCTTACATGGTGTGAACTGCAAATGGCTGGAGCTGTGACATCTGTGCTAATGCAGAGCTTTGAGTTTGTGTTACTGGGGGAAATTGTAAGAGAAAATTATCAGTGCACTTAATGAAGCTTTTATCTGAGGGAGCTCTACTAGGTAACTAAAAGAACTTGCCTGGGAATACCTAACATTTCAAAATATTTATGAAGGCTGATGGAAATGTTTATTTATTTATTTATCAACTGCTATATACCTTGTTATCTCTATTCTGTTGTAGCCTCATGGATCAGAACGTCTGCTTGAATCATGTAAAGGTTTTTGTGAATTGATAAACTAAAAAATGGTGCTGTAGGCTGAGCAGCAGATCTTATTCTTAAAAAGTTATGCTTTAAAACCACATTTTAGCAGTCCTCTTTTGAAAGAGAATGTTTCTCGTGGTCCACTCTCCCATTGTCTCTATCATTAGTAAAGAGAAATAAAAGCACTATTGTGTTTTTCTCTTGAACTAAATCTATTTATCAGCCATTCATCTCTCTCATCAGTTTTTGAAGAGAGAGAAGGGACTTAAGGGTGGATCTAGTTCTTTGCCTACACTGGACTCCTGGTAGCTGAGCTCAGTGTGTTGGTCTGTAGGGCACTAGTCCCCACAGTGGTGGCTGTGCCACACCTCTGTCCCTTGGTTCGTCAGAGCACTCAGTCACTCTGTAAGTGAACATTGAGGGGGGCAGTTTATCCCTGTTCTGTCTCTACAAGAGCTGCTTCTGAAAAGGTTCTTTTAACTCAAGCAGTGGCAGGGAAAGCACAGTTAGTATTGATTTCACAGGTTATCCAAGGCAAAATCTTGTTTTGCCTTTTCTACATAATTTGAGGCATCCTTTCCTACCCTGACTTTCAGACACCCCTCAGAAAGGAAAGAATTCTAGAGCCTTTTTCAAAAGTGAATTCAGATATAAGTCCTTTATATTTACCCTGCCTTGCTGAATCTCAATACATGTTCTGTATTTAAATGAAGCATAACTTTCTTCTCTATTTGTTTACATTTCATTTGTTTCAGAAATAAATTCCTACCATAGTCAGTGACTGTATGCAAGTGTATTATTTTTTTAATCTGGCTCTGAGTAGTTAATACACTTTTATACAAATTGGGGCTAAATTAATGATATGTTTGCACTATGAACACTAGGACTGTTTGCACTTTCATAGCACTAGGAAGTTCATGTAAGGACATATTTCTTATTTTTATTTAACATCCCAAATTTTGTTGACTCAGAGTCTTAAGGTTAATAGGCATATTTATAAATATAACCACATCAATCTATATTGTGGCTCTCAGTAAGTGCTAGAGAGGAGTTGTTTGCACAGGAAGTTAAGACAAATTAACTAAAGATATGATTTGAAAGTATATTAGTTAAAGTGCATTAAAGCTTGGTGTGAATGTTCTCATTCAGAAATAAAGTGACTGTAGTTCACTTTACCTTAATGCACTTTAAATTCACACCTTTCAGCTAATTTAGTTTAACTTCCTGTGTGGACAAGCCTTAAGATTGTTCCCATTAAATGGCTGTGCTGAGCTTTATTTTGTACTTCTTAAATCCAAACATGTAAAATAGTCTTATGTTCTAAAGAGACTGTTTTAAAAAGAGAATTTGTTATGAGTTTTGCAGTCATGACATTTTCTTGAATGGGCTACTAACTGGTAAATTTTAGGGTAAATTATATTCTTTATATTTATTTTCAATTTCAGGTATGGGATTAATGAGAAATTGGATGTATTTATCAAACAAAAACCGTAAGACACTATGGGCAGCACATAAAACTATGACAAACCATACTGAATTAGTCTCTTTTTACTTGGGAGTCTATTGAAACAGAATAAAGAGAGTTTGAACTATTTTTTCAGGATTTCTGACCTTTTAATGCTCTGGAGAGAAGGTGCAGTGCACTAGCACATATTGGTGCTCTGAGGAGGTAAAACCTGGAGTGGGGACACCAACACACAGAGCTCTGCCCAGGAAGCTTCGTCACTAACATGACACAGCACAGACATTTTCTGTTTAAAAATGCTATTTCCTCTCCCTGTTCAGCACTAAGTTTGGTACAGGTATTCCATCTGAAAGATGGACATTTATTTATTTATTTATTTATTATTTATTTATTACACAGTAATCCTAATCCTTTCTGGATAAAACTTTCTCCTCCAAGATGTTGACCTGTTCAAACATTTCCCCAGTGTCTCTGGTACCACGGGTGCATCGGAGCATCACTGACTGTCCGTGTGCAGTTGTAGGGAGATGGCTCTTACAGGAACCTCTGGGTACCTGTCCTGCTCACTTGTTGCCCGCCTGCAGCAGAGCTGACACTTCCAGGAGTTTTGGACAGACCTGCCCTATCACACACGTGCTTTCAATTCAGGAAGTCAAGTTTTTCAGGAAGCATCCGACCTGCTCCACAAGCTCTGTATATATTTTTCCCCTGCATGCACAGATTTGTTCTGTTCCTGTGTGCACATCAATGGTCCCCCAAAGAGCAGGTCTGACGTGATGTTTCCAAGGTGCTGAGCTGGGACTGCACAGGTGTTGCACAGCACGTGTGTGAAGTATTTCAATCTGGACTTCTTACAGGAACCCCAAAGGCTGTGTCTTGTGTTCAGCTGAACCAGTTGCAATCAGACACAGTTGCTGTGGCAGAACACAAAGCCCTGAGCTGTTATTGCAGGGATTAGAGACGAGGGAGGGAAGGAACAGCTCAAATTGTCTCTGCTGGCAGAGAAAGTGCTCCTGGTCCTACACTCTTTATGTGCATGTGCTTAGAGCAACTACAAGCACAGGTGTTAATCCAACATGCCCCATGAGCCCAGGCAATGAGATCCCAGCCAGCCAGCCCATGCAGCACGTGTGCCCTGGGGCTGAGGATGGGCAGAGCTGCTAACAGGGATACAGGGTCAGGTTTGCACGGGGCAGTCCTGAGTGTGGACACCCAACATCACCCTGCTCTGCACACACCGTGCCTTGGAATACTTAGGGGATGGTTACACCTTGTGCTTCACTTGCACTGTTATTTGAGGATTACTTGTCCTCTGAAATACAGGAGAAAATTTGTTCCTGCATCTCCACAGAAGAAAGACGACCTTTAAAAGTATGGTAGATTATTTTAAACACTGATGGAAATAAATTGCTTTGTGTAGTGACTCCTATTCACAGTTTATTTATACTACATGGCCTATCAACATTCTAAATTTTCTGTTTACTAGACGAACATGGCCAGTATGTTCAGATGTGGCAGGGCTTTACTTGCTTCAAGCTTCATTGTCTGCTAGTCTGAAAATTTATTTGCTTTAGAAATTACACTTTTGTGCAAATTGTTGTCAGATAATAATTACAACTTAAGCTGTCAGCCAAAATACACCAAAGCCATGGCTCTCATGTTTGCACTCTGTATTCCTTCACTATCCACTAAGGCAAATTAATTACCCTCTGTTTCTTTTGCAAGTCAGCAGGAGGTAAATTGGTTTGGTAGAAATGAAAGGGAAGAGTCTAAAAGAAAATTGTCAATCAATTTGTTAAGCTTTAATTTCTCTTTGCTGTATTGTTTTGCAATATCAAAGCCTGAAAATTAAATGCCTGTCATTGCTCTGGGCATTGTCCTAGTGCTGCTGGCACAGGAACTGTTGGTGGTAAGAGAAAATGTCAGATGGCTTTTAAAATAGCAGCTAAAGGGCATCAGGAGGACTTAAAAGATCTCTTTCCTTTAATTTCTGATGAGCTTCATCATTTGTTCTATCTAAGAGATACTGAATAACATGGACTTGGTTTACCTTACTTTTGAGGCGTCTGGTATCTTGGTCCTTGCACCTGGGGGGATATTTAGGGGCAAGTCTGGGAAGCACAAAATTCATGTATGTTGATTCTTTCATATGTAGTAATTCTGGTTCCTTTGCTGAAGGGGTCAAAGATCTAAAGACCTGACTCTGATCTGACCCTTCAACACAAGTGCAAATTGGAAGATGTAAATCTGATCTCACAAACCTAGACATAACTGTCAGCTACTTTTAGTTATTGTTCTGGACTGATTTTTATGCTCTTAGTTTTATTTAATGAAGAGGTTATTTTCCCCTTCCTCTGTAGTTCTGACCTTATTCAGTAGAATTTCAATCTGCAACTCCCCTTTACCTTTCAAAAAATCTCTTCCAAAACAGGTTCAGAAAGCAGTTTCCTGTGAATTTTTATGAGGATGTTATGAAAATTAGGGTTGCATTTTTGACCCCATTTAATCTCCAAGCATCTGGCTTGCACTGTTCTGTTTGGTGATGTTTCTTTCCCCCAATATGACTTTGATAAATACTTTTGGTAGGCTGCTTACCCTCTGCAATTCAAAGCATTAGAGTTATTTACTACACTCCTGCAAACTTTCCTATTGTTTCCACTGTCCTTTGTATCAAATAAGTTGGAGAACTGCACCAGCTTTGCAGGAGATTGATTAGGTGGCTGTTGATGGCTGCTTCTTTGGTAGTTTTGAATTTCAGTGCAGAGTAAGAAGAACTGTGCAAGTACTATAAAATTATATCTTTCTTGCTTTTATTTTCCCTTTGCACATGATGCTTTTATTAAGATGATATACTATTTTTATTTGCCATGAAATCTTAGTTCTACAAAACTAATTTAGTTCAGATGGAAATACCTGACATATGAATTTTTAAGAACTTTGATGTCCTACAGGACAAAATTCTTTTCATGCACCTTTAGTCAACGAGCTGTATTTTTACCATCAGTAATATTTACTATTTTTTCATGGCATAGTAGTATCCCACTGTGAGCAAATACCCATTGTAGTAGGCACTAAACCAACACTGATTAACAGAATTCTTGGGCTGTAGAAGTTACTCTCTGAAAATGAACACACAGAAGAGAGGAAAGATTTTTTTATTCTCCTTTTACAGAGGAAAAACTTCAATGACTTAAAGACATTTCACTGCCGTTGAAATCAACTCATGGATTCAGGTCCACAATCACTCTCTGTATAATTAACAGGAGGGAAGACACCCAAGTTAGATACATATGCCCCAGTAAAAATACTGGGGAAAATTAACATAATATAAATTACCCCCAAATACATAATAAATCATATGATAAATCAGGATGTGACCATCTGCTGGTGGAAAACACTCTTCCAGTAGGAGTATTGACAGCAAGAAACCCAACTATATTCATGGAAATCTGTAGGTCAGTGCTCTGATGATCAGAGAATATTAAGAGGTGTCTCAGGTACCTGGTCAGAGAAACCTTGGAGTTTTGTGTTTGTCCCTAAAAGCTCATTGTAGAGACTTCAATGTTCATCTTCCCAGAGTCATCAGGGTGTGGTGGTTTGGTTTGTTCTGCAGCAGAGTTATAAATACATAGTTTATAATTAATGCTTTTGTTTAACAGGGGAATACCCATTGGAAGCACAGAAGTTGTTTGACACGTGCAGTGTTTTCCTGCAGCAAAACCTATCACTGATCTGAGGGAGATCTTGGGCTTTGGGTCCCCAAAACCAGGAGATAACCTGATAAAACTAAAATTCTGACATTTTTCCTAGGGACTTGCATAAAAAGCCCCTTTGATTGAACAATTTTAGAAGACTGGGAGAAGACTCCTTAAAACTATGCACTCAAAGTGAGAGGAACGTGTCTGGTTATGCCACCCAAAAAACCAGCTCAAATACAATGCTTGAAAACCAAAATATAGATACTTTGCTGCCTGCTCTGCCACTTACCAGCAGCCAAACTGATGTGAGCCAGCTCATTCTGTGTAAAACAACACTAAATTTCAAATGGCCTCATTTCATTGAGCTGTCCAACCAAACTCTGTATTTTTAAGAAAATTCAGTGTTTCGTAATTTGTGAGAAGCTTCACTTTTGTTACTGCCTTGACACAGACTATGGCATAAAATAATTAGATAATTAGAAGTTCTCTGTAGAATCTCAGCAGTTAATTTTTCCTAAGATCGTTCACTAGATCCATATCTCTGTAGTTCACTTACAGATTGCTCTGTTTCAAAGTTTGGAGAGGAACTGCTTTTCCATTATCTCCCTGGATAACAGAAAATCCCCAATAATTAATGCCAGATCCTCAGCTCTGATAGTTTCATGGAAACCATTAGGTCGATGCCAGTTTACATCATTTGAAGATCTGACCCAGCAGGTATAAAAATGAAAATGGCAAGGCAAAAAAATATGAGCAATTTGATATCAATAAAAATGTGCACGAGGTCAGGGAGGACAGAGCCTTTTCAAGTTTTCCTTTGACTTTTTTATCCTAAAGAACTTTTTTTTTTCAGTCATTGAGCAAGGTAATGTACAGCAAATGATAAATTACAAAAGAAAATAATCTGTTGCAATAAAAGCTGGGCAGAGGCCCGAGTATTTGTTCCTAAAATATTTATTTTTCCCCAGCTGCATTGATGCGTGAATACAGTGATGTTTGGAAAACAAGTATTGAAAAAATGTAACATTTTGAGTTATGCACCTTCCCCCCTAAAAAAAGTTTTTCCTTTTTGAAAATCCAAACTTTGACCTTTCTGAAATTTCACTATCGCAACTGACAAGTTCCAACTGGTTTTGTTTGACAACGTTTGCAGAAAAAGAAATTTCCATTCAGAAGTTTGAAACAGATTTCTGACATAGAAAGTTAGTCAGTTGCCCAGAAAAGAAACTGCAATAGATCAGAGGACGAGTTGGTGTCTCACTTTGAGGAATAAATACATTTATTAGTTTGTATTGAAATTACGGTCACTATAACTTATGCCCAGAAAACATACATTAATAATTATTTACCAAACAAAGTTGAATCAGAGACAAATATAGAATTTGCTCCTAATTCGACGAGGACATGTTTTCTTTGTATTTCTCTGTAGCACTGGTAAGAGTAAGAATAGTTTTAAGGCAAATTACCCTTTGAATAATGGGCTTAGTGAATTAGATCTGAAGGTAGAAAATGAAAAGTTTGAATTTTCGTGCGCCGGAGCGAGAGGACTTTGTGTGCAGGCGCGGGGTGTGCAGCCCCACATGTGATTAATTAGCTGCACCCAGGTGGTGAGATAAAAGAGCAGCAAGCAGCTTAGCTGAGAGGGCGAGGAGAGCTGCGGGAATAGGGGCCGGCCGGGAAGTGCCGGGTCAGGGCAAGGGGATGCTCTACCCGCGAGATGAAAGGCTGGGCTGGTACACCTGCTGTGGGGACAGCCCTGCACAGCCAGCCCTGAGCAGACACCCGGCAGCGGGCTGGCGTTTGTCTGTTTGGGTTGCTGATGACCCGTGTTGGAGCCGTAAATCCGTTCCTTAGAGCGGGGCATGGGATGCTGAGGATGCTCCGCAGGAACGCGTGCCTGGCTCGTACCCCGGGGGGGAAACTGAGGCAGGAGCCTTCTTGGATTGCACTGGCGTTCTCCTGAGCCTGTGCCTGACCCCTCTCCAGCTCTGCTGAGCACCTGGAGTGTGGCAGGAGCAGCTCCTCGGGTCCCTCACGGAGGGGGAATGACAAATCTAGCTCTGGCTGGTGGATAGAGCTGCACAGAGAATCTGGGAACAGAGAGGAAAATATCTTCTCCATAGGTGGATGCTATGGAGGAGAAGTTGCTTGTCTAGAATGGTGTGAGTGTATGGTGGGGCCTAACCTCGTTATAAGGAATGGAATATATGGAATCAAAGGGAAATTCCATATGGGACAAGAAATGGGGTGGTCTTTATAGCAGGGTGGTCTTAAACTGAGGTTTAATGTATGTACAATATACAAACATTTTTGACAGACCATTAACACCTATAATCTTGTAAATATTTGCAATTTTCTAGATCATAAATATAGCTGCATAAGCAGTTCTTTCAGGACATCATTTATACTCCATTAAAGGTTAATTTACAAGTTAGTACCTTATAGAAAGAAGATATGTGTACTTTTATGTTAACTTTCTGTAAAGGGAGACTGGTGTCTCCAGCAGCAATTTGTAATTCTCCTGTGACACTCCCAGTGGCACTATTCAAAGCACTATTTGAATTCTTTTCATCAGCTCATGTTCACAGCAAACTTAATCTTCTGTTTTGAAGACGGAGGGAGAAAGAAAGGGGAGAAGGGGGGGAAGAGCAAGATCTTAGGTCTTCTGTCTGTGTTCCCAAGCATCCAACTGTTTGTTTAAACAGTCTCCCCTGCCACACATCCTCATTTGTCACAGTGCTGATGATACCTGCTGCTGCATCTGAGCCCAAGTGAGCCGGCTGGGCTGGGCTGGAGCTGGGCAGGGGGGCAGGGAGCAGAGAGGTAAATAGTAGGGGATTGACTCTGAGGGCTATGACTTTATTCACTGTAATGGCATTTGGGCTTTCTAAAGATCAAAGGCCAGAAAAAAAGGTGGGGGCAGGGGGAGAGAAAGAAAATTGTTCAATGTAGACCCAGTCAGGAGCTTTCAGAAGTGCCTGTGAGAAATTAGGTGCCTCTCTGCACATTTGATCATCTAACTTTGAAATCCTGATGAGAGAGCTTAGAGAAGGATCTGAAGAGAAGGGAGAATAACCACTCGTAAGTTAGGACTACTGGGGAAGAATGAACAAGGAAGGTGCCAAATTTAACTGAATTTTGATTTATTTTCTTTCTCTAAATGCCAGCTTTCCCTGTTAAGCCTGGTAGTTAAACAAATGAGGGGCTTTAAAGTTGCAGTTAGCTGCAGATTTACAGGAAAAAAAGAAATCTGTTGTAAATGCATATACTTTGTTGTCAGCTACTGGGATAAAAAAAAGCCTTCTCAAATGGTATGGTATGAGTTCCAATGGTCTCTGTGGGTTTATTCACCTTCCATAGGATTTCCCACGAAGAGAGATGAAAGCTTTATGCTTGTTACTCACCATGTAGTATGTGTTTATCTTAGTTATTCATATCTTAATACTGTAAAGATTTCAGCAGCATTTTTTTTCCTGTTTCAAACTCCTGTGCACACTGCAGAATGTTCCAAGCTTCTGTATTTCATATATTGAATTTCTTTCAGTTGGTTTCATGCACAAAACAGAGGGTGGTCATTATGATGCATTCACACCACACTAAATAGAAGCTAATTAGGCTTTTTTTTACTGTACTGTTTTCAGTGGAAAGCTCTTTATAAAAATTTAAGCTTTTCTCAAAACACAATGACATCAACACTTGAATAATTTCTTCAGACTTAGAAATGGATTTCTGACTAAGGGATGCAAGAACTGGAAATTTTGACCATTGTACATTGGATTTGTGATCTTCCATTTCTTTGGGAAAAGGCAGATCAAGGACCAATTAAAAACTCCCAGGCTGCAGAATGGTGTGGAGAGGAGGGAATGAGCTTCCCTCTTACCAGGTGACAGCACTGTGAGTCCCAATGTCATCCTCATGCCTGGAAATCCCAGCATTTTCCATGACCAAGGAGGCATCTTTGGGTTTCTGGCATGATGTTGCTGTTTAATGCCCTGTTCTGGGTGGCACAAGAATCCCAACAGGAGGCTGGAGAGGAGCATATTCAAATGGCAGAACTGCACAGCTCAGTCACAACATCACTCAGTGCCCTCAGGAGGCACAAAAGGGGTTGTTTCTCTTAATTGGAGTGCTGGGTTTGTGTGTGTATATCAAAAGTGTGGGTTTAATTTATCTTGTAGTAGTTACCAAAAATAGCCTTATTATAGCTGATATTGTAAGTGGGTGGGCAAAACAAGAGTAATCATAAAGAAAAGTCTAAAATGATTCACTCACTAGGGAAGTCATCAAAGAAGGGTTTCTTCCTACGGTCACTGCTGAAGGGGCTGCAGGGGGAAACATGAGGTTTAATGGCTGTGGAAGTGCTTTAATGTAATTTAGCTTTAGAAACCAGGGAGCCTCAGTGTGTGCAAAGCCTCTCCCTATTTCAGTGGTGCTGGGCCTGCTTGTAGGTGCATGACTTGCCATTGCACACTTGAGGCACTTTAAGGGTATATTAAAGAAGCAGCTTTAATAAAAGCCTGAGAACATAGATTAAAGCAGGATTCGTTCTATTAATTTTGTTCCCCAGAATGGAAGCTATTTCAGCTACATTAGAAACTTCAAAGAGTGTCTTTCAGCTGTTACATTCACTGCTTAAAATTCTAGCAGACTGGCTTGGAATTGCATAAATTTTTTTATGTAAATTTGTGCAAAAATACATTCCATTGACTCATCTTTGAAGTAGTGCTATGTCACACACTCAGGAAGATTTGCCGAGGCTGCTTGAGGACACCATTTATGAGTAACACCTTTCTGATCTGATCACTTTCTATATTTTATCATGAATGTGGCTCTCATGTTTATCAAACGTATATTTTTTCCCTTTTAAAGAGTGATGGAGGTAAGAGAGCAGTGTTTCTTTGCTGCTGTGAGGGAATGGAAATGTACCAGTGTTTATGAAATTACTATGCTATGGTTTGTTTATGACATAACAAAGACATCGATCAGGAAGGGTTTATTCCTGCAGCAGCAGAGTTAATGAGATATTAACCAGCACTTTACAGCTTGATCAAAGCTATCATTCCACTCCTTTGCAAGTCCTCCAAGTTCCTACTTTTATAGTAGAGTGTTAATGTGAAAGATATTTTAATGTTTTCCTGTAATTTTAAAAAATGCTTTGTTATAACTGCAAGTACAAGAAAGCAATTTCATTATAGCAATAAGTTCCTGGATCTAATGAGTTGTCATTAAGTTGTTTTGCATTAACTAGCTTGTTGCAAATTGACAGTACAGCATCTTCCTGGGTAACAGCCAGCTGTGATGATTAACAGTTTGCATGAGTTGAAGACACTGACAGCTCTTGAGGAACACACCACACTGCCGATTTTTCAACATAAAGCATAAATAAGTAAATAAAACTGCCATGAGAGCAGTGTATCCCCAATCCCTCTGTGAAGAGCTGTATTTCTCAGGATCATTGTCATGAGGATGACCATCCGAGCAGCGAGAAAACTGAGATCCTGATTTTCAAAGAATGAAAGAACCTAACAGTTATCTAAATATTTGCTTTAGGAAATCTGATACAACTTTTTAAAAGGAGTCTTCTACAACCTCATAACTCAGATTTCTTAGTATAAAATATCTTTTTATAACCTAAAAGCTATTGAAAAACACTTTGTCCCTCTCTTCAATAAGCTGGTATCATTTATATTCCCCTGTATAGAAATGATTCAGATTGTCTTTCTCATTTGCTGAGGTTTTTTGAAGATATTTTTGCATCCTTCATTCTCAATATAGTGTTATTTTCAGAACAGGGCAGATAATTCAAATGTCATCTTTTGACCTTTTTTAATCATGACCTGTCAATTGCAAAGAAAGGCAATTTTTGGTGGTTTTTCTTATCCTTTTGTTCCTGGATTAAGAAAAGTGTAAAATCCTATGTTATTTGAAATGTGTAACAGTGTTCTGCTTTGTCTCCTCAGAGATAGAGGTGAAAATGAGTTTATACAGAACTAATATAAAGTACTCTTTACATAGAGAAAATGGAATAAAATTCCACTGTAATTACTCTCAGACTTCCCTTACTTTCATATTTCACTCATAAACCTAATTTTCTTACCCATCTGTGTACGCTAATCAGTTGTATTAATTATTCCTTATTGAAAGACACTACTTGATAATTAGCTGGTTGTATAATTGGAAGCAAATGCTGTAGTGAATTTTACCTTTCTTTTTATTTGGAAATCATCTGCAAGCAGTTTTCTCAAAAGTGCCATTTACAGAAAATTATTTACCAGGTAGTTATACTTGAAGAAATACAATTGCTCTCTAATTATGTCTAAAAAACTCATTGTGTGTATCTCGTATTTTCTTTTTTAAAATACTTTAACTCGGTTGCTTTATTTTTAGATAGACACATAGAGATGTATTAATTTTCAGTGCAGTCATTCTTTAATTTTCTGCATTGCTTTACAAGGAAAGGAAAACTTCATGAGTTATCTCTGAGAAGACATCTAGTTTTATATCCCTGTGTGCTTGGAAATACAAGTGAGATGCTGCTTTGTCCAGAGAGATGGACAGAGGGAATCAAAAGGCACTGCCTCTGCCTGGGAGCATACCCTGGAAAAAACACATCTTGCACATAGACAGCTTTTACTGCAAGTTCCCAACTTCCCACTGCAATCCTATTGGATTGTCTTGTGTACTTGTGATCACTCATTTATTTCCCACCTCACATCTCAAAAATATTTCTGGAATGCAAGTGACATTTAATTCTTCCCCTGTCATCTCCTGTGAGCACCATGTGCACAGTTGGAAACACCGTCTGAACTTAGAAACAGTTTGCTTCTACATTTTGACAACTGATTGACAACATGGAACAGCAGTAGCTCAGTCCTGCCAAGGTTTGTTAGGGCTGCTCTTTGTGTTGTGATTTTCTGTTTGTGGTAGTTGAATTCAGGGTTGAAGAAGCTGAAACAAGTAAATATTTCTCATGTGCAGTGAGGTTTTCATATCTGTAACCTATAGAGAGATTCTCCCTGTCCTAACCTAGGGTCTAAGGAAGATGGCAAACCATCAAATCTTTAGGGGATATCCACAAGGCAGTAACTCAGAGGGATGGTCATTATTTGCTTACAAAATAAGAGCTCCCATTATAGAATAAAGATCATATTATGTGGAACAGTGGGACTTCAGAGAAAATTAGGGAATATTCTTTTCACTTTAAACCCTGATTCCTTATTTTTCATGAGGGCTGTATAAATGATCCTGGCTGAAAGCATTCAAGAGGCTGCATATTGAAATCACATTGAGTGGTTCACAGATAGGTTTGTGGAAAAACTGTCCAAAATTTCTGCTCTTAACAGTGTATAACTATGGTTGCATTATTTCTTTAAACTCGTATTAGAACTGTTTGGAATCCTATGAATCAGGGCTTTTTCACTACTTATATTTAAAAGATAAATTCTGGTACAAATAGAGGGAAGTGCAGGCAATCTTTGTGGTGGGGAGTGGTACTAATAAGCTTTTATCTGTGCTTCTTCCAGTGTTAGAAAACAAAACTGCTTCACTTGTCTTTTTGTGTGTCCCACAATTTTGGATTCTCCCAGCACAGTTTGTGTGCTGATATATCAGAGCATTCCACTTTTAGCTTGCCTATTTTCAGGAGGCTGGTAGTTAGTCTTAGATTTCTCACCTTTGGAAAAAATCTTTCTTAAAGGACTGAACATGTTTGAATGTGTTTTTCTGAGTGTCTGGATGTTCTTCAGAAAATAGGAAGAACTGCAATATAACAATATATCACAGTCTCACAGTTGTACTTAAACTGTGAGACTGTGATATAATAATGGGTTTAGCAATCAAACTTTTCTATGAGACTAAAATACTGATGCTTAGGCTTTTGCTGAAGTACAGATTCATTTCTTAGTGTTAAGTTGGTTTTTAAAACAGCCTTATTTAAAGAAAAATGGTGGAATCATTCATTGGTCACTGGCTTTATTCAATTCCAACTTTATGTAATCTAATCTTTGGGCTTTTCTAAAACAGGTACCAATGTAGCATGTCAGTAATGTGAAAATTCAGTTCCATGGTAACTTTTTGAATGGGGGGTAGAAGTCAGATGAGCCAAGACTGGACAAAATTCCAGCATTTCTGCTAAGCCACATGGTGAGGTATAAATATTGGAGCAGTATTAATGTCCAATTCTAGCTCTGCCACAGCTACACTGAGGACCCATTAGACAAACCACTCTCACTACTTTCCTTTTCCCGATCCATCTGTTTGCAATGCAGCGTTTGTACCTACAGCAGGAATTCCAATACAAACCACCCATCTCTGTACTGAAGCCAGTGCAAAACTGTACCTCACTTCTCTGGCAGAGGATTGTAAAAGGAATTACTTTGCCATTTAACTCCTTTGTTAACATTTTTTTCATGGTTGTTCCTTATCTGTGATTCAAGGTTGAAGTTGTTCACACGAGCTTGACTTTTCCCCCTGTGTGTAGTCCAATATTTCTCTCAAGAAAAGTCACCTTGTTTGTACTGAACATCAGGCAACAGAGCCATCTGCACCAGCAATTCTAGGAAAGAGCCCTGTGAGTCATGTTTAACACTGATTCTTTCCGAGTGCAGCTGGAATAACCAAATCAACCTTCTGTTATTCAGCAAATTTCTGTGAAAGATGAAGCAAGACAACAAATTCATCCTGCATACTGACAGTTGGTAATGTGCAAGTTCTTTCTAATTAAGGGCCCTAATTAAAACTAAACTACATCATTTTATTGGAAGGTACAGGCAGTAGGAAAGATCAGGTGCTTCCAAAGTATTGAAGCATTTATCTTTCTGTTAAGAGGATTGTGTGTAACAAACTATCTTCCATCTCATTGCAAATCCATGGCTTTATTGCCTGCTGAGGAGCCACACTGGATGTTGTTGGGAATCTGTTGCAATGTCTCTTTGGGAAAGGGACTGATGCAGGAATTCTCCCAGAATGGTGTCTTCAAAGAGGCAAATTATATTCTCAGTTGCAATCATTCAAAAGACCTGCATTGAGAGAAACACTACAGAATATGACCTAAAGCATATTATTTACCAATACAAAAAAAAAGTCACAAACCAGAAATTAAAACTGGTGTGATAAAGCTGCACATTTATAGTTTTGTGGCTTCATATGTGTATTTGCAGGGGCTTGTTTTTCTGAGTCTGGGGAGGTTGATTTTACAATCAAGAAAAGTATCTAAACTAAAACTTTGAGAATTTTACTCTTTTTTTGTTATTTGAAGGGTAATTCCCTTGCCAGCACTTCATACCTGTAGGACTTCACTTGGGCTCAGTGTTGCCTGTAGGAGAGACTCACTGCATTGCCACACGAGAGAATTCCATGCAGGTTTGGGGGCACTCACACACAAGTTATCTCTGACACACAGGCATATACATCATGCCCCTTTTTAAAAAAAAAATATGCAGAGAAAAGGTCCTCAGTGAGAGGTTTCACATTGTGTGAATTCGGTTAATTTTTCCTCATAGCACCTCATAATTTTTCGGAACAGAGATCATTAATCATTCCAAAGTGTGTGGAAGGTTGTGTGATAGCTGTAAGACCACCAAACGTTGACCCTGAAGGAAATTAATTCCTAAAGGTGAAAAGCAAGTGTTTTCTTAATTAAGCCACCTAAGCTGCCTGGGTTTGCAAATGCTTATTAACACTATTCAGATGAAGTCAGATTAGCACTTGTAGCTGCAGAGTGTTGTTTCACTGGACCATGAGTCCTTGTTTCCAAATCAATACTTGATCTTTTAACACAGCAGCAAATTATACTCCCCATCTGTCTCCTGTGACAGCTCTAATGAATGTAATATCTGGATGGTGATGTGCAAACAGTTTTGAAGTGCTTCATTTATAAAAATACAGGTAGTAGTTAGTTATAATATGCTGTTGGAGTATTGCTTTTTTGCATTTTTTGAAGTTAATTTTTAATATCTTCAGTTTGCCACATGTGACTGAAACATAAGTGAACATGTAGAAAACAAAAAGTTCTTGATACAGGAAACTTCTAGGTTATGTGAGCCTGAGATCCCAAGGGTTT
Source organism: Campylorhamphus procurvoides (assembly GCA_013396655.1). NCBI lineage: Eukaryota > Metazoa > Chordata > Aves > Passeriformes > Dendrocolaptidae > Campylorhamphus > Campylorhamphus procurvoides. The sequence continues at coordinate 561,502 of WBMV01001708.1, read as the reverse complement.
TCCCAGCCAACATCTCTGTCCTCTGGGGCTAACAAGTGTTTTACTATGATTTGAAGAACAAAAGGTGATGAAACTGAACCAGCTCAGAGTGTGGAGCAGGCCTTTCCCATGTGAGGATTAGGAGACTGAGTAAAGATGTCCCAGTGGAGCTCTGAACAGGATGGAAGATCACAGACTTTTGCTAAGACCTCAAGATTTGGCTTTTACCACAACCCCTCCTGAAGAGGGATTGGGTTCTTTGCACTAGGTGGCTTGGAGGCTGCATGCCAAGGATTTTGCTAGGTCAGAATTTGAATAAGGGAAGTAAACTCAAGACTATCATGGTCCGAATCAGATTCTCTTTGACCGTTTGGAAAACAGAATAAGGCCTGCTGCAACCTGCCATGAAAAGCTGGAGTTTATTTCAGATTAAGTTCTCAGCATCTCAGGCTGATGCATTAGTCAGGATGTGAAAGACAGAGGAATGGAAAGAGAAGATGGGAACTTTATCCATCCAAGAAGTATGTGCTTGGTAGGGAGCAATGATCACTTTCTATTCAGATCTCATCAGTGGGGATGGAGATGGGACTTGAGGCAACCCCATGAGGCCAAATGTTGGTGTTTATTGCTTACTGAGGGGCTGACATGACTGATTGAAAGGGAACAGATTCACCAGTTTTAGAGCTTAAGGAAAGTGATGAGAAGATACTTTCATGAACTGCTATTCTCACCACTACATATTATAAAAACCTCCACTGGAATAAAAAAGTAATGATTTTTGGCAAAGTATGTTAGACATCTCCTATGTTCTACACAAGAAAGATTTCATTGCATTTTCTGCATTTTAATTTCACTTTTATTGAAATGTTGCACTTGAGGAAAGAAGAATCCTATATTTTGAGTTTTGCCACTGATCCTGCTGTGCCCCATACCCCTTGTAAAGTATACACAATAATATGTCCTTGTCTCTCTAAAGTACAAAAGGTTTAACAAGAACTGTTATGTCCATGTGCATTCCCTCAGCACTGAACCTTGGATCTTTGTGATTTGAAAGCTATCATACCTGCTCAGTAAGAAATGAATGTTTAAATGTGCCTTTGAACTCAATGTGAAATAGAATGGCATTGGAAAATCTGGAATTACTTCACAGCAATTGCTTCTATTCTGTTTAGGTTTTTGTATTGCTCCTGTGAGATGCTGGTTTGGAATTCCTCAGAGTTATTTTCATTTTAACTCGAATGTAAATGAACAGCCACATCAGGCAAAATGATTGCAGTATGAAATCCAGCCTGAGGAAAACTCACAGCCAGGAATTGTGATGCTTCACTGTTACAGAGATGACCTGCGGGGCTGTTCACAAAAGCTGGTCCGGTGAGACAGATCTCCTTGTGGTTCCTCCCCTGATAATGCAGACAAATAGGCTCTTGCCTTGAATTGTTGTTATCTAGAATGATCTGTCTCCATCAGGATCTGGACAAATTACTCTCCCCAGTTAAATGCTAGCCTTTGAAAACAGCCCCCCTCTTCCTGTTCCTTGTCCTCAGTAGCAAAGTTTTCCTGAAATGGTACCACATTCTGATGTTTTTAGGTTTGGGTTGGATTTTTTTATTTGTTTCATGGGTTTTTACTTTGGTGGGTTTTCTGCAGTTTAGTATTTTGCGTTTCTTTTTAAATGCCTGAATTTAATTTGTTAAAGAGAAATCATTGCTGCTCTTTAAGGAGTACCTGTTTAGTGAAATAAACAATGCTTGGTGCTCATAGAACAGCAGGAAGTTGTTCTGCTGTTATCAAAGTTGTTTATTCAGTATGCAAAATAATGACACTCATGTAGTGCTTTATAACAGATGTTCTTCCACAACAAGTTTGGAAGAAAAGGGAGATCAATCTTCAGAAATAGGCCTTATATTAGTAAGTACACTGCTAATTGCTGCAATCATACAAAAATTGCAATGACACCTACCTACATTCTTTTGGGGATTTTTAATGACTGTGTCACAACCCTAAAAATGTGTATTGCTTAAAAAAACGGTGCTTCTCTAAAACTGTGTCTGCCCTTGCTCAGCTTTGTTCCATGCTCAACATTGGTAAATTCTCTTTTTTCTTTATTCTTCCCTAATCTAGAAATTGCCAGCTATGAAAAGCCTGTTAATTTCTGTTTGTAAGATGTTCTGCTGTAACTTGAATTAAATGCAGTGCAGCTGGGAGCAGTCATGGCCAAACAATACATGGCATAAATTATCTCTATCTGGAGTGCCTGACTAGATAACATAATCAACAGGAGGCTGACAAAAAATCACAGTTGAGTTGTTGTTGCTGACAACTTCATTATTTCTATGATGTTCAGCTGGGTAATTTGTTTCTGATGAACAAATTATCTTATAGGAGGATTAGGATCTTGAGGAACAAATATCTTCAGATATGTCCAGTGGACTTCTGTACTTTTATATGCTTTCTGGAGGTGAATGTGTTTGCACAAATTTAGGGTTTTTTTTTCATAATCTGGAGAACAATTACAGGAACCATCGGCAAAAAGTGAGCTCTGTGTTGATTTTGCAGTAGGGCAGCATTTCCATCAGGCAAGGTTGGTACACAGGTATGTGGATCACTAAGGTAACAGCAGCTGCTCTTTGATTCCTTGGTTCAAACAGGAAGGTGATGGACTCCTCATACCAAGGTATTTTAACATTAACTCACACTCCAATAACTAAGTAGTGTTTTGCAGCTCAGACACTCCAGGGCTGATTCTATTCCACTGCAGCCAGGAGTTATTATTCTCAGGAATTTTCCAATTAAAAAGACTAGGGTGGGGGGGAACAACCACTGTGACTGTGCAAAAAAACATGCCATCTTTGAAGGATTCTGAGATACAAATACCATACTCTGAGACAAAAGCAGCCAGCCCACAGCTCCAGGGCACCACTGCCATACAGGTTGTCCAAAAACTGGAGACCCCCTGGCCTTCACATCCCTTCTTGTGGAAGAGGGAGCCTGCAAGCCCCAGGTGCTGGTGCATGTGCCAACTTCAGCCCTGCAGCAGAGCCTGGGCATGCTGAAATGCAGGTTGTGCTGAGAGAACCACAGGTCAGGAGCCCTGGCTACAGCAGGAAGGCTGGAGGAGCCAGGGCTGCCAAGCTCAGTTCTATTTAGTCACTTACATCACGGGCGTCTCAAATATTTCAAAACACTCGGGAAAATTATTTCATTGGGAAATTTTCTAAGCCTGGCCCAAACACAGGGGTTTTTTTCTTTCTTCACTCACAATTTCAGAATTTCTTGAGTTTGATCATTTGACTGATGAACTGGGAAATATTTGTCTTTTTTTACAAGCATACTGAATACTTCTGTGTCTCTCTGGATAATAGGTTATTTGCTATGGGTTTGGATCAAGAACACTGGCTAAAGGAACTAGTGAAAGAGTAAGACTCAGATCAATGTCAAGAAACCAGGGAATAGGACAGAGAATTAACAAATTGGCAAAGGGTTATGTGAGAAAAATGATAGGTAAACAAGGAGCCAGAGAGGCAGGAATTGCCAAAACCAGAGTTGGAATTTACTACAGTGCCTTACATGCATAAATGCTTGCAAGAAATAAGTGTGGGGGTAAAGAAAGATACACTTTTATAGGCTTTTGGGAGGATTATTTTGTTTTATTTTACCTTTCCCACTGAATACTTCTAACTGTACGAAAAAACACCCCAATATGTTGTTTCAAGGAGCAGAGTCATTTTAACCACCTTTCTAGTCATGGATTTTCAAATGAGAGAGTGTACAGATGCCAGACAGAGTTATCCTGACCATGTTACTCTGGGAGGGGGGCTGGAGATCCCGTTGCCAGGTATCCAATCTGCCTGGCTCCATTGCCAGACCCAGGCTGGGACAGCACAGGGGACATCAGATCTGACAATTGAGCAATATTTGTTCTTTTAGGGGGGTTATGACCAGTCTAAAACACAACTTTGTCTCTTGAGATGGTGACAGCTTTACCATTGACTGAATTTGGAAGAAAAGTCAGGCTCCATGTGAGTTCCTTTGCTCCTAAACTTCCCACCCAGTTTCCAGACTGTTGGTCTACCAAATGTTTTCCACAAACGCAGCGTGTGCGATATAAAAGAGGGGCGTGTTCCTGGGGATGCAGGGATCTGCCAGAAGGCGCTGGGCATCCTGTGCTGGGGACAAGGCGGTCCCGCTGCTCCAGGGACCACTCCAGGATTTTGGAGGTTTTGGAGAACTGGGCGAACGCTGCCACCTATTGATGGAGGACGCGAAAACCTGGGACACGGAGCAGCGCTGAGAGCTCCTCATCCATCCCTCGCCTCCCTCACCCCGGCAATGCCCCGGTGTCCGCAAGGCACAGAACCTGCTGCATGGAGCAAATGGCCAAAAAACAACAAAAATACCTGTGGTGGGTGAGGCTGAGAACATGCCGGGTGAACGCTTTGGGGACGGTGTCGGTGAAAGGAAATGTGCCACCCATAGAACATCTTCACAACGATGGGGAGCTTTAGCAATAGTGGTGATGGTAACAACTCGTGGGATCAGCTCACGATGTGCACTGCAGGTTGGGAACGTTCAGAGTCACCAATCATGCAATGAGAATCTGTCACAACAGGCTAAGTGAGCGGTGTGAGCACAGCCAGCAAAAGAGTCTGTTCAAACAGTAAATGTGAAATATCAGCAAGTGCCCTAATCAGTGGTTAACATCTCCAGGTCTTCTCATGGAAGCATCAAAGGCTCGAGAGAAAAAACCCAAATTTCTGTACAAGATCAGACTAAGAGATCTGCTTCCCTGTGTTTATCAGAAACCCCAAGTGTTTGCTTTCTGTAGGTCTTTCAGTCTTCTCCATTTCCACAACTAGATATAAGTGCCTCTTGCTCTTACTTATACGCACACTCATTAATAATTTTAATAATCAAGATAATGTTTTTATCATTTGGTAAAATTATTATTACTTCTCTTACTGGGTGTTGGTTTGCATCTTCTGGCTTTTGAACAGCTTAATAATGAACTTATATTCATAGGTCAGAAAGATCACAAATATGTTTGCTTGATATCAAAATAACCTAATTGTCTTTCACAGAAGCTTGGGCAAGAAAACGTCTTGATATTTGCTAGTCTAATAATTATTGTTTGGGTAGCAATAGAAAAGTACTAAGCTTTATAAAATTTGAAATGGCAACTGTAAAAGGGGCTACTTTCCACCAAACTGAAGGGAGAATGCAAAGGAGAGGAGGAGTATTGACCCACAATGAGAAATTTCTGGAAAATATTGGAGAATAGATTAGTTTCAGTAAACTCATGTTAGCTTTTTCCCCTGAAAACAGCTGTAAATTGAGAATTCCTTCACACGTGAGTTCCATAGGTGGGTCTGTACAGACCAAAAAAAATTAGTCAGGGATTTGGACTCAAAAGAATCATCCCTATTTAGCACAGCACTTAAAATGGATTTTTTAAGGCTTATATTTAATTTGAACTGATTTAGACCTTTCAGGTTTTCAGCATGCTTTTGCTCCAGATAGTATCTCAGTGTTAGAGAGGTATTTGGTGGTTTTCGAAAGATTTCCAATTTCCTCCTCTTGGCAAGGAGCAGTGACCTCAGTCAGCTGTCCTGCTGCCTTCTGACTAATGATCCTTAGGAGGGGCAGAACAAAAGAGGGAACCCTATACACGTATAGCCTGTGATTTTCACACTGTAGGAGAAGGAATGTTGTGCAGATTATATTGCCACGGCACTTTGCAATTCTCTGCTGCAGTAAAACATTCTTGTTATGTCCTTGAAATACACACGTGCATCTTAACACACACACAAATATATGCATGTGTGCATATAGAAAAACTCTCAAGGAGTGGTTTGGTCTGTATCCAGATTGATTTAAAGTTATAGACTAAATTCAAGTTCCATGGCATGCAAACATCAGGCCTGGGACCACATTTTAGGTTCAGCTGCTTGGGCAAAAGGATGCTGTTTGGTATGAGGCGAAGCATTCTTGACTGAGTTCTGAGGGGTGGGAGAATCAGGCTGATCACCAGATTTGGGGAGGTTTCTACCATTTTCCAAAAAAACAAGCATCACATCCAAATAAAGACAAGGAAATGTTTTCAGCAGATTGTAATACTACCTCTGGTACCCCCTTAAAAACAATAAAAAATGCTTTTTCTGCAGATATGGCCCGTCATTGGCTATGACAGACACAGGAATTTTTAATTCTTTTCTATTGCCAGGTGTTACACAGGAGTGTTCTAGTTACATGAATTTAACTCAGTGGACTGTCCAGACAGATAATGATTTTCTAGATTGTTGTTTATTTTTGATTATCACCTACACTATATATAGAATCCTGAGTCTACATGTGTCTATTCCATATTTGACTTTGTAACATTTTTGTGGGTTTCTGTAGGATCCTGCATTTGCATTTTCTGCCCTACACTAAAAAAAAATAATCACATTTTGAAATATCACCATTCTACTATTTTGGAAGCTGCTAATGCAGACATTACAGGATCTGTTTCAGCTGAAACACACGCATCAGTAGAGTTTGTTTTTCTTATTCATTTAGTAATCTTTTTTTAAGCGTAACCTGTTCAGGCTGGGAGCTTTCCAATGATCCTGCAGATGTCCCACAGCTATGGCTATGGTTGCTGCTTTTGTTGCTATGATTGCAGACAGCTGGAGTGGTAGCTTGCTTCAAGAAAGAAGAAACAATACATCACATGCAACAAGCATTACTGCACCGAGTGTAGCATTGTGATTTTTTTTTACCCCTTTTAATTGTTTTAACACAAAACCAACTACTTGAAGATGGCTGCATTAGTGTCTTTTTGCTCATACTTCATGGCAAATTAATTACAGTCACAGTTTTGTTTACTCTGGCTGTAATTCTTTTTTTCTACTTGCACGCTGGGCTGCTGATCAGTTTTAAAGGCTACAAGAAGCTAAAAGCACACAGAAGTCATGGCATCTTTGACATGGAGATAAGAGATTCACATACTAGTCACCCCTATAGCTGCACAGGTAACTCATATAGAGTTAAGGCACCAAACATTTTACCTGTGATACAGCACTATTTGCTTTAAATACTGTTTTACTCTGAGATTTTATCAGCAATCCTGGACTTCAGTAATTACTAGAAATAAGCTTTTTCATATCTGATCATTCATGCAGTATAAGGAAGAGGTTTACTCATTCTGCCCGGAGGCTGAGCCAGCAGAGACAGCAAAGCTAATGTGATTCATTGAATGAAGACAGTGGACAATTACCAGCAACTTGTTCACGTTTTGCCTTGGATAGCCTAAGCTGGTAAGTCAAATTTAACTCTTTAATGCATATATTCTTAATTATTAGTTTCAAGTATAAGCTGGTTTCATAAACATATATTGTGGAGTGGTTTCTCAGCTGTTTTGTTTCCCTGAGATCTGAAGTTAATGCTTTTACAGCTATGCTATGCCCTACTAGTGCACCTGTCTGTATAGTGTAACATGTATGTGCCACAGACAACAGAGAGAGAGCTGTAATTTAGGGTGGGTTTTTTTCTCTTGCTGTAATATTCTTCTTAAAGAACCTGAATATTAGGTCAGTAATTGGCAATTAAGAAAGAAAAAAATATTTTATAAGGGCAACTATTTCATATTCCTTTGTATATATGTATTCATTTGGGGGATAATATGCTTAGTTTAGTGCTTAGAAGCACAAGCAGAAATCTGATCACAGAGATTGAGCTCCAGGATGTGCAGCATGAAATGTGTGTTGGGAGCCCTCAGTGCCTGGTTTGGTGCATGCAGGGTGACAGTCATACAGATGAGACTGGTTTGGTCGGTATTTCCAGGGCTGTGCAGTAACTCTTTCCCCAGAGAACTGCCTTAAGACTTCTGTGGGTTTTAATTCCTGGAAATGCAAACTGCTGTTAATTATGAATAGTCATAAGGGGAGCTGCTGTTGTTATTCTGTCTAGTCCTGCCTTTTACTGAGAAACCTTGTGCTGCTTGGTGCAGTTCTCAGCTTGCTGTGGGAATGCAAGTTGGATCACACAGGGCTCCTCCAAACCATAAGGAGATGTCCTTATTTCATCCTGACCCGAGTCAACTTTGTGCAGAGGCTTCTACAGGCAAAAAATCAAAGGGATCCGTTCTGGACATCTCCTGTTTCTAAACTATTAGCCTTTGATGTGCTGTAACGATTTTAGTTGTGGCAATGATTTATCCTGAGGCTAAGTGCATTTTAACTGGGGGATTTGTTATTTCAATCAAGACAATGCACATTTCAGGACTTCACCTGTGTGGTGAGGCAAGGATTTGGTTGTAGAAAACCCCCCAAAATTAGAACTTTAAAATGGAGCTTAGAACTGCTCTCATGAAATAGTTTGTCTGTAAAAACAAAATGCCAGCATGCAAAAAAACCCCATGCTTACCATCACAGAATCACGTGAATTGAGCTGTTTGTTTTCCTCATTTCTTATTGGTTTTACCCATGATTTTGCCCCTATCTCATTCACATTGCTCTCCTGGGAGTTGTTTCTACAGCCTAATAAGATTACACATCCAGAAAGTTTCCCAGAATATGCAACTTACCTTTCTTTTTTCCATTTCTTACCTTGTATGTGACTAGAAAACATGCTAAGCATGATAACCTGCAGTAGCATTTTGCATCTTACTGTTTCAGTACACTGGTGAAAAAATGTAGTTCGTTTGCATTATGTTATTCCAACTATTTCTTCATTGTTCTGTTTGTCCCCTACACTAGTTCAGGATATTAGAGGTGAGTATAGAGGAAACATTTCTGTTTCAAGTCATTTGTGATGCCCCAATTCTGCATGGATAGCAAAGATGCCACCTGTTTTATTGTTGAATAACTGCAATTTTTACAGTGTAGACTCACTTGCTCTTGACTTAGTAGAAACTTTGATGAGATTATAAAAGATTCCATTCTCTTCTTACATCTGTGTCTGTCTTGGGGGTCTGCTCTGGCCATCTACTGACAAAGCTTCCATGTGTGACATGGGCAGTCTGGAGGATGTTTAGGTTTGCCTGGTAAATGCAAACTGCTCTCTCTCTCCTGAGTTTACTGCTGACTGAGGGGTGTTTGGTATTCAGTGACTGTACTCTTGCAATCAAATGATTTGGGGAAATTGAAACTTACTTTACAAGCATGCCTATGGCAATTATTGGCCTATTTTTATCCGCAATTTGGGACTGTGTCTTGACCCATATGATGGAAGGAAGGAATTCCTGAAAACAGAGGTAAGAGGAGAAATTTATGTGGGATAATCTGTAGCACTATATACTGACAGAAACTGGAAGTGTTACTCTAAGTAACTGAGAATTACATAATTATTGAATTTGGTAAATTGCTGAGTTTCTTTAACATATTAACAGAGAGAAGTGGAAGGAGCTCAGAGACAGTCCAAAATCTTTGCAGTACTGAGTGCCAGAGAGCTCCCTTCTCATCAGATCCACACTTGAACATTAGTTTCAGCTCACATAATTCCCTTCTGATTGCACACACCCTTGTTCTAATTTAGCAAAGTCTTCTCATCACATATGACAATTGTGCTGGCTCTGGCTGTCTTCATTCAGAGATGTGGTCTCTCTTCAACACCCTGTGCGTGTGGAGAATATGTGAGATTACTCAGAATCAGACACTTTTGTGCCCAGGGTGTCTGCTCACCGCAGTGTACAAGGGAGAAAGGAAGATGTTGACACACCTGGGTGGTGTCTTTAATCTTAGGGACAAATACATGCCAAAACAGCCTCAACATCAGGGTGAGTTTTTAGTAAAAGTGCTTTTAGTGTAAATAATCATTAGAGTCTGGTGCAGAGATCTGATTTGTTTGGAGGAAGGTTGAGACCACGAGAACCAAAAGTTACAGGATTTGTATCATAGTACAGGGAATCTAAAGATTATTATCAGGAAAAGATATTACAACTGTGAGGTCTTCTAGAGAGACATTCTGTTTTATAAATGTGTACACACTCCTGTCAGGGAAGAAGGAAATGTGAAGAAATGGTGCATCTTTATCACCTTTTCATATAGAAATCCCTGAGAATAGTTTCCTATGTTTGCAGTTGGGTCAAATCTGATCCTTAGTTTCCCTTCAGAAAGGCAAAATATTCCCTCATAAAGTACTTCCAGAATTAAATATTAATTCAATTTTTCCTAATATGGAAAAATTACTGTAATCATAGAGCATAAAAAGTATTGTTTAATTATGAGATAGTATGGAAATCTCATTAGGGTAAGCAGCAATCCCTCTTGGAAGCGTTTGTAGTCTCAATGGATAGGGCAAAACCAGAGCAGGATAAAGTGATACAAGATATATAAAAAAACAGTGCCTGTCCCCTAACTGAGGAAGACACCACTCAGTATAAAATTGTAAACAGCAACATTTACATTTGGGTGTCATTTTTCCTGACACCTGTATAGCAGAACTCACCCTGTCAAAAGGCTGTTTTCCTCCTTATACAAATTAGCAAATAATTTTGAGCAGTCTGTTTTATTTTTCCACTCTTAATTCTGCCTCTCCACACATATCTGTGGGTCTAATTCCATAAAGAGCAATTGGAAAAGCCCCCAAACGTGCTTCTGAGTGTTGATAAACTGTGTGTGTGAAGGTGATTTCAGCCCCAGCAGTTTCGCAGCGCGTGTCTCAGTGATACACTTCTGCTCAATGATGTCCCAAACCCTTGTCAAACGGCGGCTGTTTTTCTTCTAGACAGCTAGAGCTGAAAATGACACAGCAAATGCACAACCTAAGCCTCCTGCAGACCAAGAAGAACAGCATGCCATCCTCTCCCAACGCTGCCAAGCGGCTCTATCGGAACCTGTCGGAGAAGCTGAAGGGCAGCCACACGTCCTTTGACGAGGCGTATTTCAGAGCACGCTCCGACCGCCTCAGCCTCCGTAAGACCTCCATGGTAATTGCCTGATATCCATCAGCTTGCCAATTTGCTCTCCTATTAATCTCCTTAATCAGTTTGCTTTTAATCCATACAGTTCTCATCATCTGGCTTTTGTTCCCTCACCAGTGCTGGGTGTTCTTCCCAGCCACACCACTTATGAAAAAAAAAGCCTGTCCTTGAAGGCTAAAGACAGGCTGCCTTATGCAAGTGATGATGTTTTATTTTAGGAGTAAGGTCTTAACTCAGCATTAATGTGATAAAATGTGAGTTAAAGCTATACATGCAAGTGCTGTTCTTACAAGAAATGAATAAAAAGTATTTTGAGCAGACCAAAGATGGCTTAAATAGAAGTTCCCCTTTTCCACAAGTAGGAAGAACAGACACAACCTTTGACTTCTTCTCTGAGTTATTTTGAAGGACAGAGTTCCTCTCCACTTCTGAGGAGCAATGACTAATGACAGTGTCTGTGAATGCACCAGGAGATGCCTCTTGGAACCAGTACTCAGCTGCACTGGAGCAGATGCTTCACACAATACAGGACTAAACTCTGAGTATGGCTGGGCCAGATAACAAAACTATTACATTTTGTGAGAAGGAAAAGGCACACTCTAGACTCCTTTAGCGCTCACAAACCTTTGTTATGCATGAGACATATTGTATGAATCAATGAAAGAATTGAAAATGACTTTAAAATCAAGTGGCAGATGTTATCCCCAAAGACTGTGCCTTTCTTGAAGTCAAGAGGACCCCTGATAATGCATGGAGACTGTTATCTCTCTCCTGTGAAGAAAGACCATGACCTGAAGGAAGCAGGGGATCATCACTGCTTCCTCTCAGCTCTGCCAGAGCCATTACATTCTTATTTTACAGGAGAAGCCTGAAACTCAAATGGGGCTTGAGAGCTGGAGAGCAGCCTTTGCACAGGAGCCAACAGCTGTGTTTGGAGGCCGTGGCTTTCCAGATGCTTTTCAGTTTGTAGGGTTGATTTGAACTGGGGTCTCAAAGTATGAACTGTGGGAAAAGATTCTTTAGATGCATTTTTTTAGCCACTATCTTTTCCTGCCTTTTTTTTTTTCAATTGCAAGCTTGAAGTGAGTGAAAGAGGAGGATAAACTAGTGCTGGGGACCATGCCAGAGCAGACTGACATGCAGACTGAATGAATGCCAGTCTGTCAGCATATCTTCTGACCAGTGTTTCTCTAAATACACACTTCAAATTACATAGTCCTTCAAATATGGCATCTTCTGTCATACTTAACTAATGAGAAGAGAAATTGCCAATGAGCCCAGCCAGAAGACTGAGGGACAGGGCTCTGTTGATGAGGGTCGAGTCATCTGCTAACAGAGCCCATCACTTACAGTCCCACTTTGTCCCTCCTTGCTCCAGATCTGTCAGGTGTTCGAGTGCCTGTTCCATCAATCCTCATGATTAGAAGACTCAATTCTGCCTTATGATGTGGGTGGTGGTTTCTTGGGATCCAGACTCAGCTTTTGCTCATGTGGTTTTCACTGTCAGGGGGGTGTCCCAGCTTCTGTCACTGCTGACCTACAGCAAACAGGGGTACTTGGAGGTCCTGTCAGTCTGGGATCTGAGCTGGTGTCCACAACAGTCAGTAAACAGACTCACACTGAACTCAAGAGGCTTCGCATCCCATTCCATCCATCCTGCTTGTTGATTTCCCATTTTTCCCTAGAAATAAATAACAAGGGGTGAAAATATTCCAGGTCAAGTTGCTGACTGATGTGTTTTCTAATTGTTGAGTTGCTGAGCCACAGAGCTAAGTCAATGAGTAAAATCATGTCTCCAGACAAATGAACAACATTTGTTAGAATTTGTTTTCTTTCAGCTTTGGCTAGCGAAGAGTTTTCTTTCCACTCTGTCTTGCTGTGCAACACTTTCCATTCAGTAAATTGTTGTCTTGCAGCAGACATAGCAATGTCCCAAAATAGCTTTATTCTTGAACTCATGTTTATCAAAACAAGTCTTTGCAGAAACTACTTTACCACTTTTTCCAACTCCAGTAGCACATAGTGGACTTTTTCAGTCAAACCTAGAGCAAATAGCTTGAAAGGGGCACTTCATTTTAATTAAGCTACATAAGATTTCATTTCTAAACACTCTGGCACTGAATCACTTACTGGAACATGGTTATTACTTACTGCAAAGCAATACTGTAGTCCTTTTCAGTATATGCATTTGTGCATCAGAGTAACACCTAAATAAATTAATCACATAGCACAGCTGTCCAGCTAATGATTAGAGGCTGCGGGACTGAGTCAAGGAAAAAGCAATGTAAAAACTGCTCCTAAATTTCTCCCAATCACTTGTAAATGTGATTCAGTTTCTCTTTGAGTTCAGTGGTTTTGTCCTTTCAGAGCAGAAGAAAGTTATCCAGTGAATGTAACTGAGGGCAGAAATCAGAAGGCTCCTGTTGGTATTTGTGACAATACCAGCTGGGCTAGAATTGAGCACACAGGTCTGAAGATACTGTCCCTTAGCCCTGTTTGCATTTCTTACCCCTGGGCTGCAGATGTCTGAAAAACACTGCAACACTGCAGAACCTTTCCCATGGAATATGATCAGCTTTTTGCAGAAAACTATATCATCTTCAAATATATTTCTGCTTACTGTGTGAAAGCAAATAGTTGGGGAAAAGTTGCTCAGGTGTGTAGAATGTTTTCCTGCACTTGGAGAGCTGGGGTGGATGCAGACTTTCCATTGGGGCAGTTCACTGGCAGGGCTGAAGATGTAACAGATATTTTGCTGCCTCTCCAGGACGTTTTTTGACTGAAATAGGTCCAGCATGGTTCGATGTGCCCTGCTCTGTCATGAGGGGGGCACACACGCCCAGCTAGAAAGGCCATTTTTACAGTTCCCATGTTTTTACACTCTTTGAAGTTACAAGTCTTGCCAACATATTTCAGCCTCTTGCTTGTGTCTGAATTGTTCATTTGGAAAACCTGATATTTGCAATTTGGTCTCATAATTGTTTGAACTGGATGAAGCAGCTTATAATATTCATGCTCTGTTTCTCATTTAAATCAGTGCAGCTTTTTCAATCAGATTTCTAATGAAATGAAAAAATAGAAATTTGCTTTTATTTTTTTCCTTTTTGGTGAAACAGTCTTGCCAACAGGTTAGTTGGCAGGAGCGTTTATGACAAATTAACTTAAACATGTGCTTAGATTCTGTTCAGCAACCGACTTAAGGCCAAAGTTTCACAAATACTTCAGGTGTTTCATTTGGCAAGTGAAAATCCAAGGATGCATTTTTAAAGGCATCTAGGCTGGTCTTAATCGTGATCACTGAATCAAAAGAATCCCCAATTTAAATCAAAGGTTTTTAAATAACTCTACAATAATCAGTCAGATAGGTAAAACCTACTGTTAAAGTGTGTGTGTATATATTTGCAAAGGAACAAATGCTTTTGCCAGCCATAACTGGAGTTAATTTCAGCTGTAATAGCAAAGCTAACCATCTCTATTCTTTTTATTATGTACTAGGGAATTTTTGTTTTATATAATGCAAGAAACTCCTGAGATGTAGCACAAGATTTCCTGAGTTTCACACAAAGTTGGCATTAAAGCCAAATAATGGCACTGAGCACTTAGGGTAGCACTCCACAAATGTTAGCTCATTTAACTTTCGTGCACATATGTAAAGACAATTAAAAGAGAATTACTATTCTGGTTTTAAAAAAAAGGGAAAACCATGTGTGTACCCAGTGCCACAGAAAGGAAAATGTGAACAGAGAAATAACTCCTTTCCTGTCCTAAGTGAGCAGCACAGCCTGTCACTCAGTAATCTCACCAGCTTTACCTTTTTGTTCTGCTCTCAGACTGTTTCCAAAAATGGAAAAAGAAATGCAGACTAGTGGAGTAATTTAGTTTCTTCAACCAATTCCCTTTGTAATAAGCTCTTGATTAACTTACTGCTAAATAAGTAGATTTTCCGAGCTGGGATCAGTTACAAGAGCAATATGATTTTGCTTGTTTTCTGCTCGGATCAAAATGCAGACGATTCTGAAGGATAGTTATCCTCTATTTCCATAAACAACAGTAGAGAGGAAGTCCCAAAATCAGTAGTGGGAGCTGATGACACACTGCAAGTATCAGAATCATACCATTACTTAAAATATTTTGTAATTATAATTAAAATTACTTAAAATTCTTTTAATCTCTAACCAGATTGCTTTATCTCTTCAGAGCACGGGCAAAACACCAGAATAAGAGTAAGGTCTCTGATATCAAGATCATGAGGGGTTATATAAGCAAGACATCAGATGTGTGGAGCTACTGGAAGGAAAAGAAATATTGCTGCATTGCAGTAAAAATTTCTGTCATTTTTTAATTTTTACCTTATAATAAGAGAAATATGTGCTGTCTTTTTTCCTAAATTTTTCTGGACATCTGCTCACACCAATGACAATTTATGTCCTTAAAGACAGTTTTTGAACAGAGGGGTGGATAAAGAATAATAAATCAAGCTGCTGTCCATTCACCTGCCCTTTTTTCTGAGCTTTTGATCTTACACCTAACACTGAAGTGTGGTCTAAGTATTTGATAATAAAATGAAATCTGGATCTTAC
Organism: Campylorhamphus procurvoides; assembly: GCA_013396655.1. Taxonomy (NCBI): domain Eukaryota; kingdom Metazoa; phylum Chordata; class Aves; order Passeriformes; family Dendrocolaptidae; genus Campylorhamphus; species Campylorhamphus procurvoides. The sequence continues at coordinate 546,043 of WBMV01001708.1, read as the reverse complement.
AATCCAGAGAAGAATCTAAACCCAAGAATTTGACAGAGCCGCATGACTAGCACTTATGTTTAGGTAATGTCTTTTATTCTGCATGGAAATCTACAGAAAAATTATGTCTCCAGCATGAGCTGTCCTGTAGTTCAGCGTCTGAAAGGGAGATTCCCAAGCTGGTACTGCTGTCCCAGATTTGCTTTATTGCTGCATTGTTCATCTCATCCTTACATTCCATCTAACATGGGGATCTCATTTCTCTGTACTGGCAATTTTGGGTAAAGTCATCTTGTGTACACCTGTCTTCCTTTTCTGCTGATCCTTAATATTCAGCATGGGTGGAGTTCATAAGAAAACTTTCAGATACCATCACCTGTGCAATTTCTTGGTGTGGCACCAACACTTCACATGCAACACAGTTGGCCAGAAAATCTCTGTCAGGCCTGGCAATTTCAGAAGTTGCTTTTAACTTTAAGTACAAATAAACTGGAACTATGAAATTCCAAGGTGTAGCTGTGGACTCTAGTTTCCAGAACTGCTTGCAAACCCTTAGCCCATGAATTTTAGGAGACAAAAGATGTTCCAGCACATTAGTGCTCTTTCAGTAAGTGTTATTTCACTGAGAGCAAAACACAGGCAGGGATATGCCAAATAAAACTACATCACTTTAAAAAAATATAGAATACGAGGTTTTGATGTGGCTGAAATGTTAATTTCTAGTCACACTAGAAGATGGTTTCAACTCAGTATTTATTTCATAAAACAAAGAGTCCCTCCTGTGATAAGAATTTTCTCTGTGGTCCCTCCATGTGGTTTCAGGGCACAGGGGGCTGGTTTCCATCACGGGTCTGGATCCCTTGCTCTCTGCTCTCTGCATTTCTGTAGTTGTGCCCATTAACACAACATGTCTATGGAGACCTCAGTTCCTTTACAGGACCACACGCTGAGCCCTCCTTGCCTGGCTGGGCCTCTTGCTCCTACTTATTCATTCCAAAAAGGGAAAAAACTCTACTGGGTAATTATGGCAATGGGACACTGGGAGGGAATTTAAAGAATCTTGGCAATTAACATGTCATTACTGTAGGCTCCAGAAGGATGTTCTCATAACGTGCTCCTCTCCTGCACCTGCTTCTCCCCAGCTCAGTTAAGGAACAATCGGTGCCTCTGTATTACACCATTCTTTTATCTCCTGGATGCTGGCAAGGAAAAGGTTCCGTGGTTCTCCCTGCCTGAGGGTCAGTGCCACGAACGTTCTTGGGTTTGGCTGCTCGTGCTCTCTGCTGCTCAGACGTCCACACTGGGCAGGCAATTTTTTTCAGACTCATTTCTCCTGTTTTTTTCAAGGACTGTGCGTTTCAGAGCTTCTTCTAGTTACAACTTCAACACAATAATAAGGGCACCTATAAATGACTGAAGTGGTAAAATGAGCAGTACCTATTACTCGCTCACACTGGAACTGGGAAGGTTTTTCTGCGAAAAAAAAAAAAAGCTTGTTTGATTTATATTTTGATCACTTGAGTTTGTAGATTTTTACTTTAAATTTTCAGTGTGAAAACTCAGTAGTCTAAGACTGCCAAAATCATAGTGTATCAGTCAATTTCACACCGAAAACATATAATGTTGCTTATATAACTTGATTACAGGACAGACATCTTAACAAGCATAGGTTTGTTTGCTATGGGTTTGAATCTCCCTTGAATTTCAATATGGACCTGAAGCAAGTTCAAGCAGACCAAGCTCAGTTCTGCTGCAAACAATTGCCATGTTTCCAGCTGAACCCGAGCTGGAGCTGCAGGATCAATATTTTATCTCACAAAACACGAATCTTTTAATTAATTTTTAAAGCACTAACATTTGAAAGGTTTTATTGAATTTCTGTTTACACTGATACACAGAATTTCCAGTGCAATGAAGCAATGTTTGAAGCTGTGGAACAGCAGGATCTGGATGCTGTTCAGATTCTCCTTTATCAATACACACTGGAGGAACTGGACCTGAACACACCCAACAGTGAGGGACTGACTCCTTTGGATATCGCCGTTCTGACAAACAACGTCCCCATTGCCAAGACCCTTCTGCATGTTGGGGCAAAGGAAAGCCCACACTGTAAGTAAAGAACACAGGCTGGCTTGGATAATTGCCTGTTTGAGATCAGTTTTGCTGTTGTTTGGGGAAATTAATGACAAGGCACAGAGAATTTGCCTGGTTTGATGATAAGGATGATGAAACCAGCACAGTCCTACAATGCTGGAGGACATTTGCTTGTTGAATGGGTGTTCAGCAGATCTTTTTAGTTCTGTATCTCAGATACAGCAGAGCTTCTAATGTGATTAGCACTGGGGCAGCTGAGTTAATACCAATACTAAGAAAAAAATCTTTAAAAATATGAGAACAGGGACTAAGTGATTCAAAGATCATGGCCTGGAATGCAGAGTTTCTCATCAAAAATGAAAGGATGATGGGTTGTCTAGACTTTGGTTTATTTTGATTATCCTTTTGATTTTGGCTATGCTGCCTTCAGGAGACCAGTTTTCTTGAAATCTGTCATTTTCACTACATATAGATGCCTCACTCCTGGTCTTCAAGTGGCCTAAAATCCCACTTAAATGAGAATTTCTACAGAACCAGAGAAAACTTCAACACAAAACAGAACTTCTCACTTTGCTGAAATACCAATATTGCTTATAACTACATATTGTAGTTATAAAACTTCTTTGTATTCCTTCATGGGCCCTTTTATGCACAATTTGTGGGTTGGAAGGTGACTTACCAACCCAATTAATCAACCCTATACCATGACACAAACTCTGACGCCTTACTTGGGTCTAAAAATACACTGATGTATGAGAATTTGTTTTAAACTGTCAATGCCTATATTTAGGACATTCCCAGCAAGGCTATAATGAGACTGTGTTTGAGGGGTTCGGCCACTGCAGACTCTGCCATTAATTTGAAGTTAGTTAAATTAACAACATTTAGTGCTGGCATGTCAATCTCAGTGCTCCAGGAAATTGCACCTTGAGGCTACTAACATTGCCAGTTTTTTCACTGGAGAGTGTGTGTGCATGTGCATGTTGAGTTTTTTTTGCCAGACCCTCAGTGTTGGTACACCTTTATTGCTTTTCTATATCCACAGCACTTATATTATCATTTATTCTGGCCTCCTTTAACCTTCCCTGGAGATTTTTGCATAGTGTAGCTGCTCAGTGAAAAGAGTTTTTTAGTTTTATATTTATTTGTTTATTTTTCTGTCATGGTTCATGACTGAGGCTTTAAAAAAAAGTGTGACAGCATTTAGAGTACATGATTGACTGCTGAAGCAACATTCATTAACCATGACAAATCTAGAGGAAAACACAGTCTTGAGTGTTCTAAACAGCAGTAAAAAAGACTAAACTAATTTTTCATTGACCTCATCTGTAAATAAATGCAGTCTGATGGCGAGCAGGGGCAATCATAAATTAGTATTCATTTCCTGTAATTAATGCAAACATGCCTATGAACACAGAGAATATGAATATATAACCACCTCATTTCCATTTCAAAATATACCCACCAAATTTCCACTTCACTTATCTTGATTTTTAGTTTTTCTGATTGAAATAATGGATGAGGCATTCTCAACGAAAAGCCAACGATTGTTTGGTTTGTGTTTCTTACCTGAAGGGTTTGCAGCTGCCACTTGGGAGAAAAATGCAAAAAGTTATTTTCAGCCCTCAAAACAAGGATTTGCAGCATCTTTGCATGTGGCTTCATTATTTTGGAACTGATATGAGTCACTTTCTATCTACTTTCTGTATTTAACCAACCCTGTTCAAATGAAATCTGTCCTGTATCATCTCAGGGCTGCAAGAACATGACCCAGCACCCAGCAGGAGCATTTTCATTTCTCTGTGGTGGGTAATTTTGCTGAATGGGAGGGTAAAATCCTGACTCACCCAATCTGGGGACTGCACACAAGCATCTCTTATTCTGATTAGAACTGTATAGGACAGATGTACAGAGCTGGGAGGCTGCAGGACACAGGAATTCCCTGTTCCAAGAGCACACAGGATACTTCTTATGGAGAGAACTCTTGCTCTGCCACTATATTAGGTGTAGTGATCCAGCTGAAATCTCATTATAGCCCCCAGTCTAATGCTGTAGAAAAGAGGATCTGGAGCACAGATAACTTCCATGTGTATCATCTGGATTTCTGCCTGGAACAGGAACAGCAGCAGATAAAGCAATAGAAAGTAAAACTGTGATCTTCATCTCCACATGAAGCTCAGATTGTATAAATCTTAACAGGAACCCAACATCTTTCAAACACAAAGTAACTAAAGTCAGAGAGCACAGCATTTAAATTACTAAATTAGTTGGGGAGGAGGCAAAGTCCACTGTGTTATCTTTTCAGTTACTCTTATTCATCCTATACTCATGGCTTAGCTTGTTCATGTGAACCCAAATAAAAAATAAGATTAAAGTTCCCACTGGCTGATTGGGCACGTTTCTGAGACCTGGCAAATGTGGATCTGAATCTTGATTAAACAGATAGAGCCAGATCCTCAGTGAGAACTTGAACCAATGCCAGTTCTCAATCACCTGAAGTTCTGGCACATAAAATCTCCTTCCCCAGTCCTCTTGGGCTCTCAGATGCATTGCATGCTCTTTGTAGGCATGGATCCAGGAGACCCCATCACCTTTGGCTTCCCAGTAAACAGGCAGTTCTGAGGATACCAGCAGATTTCAGTGAGCCTGGCCATACGTCCCTGATGTCCATATGAAGGATGATCCAACTTAAGGAGGATGATTTCATGCCAGGTTCTGAAAGCAAAGTCTTAGAGACAAACATACTTCAAAACCAACCTTTTGGATGTCAGAGGTGTCAAGTAATTCCTTGCTCTCCTCCTGTGGCTTTAGAGATCCCAGGGCACTTTCCACATCAGTCCATAGGGTTATCCTTAGGCTCTGCTAAACTTTGACTGTCAATGATGAGAACCAGAGGGAAAAGTTAAAATTAGAGGTTCAGACTGGATAAAACACCTTTTTTACTGTGAGGGCACTGAAGCAGCAGAACAGTCATTGTAAAGTCTCCATCCATCCTGGGAAGATTTCAAGACCAGACTGGATAATGCCTTAAGTAACTTGGTCTGACCTCTTTGCTGAGCCTGTTTTGAACAAGCTGGTTGGACTAGAGAAGGTCCTTTCCAATCTGATTTGTCCCATATGATCCCACTTTAGAAATGGCACATTTTTATCTGCAGACACATTCGCTCCTGTGGTGTTTTGATGACAAAATCCTGTCAGAGTCTGGGTGCTTTATACAGTACAATTTGATGCTTTCAGAAATGTCTGGCTTGTGTGAGTTAATGATCAGTGCAGCCTGTGCAAGATTCCTGTTAGATCTCTCTTGGCTTGTAGAGGTTTATATATTGTATGTGTTTATAACCAGTAAAATCTTTTTTTTTAATGAAAGCTTATGATATTATAGCAAAGCAGGGGTTGGAGAGGGAGAGGTTTTTATTTGAGTTTGGTTTTCATATTCCACCGACTTAAAACCCATATGCAATTTCAGTCTAATTAAGACATTTTTAAGCGTATGAGAAATACCAGCAGAAAGAATGTACTAAATTTATACATGTTGTTAAACCCATTTAAGTGGCCAGACCCTTAAGTGGTATAAATTGGCTCTAATCCACTTGATGACAAGATAACTACTGGAAAGCAGAGCGTTCACCGACTTGACCTTATGCGTGCCTTGCGTAAGACCAGAATTTTATCCCCACCAAGGAGTTACTGATTCCTCCCTTTCCTTGGCAGTTGTTGACACGGAGAGCAGGTGGGTGCACCTGAGCACGCTGGTGCAGGAAGCCCAGCAGAGAGTGACGGAGCTGTCGGCACAGGTGGCCAACGAAGGGCTTGGCACAGACCCCACGGAGAGGGAGAAGCAGCTGAAGGCCTGGGAGTGGAGGTGCAGGCTGTACCAGCGCATGAGGGCTGGCTACGAGCACGCCCGTAAGTGAGAGAGAGTGCCAAAATTCCTCTCTGCTTTCATTAATCAAAGATGCTCCCACTGGCTGAGCCTCACAGCACTGCCAGTGGCAGGGTGGGGAAACCGGGCATAAGGTGAAATGGGCAAGAAGGGAATTGATGCTGGAATAATAAAGGACCAAATATCTGAGAGCAACAAGCTCTGATCTCCTCAGGATGGGCTGCATAAATTGATGGGACCTCCAAACTCCTGCTTCAAGATGAAACTACTCTAGCCTGCTTATTTCTCTTCATATTTATCCTGGATCTCATTTAACCTGGTCAGAGTTTAAAACCAAATGACTCTAAAAGAACATATGAATAGACAGAAATAGGGATTTTGTCCCTTTCTCTGTTGTAATTTGGTTATTTTTTAAAAAGAAAACTTTTTATATTTCTGAACAGAATTGTTCTAAACATTTGATCAAACAATGAAATTTCATTTTCATAAAAAGATTGTGAAAATTCAATCTTAATTTTGGTAACCACTAATCTTAATCTCAGTATCCATTTCATCAGCACAATCACAAACTGAGTCACTTTAAACAGTCATCCAAGTGAGTCTGTACCCAAAGTGAATGGGAATTTGGGCCCATGGGACGAAGTAAAAAGAACTGAATTGTTTCACATTTAGATCCTCTAGCTGTATCTCATTTGATGAAATACAATCATTGCCATTAACATTTTTACAACCATCTTTATATAAATGTACTTACAAATAATTTTCCCAAATTTATTGTATTCTAAGGTTACTTCTTCAAGATAGATGCAGTGCTCCTTCTATTAGATACTAAATACAGGAAATACAGCACTAGTGAAAGTTAATATACTGATTTTTTAAATCAATCCCAGCAGTAAGTCATGACATTATGTGTTTGATTTCTGAATTGAGTCTGATTGATATTCTGTGAATTAAGCTTTTTTTTTCTTTTTTTTAAAACCAAAATGTCAGGTTTCAATTGACAACAGTATTTTGGAACTATTACACGGAAACATTTGTGGAATTTGCAATTTTTGAATCTCAATAACGTAAAAATGTTTTCTGTTTTTTGATAAATTTGACTTTATTACTGGAACCATAAAGGTTTAATTAGCTCTTTGTGGTTTTGTCCTTTCTCTCTCCTCCTATCCACCCCAAGAGATTTATAGGGGCTTTTCATTGACATAATTAGCATGAATCTGTTTTATTGGGTTACATATATGCAGGAAGATATTTTTAACCGAAAGGAGCCAAAAACCATGATAGAAACAAATGGTGTCTGCAGGATATTGTTAGCAGGGGCACTAATTAAAATGCTCAAAAGGCAGAGAACACAAACACCTACAACCCAAAGCTCGCAATTGCAGGGTGATTTTCAGTGGGTTCTTTGAAGACTCTGAAACATTGTTTGAATAGGATTTGTTGTGCTGAAGAGCTGATGTTTTCTCTTCTCTCCCAGGAGCCCCCGAGGCGCCAACCAATGTCTGTCTCATGGTAACAAGCAGTACATCACTCACTGTCACCTTCCAAGAACCTCTGAGTGTCAACTCAGCTGTGGTGACCAAGTATAAAGGTACTGGATTCAGACATCTTTCATTTGCCTTAACAATGCACAAAAAATCGAGGGCTGAGTGACAAAGGTATTTATCTACATCACAATGCATGTAATGTTTAAATTTAATTATATTCTCAGCAAATAGCTGTAGAAGTGGAATTTTCTCAGAAGATTTCCCAAATACTAATTTTTTTATTAAAAAAAAAAAAGAAAAAGAAATTAACCAAAAGCTTTCTCCATGAGTGCTTTGAAGGAGCTTGCTTGACTCACTGTGGTTAGGACATCAACTCAATGACTGGGTTGAGATGAGCAGTTACAAAACACAAACTAACTTTTGGTGCCTGTGGGCTCCTGAAACCATGTGTATCCTTGTAAAAGCCAAACCCACACCACCATTCCTTAAAGGAATGCCTCTGGAAGCTGAAATTTTTGGCAGAGGCTTCATACAGCCCAGCTAATTAGCTATTCCAGGGCTGCCACATCATTCTTGGAAGAGAGATACATTTGGGGTGGCACCAGTTAGTTGCAAAGTGGAATGAATAAGAAAATGCTTCCATCTGAATAGTCCTGTTCAATAGAAATGGTTTTAAGACAGAATTTGTGTTCCACAGGAAATTCCAACATTAAGGGTAAAAAAAAAAAAAAAAAGAGAGAAAAAAAAAGAAGTTTTATTGAAGATTAGAACAAAAATGAGAAATTTTACAATTTTCTGTTTAAAGGAACTTCCAGGTTTTCTCAAATGTTTGGAACAGTAAGTTCTTCAGTGTTGAGCACAGCAATCCACAGCCTTCACCCTCCAAGTGGGAGCCCAAATCCTCCCACGAGTCAGGGGGCTGAGGATCTGAGCCCAGGGGAGTCAGGAGTGGGGAACCTGGAAGTCCTCTTAGTTATTTCCCCCAGTTTTCCCCTCAAGGCTTCCCATTGTGTTTGTTTCTTTGTATTAATGATTTCAAACTCATTTCAGAGGTACTTGAGCCTTAGATTCCCATAGCCATAGGCAGAACCCTCCTGCCTGTGTGGTGGGGCAGCCTGTTCCATGTTTCCATGGGTGGCTGTCACAGGGATTGTCTCAACAGGAGAGATCCAGAAAGACCCGGCACATCGAGGCTCCAGCAGCTCGTGGAGCTCTTCCAGAGGTGGGACATTCCAATGCACAGGCTCCCCTGGCATCAAGCACCCAAGGGCTACATGAGCTTATCTTGGAAAAGGCAGATTCTCCTGCTTTCCTTCTCTTGATTCTGGTCATCACTGGCTGTGCCCAGCAAAATAATTTTCTGCATTCTGTAAATGAGCCCAAGCATCCCGACATCACTGAAGCCATCAAAGGGATTCTATTCCTGACAGCCTCGGTAGAAGGCAAATTACTGGATTACACCTAGTCAGCTGTGCAGTGCTGCAGGAAGTGTGATTTTGAAAAACATCAAAGCCCTTTAGAAGCCTAAATCTCATTTTCAGCAATGGGTTGGGTTGCCAGGAAACTAAATTTCATTTAAGGGCTTCCTACTGCCTGATTTAATTGTGAAAACAATACTTGGGCTCCTAAACCACCAAAGTTCTCTTGAAAATATCAATCTGCTTTTTGTAATACATGTATTTTAAACGACCTTGAAATATTGTCTGCCCTCTCTTTATGGTGATTGTTGATACTTCCACAGGAAAGCAAATCTTCAATAGAGCTAATTTTTCAAACTGCTTTTCTAAAAGTTGTAGTATTTTTCTCTTGGTTATTCATTTGAGTCTGGTTTGTACCATGTCAGTGCTGACCTTTTTTTGGTAAGCACCACATTCAGAGAAATTTAATCCCACTTGACCTAACTTTCTAACCAGACCAGGTAGCATTGCCCTCTATTTTGAATTACCCTCTCTGGTGATCATTTTATGCCTTATCAGGTTGACAGTTAGTCTTGCCAGAATGTTCTTTTTAAATCCTTTATCCCAGGGGACTTGCATATTTATGGTTAGATAAAAAGAAAGATCATTAATAGCTCCTTTTGGTGACTTTCGGGAATTAATTAAGCACTGGTTGTGGAATTGTTTATTACATTATGGAGTGAGATTCTTTGTGCTAGTTTGAGGGGTCATAAAATGAACCTTTCAAATGATCACTTGCAAGAATGATTAGAACCAGCTAGCAATTACTAGCCCTGAAAGGAGGGCTTGATGACATTGTGTGAGGATCTTTTTAGGCAAATATATAAAACTCCTGTCCAGAAAACCACCGAAGCATTTTGCTATTGCAGAGACAAAAAAAAAAAAACCCAAACCAAACCAAAAAAATAATAAAGGGCTTTCAAGGGTTTTTTTTTCCTCTCAGTACTTTACCATTTCTTCTTCTAAGCAAATTAAAATTCAGGAGCATTTGCAGCAGTGTTTAGGGAATACCTGCTCATTAACAGAAGCTAATAATGTTCTTTTCTCTGGACCTGAACTACAGGGGATAAAAACTGACATCAATTCTGTTCAGTTTAGTGTAGTTCCCTAAAAACAGTGAGAAACTGCCAATACCATTTTTTTTCTGTGTCATCTTTTTTTTAATATATTTTTTCCAAAGCTGTATTTGCCCAAATGTCATTTAGAAACCGGGCTTGGAACGTTATCTGACTGTCTGCTGTTTTCCTGTGTGTGATCTTTTCCCTTGTTAGCTGTATAACTTACAAATAATAATACAGGAGAATAATACTTTGCACTCACTCTCTAACCACTAAAACCATCTCACTTCATTAGGAGATTTAATTTTAACCACACACGGTGAATGGGTATTGACTTTGGTGTCCCAGCTGGATGGCAGCTCAGTGACTGCATTCTGTTCAACCATTGCTTTAAGGAGCCAGAATATTCTTTACTTCCTCTCCTGGATTGTTGTTTAATGTTGCAGGCACCATCCTAATGGCTCCCTTCAGCTTCCCCCCGGAGAAAGCTCCAGCGTGGTGGTGGCTGATGTGAAATGATTCCTAAGTATATTGTAACTTAGTAAAGTGTTTTGAGGCTGGAAGCAGACAGGCCTGACATAAATCAGTAATAACAGTAATAATCTGCTCCATGCTAGGGAAAGACTCAAAGCCAGAGACGCCCCACCCCAGCCAGTTTTCGAAAGGATGTGAAGCATCACTGTAATATTGAGAAGAAAAACCCGTGCCCTTGGCTAACCGTGCCCTAGAGCCAACCTTCACATCCCACCACGGAAGGGCTTAGACCTGCTGTGGGTTTACACCTTTGAAAACACAATCAAAACGTTCCACACCAACGTACAAAAGAACTTGCCACAGCTTGGAGCTTTCTGTTGACACCATCAGGACGTGTCCTTATCCCAGAGCTGCGACCACCTCGATGGAAAAACCCCACAGCAACACCATCCAGACTCTTGGGAACAGTCCCACTAGAGCGGAGTGGCAAGTGCTTGTAGGGCTTTTAAGAATTGTTTTCATTAATCAGCCTTTCCAGGGTTCACATGTTCCAGACAACACAACCACAGAAAGAAAGAAGGGTTTTTTTAAAGAAAAAAATCAGAAATAATTGTAAGCAATTTTGTTGCACTTACTTTCTGGGCACTTTAAATATTATTATTATTATTATTTTGCTTTTATGGTGAATAAGTACAGACAAACCTCCTCTTATTGCATAAATTTTTTGCATCCATTTCCCGCCAGAAGTATTCATAATAATGGAGTGATCCCAAAGTATAGGATAAGGGAGAAAAATGGACATAGTGCTGATCATTACCTACTGGAAAGGATCGCTATGCAATAGAAAATCTCTGTTTATATTTTATTTACAATTTTTAAACAAACATCTATATTCCCTTTTGGACAAAAAAAATGAAACTGCTTGTATAACCCAAGTTGAGCTAATTTATTTCAAAGCCTGGAACTATTTATGTTTGAGGAGAGAGGAAGAGAGACTTGTTTGATGTAGCAAAGAGAGCTAATCTTCTCTCTGTTTGGATGGAGCTGTGGATTTGGATGCCAAGTTATTTTCCAGATTATGATGCTAAGCCGTCTAAGCCACTTTAGCCCTTGTTACCTTTTTGTTTAGTTTGGTATTTTAGCAGACTATATCATGTCTATCAAGCTGCCTTTTAGGATTTCTTTTGCATGGAGAGAAGATTTTTTTTTAATTTATGTAGCTTTTTTTAAAAAAAAAGAAAAAACAACATTGGTTTAGATCAGGAAAGGAGTTGTGTCTTGCTTAAATTTTGAGAGAAGGTCATTGCCTGCCTCAATCCTTCCAAGGCAATTTGTGCTTCATTTCAGAATTTTTTGCAGGAGAATAATTTAAATTGTCTTAAAATCACTGGTTCAGTCCTGGCTAGATAAGCAGTAGCCACAGGATGCTGCTGTCACTTGGCTGCATGAAATGGGTTGATTGTAGTCCAGAAGAAGACAGTGCATTTTGATGTTGTAGGTGGAATTCTCAGCTAAAGGAGCTGCCTTTGCACTTGGGGTCAACACCAGAGACCAGGGATGAGGGAGCCTGACCCTCTTTGATATCTACTCTGTAGCTCTAAATAAACCTGCATTTTTGATTCTCAGTTGGATTCTCACCATGTCAACGGAATATTTTAACTGGAAATGTCAGTGTGAAAACCCTCAATAATTTTACAAAAGCTATCTGCCAATTTTGTGTGATTCTAAATGTTTTATTCTAGGGGGTAATCCTTTCACAACCAAATAATCTCATCATTTTGCATGGGCTTCTGCTTGTCCCTGTGAGCACCTACAAAAAGTGTATCCCATGTGTTTTGTAATTATGTATTTCATTTGTCTACCAAAAGTCAACATTTCATGTTTGGAAAACATGGTGCTTTAATACTAATACTTCTGTATCTCTCTGAAGTGGATGCTGTGTCACAGCTTGATCCTGGTCCAGTCTATAGTGGAGCTGAGTATCATTCTGCACTCAACCTGGTCTTGAAACCCTTTTCACTTATTATTCAGTTTCTTTGTATATTTTGAAACTCATTCTTTCTTTCCTGAAAACAGTTCTTGCTCCATAAAAAGAAAAGAGAATGCATTTCTTTGTAAGACATTTGAATTTATCCTGCTGAATAGGTGTGGTCTGATATTTTTTACAGTAGTTCATTTATGGCATTTTATTAGGTCTCCTGGGCACTTTATTTGCACGTTACATTTTGGTAGCTAACAGGACTGTGCAATTTGACTTCTATTTTTATGCCTAGCAAGTACAGAAATGTATCAAAGTTAAAACAAACTTTTCTATTTCTAGCTCTTGTCAATGTCTGTAGTATGTGCTGGACTTCACATAAAATTTTAAAACTTCTATTTTTTAAGTTTGTTGTGTATTTAAAATCACCACTGCACATGGATCACATACTAAATGATGGTGCAATTAACTAATGTGCTTAATCAGACACCAGTTACTCAGTTGAATCATTCTTTCCTCCTGCTTTGTGTTTTATAAGGCTTTTGAACAGCAGCTCAGGATGAATGGCTCTGAGCAAACCCAGACATTCAGACTCTGCTTTTGTCTGCCCTGGTGTCTAAGGACAAAGGCTCATATCATGATGTTGTTGAATTTTAGACATTGCTTTCCCTTTTGCATTTGCTTTGACATACCAAAATTAATAAGTGTTGTTTAAATTGTGGCGTGTGGTTTAAGTGTTACAGCTCCCAGGCCATAGATATTGCAGAGCAGAGGTGAATTCCTTATGGGCCATGGCAGGACTGGGGCTCAAGACCTTCAGTCTGAAGCAGGTTCCTGATTTAATAGATCTTTTGATTCATGGATTTGGGAGTGTTTCCTCTCTGAAGACTTAAAACCAGAATCTCTTCAAAAGGTTTGAGGCAAAGTTTCCCTGCTCACTGCCTCGTCTTAAGTCTCTGGTCCATCATGGACTTCTCTGGACCATTAACAAGCATAAAAGGTCTAAATCTTAGTCAGTTTGACTCCAAAACTTGATTCTGTTCTAGTAAATAGATCTGACCTACGGAACTGATACCTGAACATATATTTGGAATCAGGCCTTTGGATCTGCTTCAAGCTCTTACCTCCTGTACTGAGCATCAATTGCAAGGTTTCTTGCTTTCATGCATGAGTGCCCAGTGAGTTCTTGCATGAACACCCCATCAGCTCCTGCATCAGCCCCCATTTAATTTGCTGATGAACACCCAGCTGGTTCACACGTGAGCTGCCTCTTAGCTCATGTCTCAGCACACGATGAGTTCATGCCTGAGCACCCACTTGGCTCAGTCCCTGGTCCTGTGCTGGGCAGATATGGCAGGTTTCAGGGGCCACAGGTGTGGGAGGAGGCCAGGACAGGCTGGGGGCTGATCACAACTGGCGTGGCAACACCTAAATGTGGTGGAAAACCCCATCACTGAGTGTAACCCCAATGTGGAGACAAGGGAAGTTGACATGTTTGGCTTAAGTTCAGTCTGGGAAAGCTGGTGGAAAGGTGTTCACTTGAATGTTTGTTGAATTACATTTTCTTTCTTCTTACTCTGAATGAATGATTAGACATCTGTGTTAACTGGCAATAAATTTAACTAAGTAAAAGATCCCCAAATCAAGACTCTTTTGCCTGCAACACCTGGCTGCATTGCTAGGGAAAGGTGAAAGCTCTTTAAGTTTCTGCAGGGATCAGTTTATAAAGAAATAAAAGCCTTAAATATGATTAATTAGCATCTATGCAACAAAGTCCCTCTTTATATTCCAGGAGAACTAGAGGAAAAGGAATAGAATCCCATTAAACAGATTACTTGAATTAGTGTCTGTACTTCCTTCCTCTGCTCACCACGCTCTGGTTTGCCTCCTACATTGTGATAGATTACTTTTTTGTTTGCATTTTCCCAGCTGCTCATTATTAATTAGGTTTTAATGTTATGTTTTGGGAAGAAGCTGGGCCTAACCCATGCATGCCTCTCACAAATGAGGAGCCCTTAGGCCCATGAACTTCCCCCAGCTTTGGTTGCACAGATTACAGGAGTCAAACGTACCCACTGGGAGGGGAAGTTTGCAGAATGCAAGCCAAGCTTTTCTAGCATGTGAAGCCTTTGCATAAGAACCCCATTTATTCTCCAATCCCTTCTCAGAGTTCTAGCACATATTTTCTCCCACTTTTCCTTTCCACAGCCAGAGTGGGATATGTTTGTCATTGCAGGGCTAAGAAAACAAATCTTGGCTGTTATGAGAATCCATTGTAGCTTCTTAACCACTGGCCCACATTGGAAAGCAATGTGCACCCACATGGCACATTTTCTTAGTTATTTATAAAATGTCAGTAAGAAATGTCATTTTCACTAACAGAGAAGAAAAAGCTCCTTCTTGTACTGGAATAGCTGACCTTATTGAAACAGATAAAGAATTGCTAGGATTTAGAAAACACTAATCAAATACTTGAGAAAAAAAAAGGTCAATAATTTTTTTTCTTTTGGTGAGAATTTTATTAAAATGAAATAAAAATAGTATCTTGTAAATCATTTATATAATGTAGATCTGCTTTAAGATGAACTAGTGAAACCATGATCAAGCAAAGATGTGTCTCTGGCACCCAGCCTGCTGTCATAATGGTTCCCATAAACGTCAAGACATAAAATAGAGTGTTCTGGCCCAGGTCAAAGGAACATCCAGAAGAAACAGGGCCACAAGAAAGGTTATTTAACATCGTGGGTTATTATTAGCAGGTGTAAAATGGAAAGGAGCCCACAGCTGTTGGGAAGAAGATTTACTGCAAATAAAGCATTTGCTTATTAAAAAGAAAATCTCTGAAACAAGTATTGTGAAGATTTATAGCCATGGAAGTTTCAAATGAAGATGTGCTCTCTAGGAATAGTCTAGAAGTGCTTTTCTTGGTACTCTGCCTGGCACTGTTGTTCTGCTAAAAGGCCCTTAAACCCACCCTTAGCTCTTCCCCACTGCTCCCCAGCAGTGCTTTGTTTACCTCAGGTGGGCACAGAACTGTTTGTTTGCATCTTTTTTCCTTCCTCTTCAGCCTTACTGATGCTTCTACCGATCCACTGCAAAGAGCCTTGAATAAGTTTACAGAAATAACTGAAATAATAGATAAAATCCAAAATAATAAATCCTGGCATTTAGAGCAGTTAGAAGCTCAGGTTTTCATTTAAGTAATACCTAGAAATCAGAGTCCCAGGCCATGACTACTCTATTTTAACTCCTGTGTTTGCACAAACTCCTCAGTGCCAAACATTTGTTTTTATCTAATGGAAGCATTATGTTGGGATCCCTGTCCATACTCCCTGGTATGACTTGTCTTTCTCCTATCATTCTTTGGAGGATTTCCAAACATGAGAGAGGCATGAACAGAGCCTGAACACAAATCTGAAAAAATTGGGCTCCTTTCTTAAATCAGGCTGGAAAAAACAGCTGAAGGCACCAAGGAGGAGCTGACCAAATACTGCAGTGTTCTCCATGTGAGCTGGTGATGCTCTACACCAGTGGATTCCTGTACCCTATCACTCGTGTTCAATTCTCTTCACTCGTTCTATACTTCTAAATATTTCCTTAGGTTCTTTCATCTTGATTTTACTCACATGAGTGCCAGTGTTTAGTGTCTTTAAATTCAGCTGCTAAGACATTATAGTGTAAACTATTAAAATTATTTTGTAAAGATCAGCAGGCAGAAGAAGATGGTGTGAAGTGGTTTCTGGTGGTGCTCTCTTTCAGTTTCACATTTCAAAGGAAGCTAATGAACAGTGCAATTATTTGTTTGGAGGCCCTTGGAAACACAAGCCAAGCTCACCTTGTCCATCAGCCCAGGCACTGGATATGAGGAAGGAGAGAGAATCTTTGCCTGTGTTAAAAGCCATAGTGCATAATGCTTTGCCCAAGGTCACACAGCAAGTCAGTAGCAAATGCAAGAATAAAATCCACAATCCCAGCTCCATACCCTGTTCTGTAGACCCCAACAAGCAGCAACAGAGCTCATCTCCCTCAGTCTAATTAATCCCCTCAGCAATTCAGTGAGTAGTTTAAGTGCAAGCAAAAACAAACGTCAAGAGAAGCGACAAATTCTGCTGTGGCTTGGGCTATTTACCTGACTCAGGAGAAGGTGCTTTCCTGAACAAATCTACAGTAGGGTCAGGAGGTGTTTTGTGCCTTCCATTTGCCTTTTGTCTGTCTGTCCATCTCTCTGCTATGCTGTTTATGGTGTGCTCACTATAACAGAAAGATAGTGAGTGGAAAAGAAACAGGTGAATATAAACTTCTCCCTTTATTTTAAAGTGTGTGAATTGAGTATTAAAAAGAAAAAGAAAAAAAAAAAGAAAAAAAAAAACTTGGCCACAAGTAAGTTACATAACTTAAGCCAGTCTAAAATTATGTGCCAGCAATTTACATGAGTTTTATGTAACTGTTTATACTGCTGTTTATTTAAAAATTACTACTTATCTTGGCGACCGCAGCAACACATCGTGCATTTGCTAGCTCTGGAATACAGGGCACCTTCATTAAAACACATAGTCACCAATATATTAAACACACAAAAAACCCCTGCTCTGACATAACATGAAGTGTCAGATGGAAAGCCGCAACAGCAAAGACATTCAGCGTTCACAACAAAGCAGGCCTTTGGGGTGTTCAGAACAGGACTGGAACATGCTCCATCCTTAATTCACCCAACAGCTTTCAGGTCCTTTACAGCACAGTTGGTACAGTCTACAAGACCAGCTCCTGTGCCTGGGCTCTTATAAAGGACCCTCTTCATCCTCGGCTTTCGATACTCGAGCATGTTTATACTCAGCGTTTACGTGCTAAGGTTAGGCAGCCTTTTGTTCTTTCTTAAAGTCCCAAGTCCTTCAGCGTGACACAAATGGTTGGTAATTTCTGTTTACTGCCAGAGCTGTCTCCCAGCACTCTCACAAAAGAGGCAAAGAATTAGCTAAATCTTTCCCATGGGTTGCTGTGCACTAATGACATAATTTTTAGATCCAGGTAAATCCCATGGGTAAGACCATGGATGTGTAGCTTTGTATGGGTACCAGAAAGTTCTGTGTAAATCCCACAGAGCCTAAGACATATAACAGAGGTCATGGGATTTTGCCCCTTGTTTTGGGGCCTGCTGACTGAACAAGATGCTTTACCCCTCCTCCCTTCATTTTCCCATCTATGAAATAGGACCACTGGTATCCACATCCTTCTAAGAGGTTTATAACCCAATGAATGAGTATAGCAGAATATTGTGTATTATTTTTAGATTACCATTAAGGTAGAAAGCTGAAATCTGTTAATGTGTAGCAGGAGATACAAATTTAAGTGATAAATTACCTCAGTGGATTTGCATTTCTTTAAAGCTATATCATGTCATCTTCTCATTTGAATCATTAAAAATCACAGGGGGAAAAAAGTTTGTTAAAATCAAAAGTAAGCAAAAAAATTCCAGAATTTGTTATGAGTTTCTTTACAACAGATATACTTTGAAACGAGGGGAAAAAGAAGGCACTATTCCAACACAGCTGTTGAAAAAATATTTATTTTTCAGTTATGGAAATTTTTATTGAAACTGGGGGACGGGTTTTTTTCCAAAAGTAAGGTTTTTAAATAAATATATTTGAAAATTAAGTTTTGAGTAATTTTGGATACACCATCTTGTTAGGCAAATATCCCTTAAAAGAGGGGGGCTCTCAATCATAATGATAACCATAACCTGATCCACAGTTAATATCATATTCCTATGTTTTCAATTCCATGGGTCTCAGCCACCACCGGGCAAGCTAAAATAAATTAAGTGCAAAATGCTGGCAGTCCTGGCTCAGTAATGAGAAGCACAGCTGGGCAAGCAGGGAAGGCTGGGCTGGGCGAGGGGGTTGGGGGCACCCACAGGGGTGGCACCCCCAGCACCTCGGACAGGACAAGCAGAGCATAGTTGTCCTTCAAGGGACCGGGAGACCACGCTGTCACCCAGCAAGGGGATGAGGGCACTTGCCCTGCACATGGTGGTTCTCTAACAACACGAGTTGGGGCAGCAGTTTGGCCTGGAGCATCAGAGCAAAGCTGGGATTTACTGTCCCAAACCCCATTCCCTGCTGTTCCTGGGCTGGCCTTAAAGGTTGTGTTTGCCTGTGCTCCCCTTGGAAACTCAGCCCCTCTCTCTAAACTCAGTGGTCCTTGTTGTTTCTGAGAAGAAGCTGTTGCTTGTCCCAGGGCCAGCATCATGGTGTTCTGCTGCTCCCCTCCTTGCAAACAGGTAGGGTTGCAATCCTGTTTGGAAAAGGCAATTATGTGCTCTTCAGGCAGCGTGGCAGGACCTCCAAAATCAGAGCACTCTGCTAAGTGCCAACTACAAGTGGAAGGGGTGAGAAGGAGACCCACATCAAGAACAGGACTGCAATGTTTATTTGTGTAAGCTACCCAGATTTAAATATATCTCTTGAACTACCGGCTGATGTTTGGGCAGTGTCCAGTCCATAGAACAGTGAAAAATTTGGGAAGATCCAAAGCTGCTTAAAGCCACTTCTTTCACCCTTGGCTTTTGTTTTGTGCTGCCTGAAGTGCAACCCTTCCACTGCCCCTCCCAGGGAGGGACACACTCCAGTGAAGGCAGGATTTGTTGGCACAACCTCTCTTCAGTGGCACTGTCTTGCTCGACATGAACCTCTGAAAAGAAGAATGGTGATGGAAGTGACTGCAATATCTTGACAACATGTTCAGCAGTTTGAACAGAGTTTCTCCTTCTGGTTTATCTAAGTTTGCAGCATGTGTACAGTGTCTGGAGTGATTTAATGCAAGTGGAGTTAGAAACCTTGAAAATTACAATTTACAATGGAAACTCTGACAGGCCATCAAGTTCAAGGCTACAAGTATTCCTATAAGTAGGTTGTCAATAAAACCCTACACTACGATGCCATATCAGTCTCTACATTTTCATACTAATGTACAGAGATGGCTGCCACTACAGGAGACAGCACTTAGGTGTTTAAAACCCATGGAAAACTAGAAAAATACACAGAGAAAAATCTCAAAGAGAATGGACAAAACCAATATTCCTTTCATTGCAGCAAACACAAAATGCTGCAGAGCATGCTGTGCATTCACAAACTCCAATCATAGAAAAGGAACTACTAGGGGAGAAGGGAAAAATGAGTTGTGCTATTGATACTTGGCTATTTTGGAAAAATGTGTTGGCAGGAAAATGTTGTATATGCTGAGCAAAATATACTCTGAAGCCCTTTTCTTTAAAGGTGAAAATACCAGTATGCCACTGCCAGAACAGGAATATTCCCCATGCTGAAATTAGAATCCTCTGATTTATTCTAAATTATTGACTCCAATACTAATAAATACACAAATAGAATATCTAAGAACTGTTCTGTGAATCTCAAAAGGAAAGCTTTGTGTTGAATTCTCTGCTTTGGTGTAAAGCTGGGAAACTAATGAGATTTCCCAATTTCTACTGTAGAATGATTCAAGAGATTAATTTCACAATGGCTTTGATAGGTTTTCCTGGAAGTTTGAGTCTGAGAGTACGAGTCACTAAATCCCAGAGGTATCACTCCAGGATTAACCTTACCTCTAATCATGGCATCTGTCATTAATAAAGAATAATTTAAGGGAAAAGGCTGGTTCTCTAACTGCAGCCATCAGTTTCCCACTTGCATATATTCTTTTTTATTAACCAACCAGTAGTTTTTCATGGTCTGATACTATTTTATGTGCACATTAATTATTGCAAGTACTGAGGAAGAGTACAGACAGCAGGACCACTAATTCCATAAGCCCTGAAGCAGGTATATGAGTGACAGGAGCACTTTGGTGAAGGTACCCATTGTAATTCAGGCTGCAGGGCTGATGGGAGGGATCTGTCAGCCCAGCACCACTTAATTTCTTCCAAAAGTGGATGCAGCTTAATAGGTCCTTGTGGAGCTCTGTAATTTCAGTGACCACAGGAGCATCAGGCCTGGCCAGCAGAGCCAGAACCCACTGAAACCAATGAGGAGGCTTTAGTGAGTGTCAGATCCAGTCCAAGGAGGATATTTCTGTCCAAATTAGCCAAAGGTAGGTGATGAAAGTTTTGTGGACCTGTGGAGCCAAAAGAACTCTGCCCATGCAGATCCAATACAAACCAGTGCTTTTTGTTGGTTTGGGTGTACAAACTGCCAAATGGCACTAACAGGTCCAATTCCTCTACCTGCTCTTTTCCAGTCATTCTCTTTCTTTAAAGGAAAATTGTTTAAATTAGGGCAAATGGTGTTTGAATGTAATTTGTATTGCAGTCTAACTTTAAACATTCTTTCCTGAGAAGCTTTTGAACAATATTTTCCTCTGTCTCCCATACACAGAGATATAATTTAATTACTGTGTAAAGCTTTGCTAAACATTACTGTAAAACATGACTTTTAGTATCCAGGTGGACTGGGAAACTGCTAAGAGAAAAGTTAACCTGTGAGTGATTCAAGCACTTTGATCTTTTTGCTTGGGCTGGTATCTGCTTTGATTTTCTCCTGCTGTTTGTTTCCTAGTGGAATGGAGTTCTTCAGAAGACTTCTCTCCTTTGGCTGGTGAGATAATTATGGATAATCTGCAGTCTTTGAGATGCTCCATCACGGGTCTCAGAACAGTAAGTGCCAGAGGACTCATTTAGACCTTGATGGCCCCAGTGATACAAAGATGGATAATTTGCTCCCCTGCCTGCTGGGAATCACTGCAGTGCCTTTCTTGGAGCAATGTGTTCCAGTGATTAAGCACAATAGCTCTGGGATCCATAATCCAGAAATCACAAAGAAACCATTCTATGAGTTATCATTCTTAGGGGAGATTGAAAAAGAATGCAAGGTGCTCTTTTCTGGATCCTAGGGTAATCTTAGTGCAGATCAAAAGCTCTTCAGACATCCAGTTCTGACTCTGATGACCAATAGCTAAAATAACATCTCTTTCTCTTCTCCTTTCAAGGGAACATTCATATTGATGGCAATTATTTTAATTTTTGTTATTTATCATTGTATGTCCACTTTACACTGATCAGAAAACTGATGAATACTCATATAGATTCTTAAGTAGAATAATTTTTCCTACAGGCTGTTCAGGACCATTTGTATGGGTGAATTTTGACCCACAAAATGCTTGCTGAAAACAAAGTTTGTTCCAAATACAAGTATTCCCAGCAGAAACAGCATCAGAGGGGCCAATCCAGCAACTGCTGAGCTAGAGCCTTTCCACTGAATCCTCTGCACACTGAATGAGGTCTACAGAGTTAGAGTAGGGGGAGGTATGGATGTGACCCTTGGACAGTGTCCCAAAACGTGTCCTCAAAATTAGAATAGAATACAGTGGAATAGAATAGAATATGCACTTTTTTTGTTGTTTTTTTCTAGCTTTTTATAGAAGAAATCTGTGATTTGAAGCACAGTCTTCCAGGGAGCTGAGCCACAATATGCATTTACTCTGTTTCTCATTTTCTAACAACAAATAGAGTAACTGTCCTTAAGTTAAAATCAAGCCAACTTGCACAGCCACTTCCATAGGAACATGTTAAGATCACTGTTGTGTGCTTGTCTGTACTCTCCAAAGTACGTAACATATTTAAATTAAAGGTTAAACTTCCAGAAGTGCTCTCCACTGGCCTTGATTCATGCATCAAAATCAGTGTAAAGGTCTGACTGATTTCAGTGGCAGCCAAATGAAGCTTCTCCCATTGCTGTGCTGGGTGAGAAACTCTGTTAAGTACAAGAGGGAAAGGGAGAGTCCCTGTTCTGAAGTCTGATTGTCAGAGCTCCCAGGGTTCAGTTTTGGCAAAAGAGACTGTGGTTTGTCAGCTGGAATTGGTGTGTTCTGACAGCCCTGAGCAGATCATCTGCTCTCAAAGCTTTGTGCTATGTTTCAATTGTCATGGTGCATTTTAAGTTATTAAAGCTATTTAAGTTTCTCAATGAAAACACCTTCGTGAGGGGCTGCTTTGCAGTTATTACAGCCAAGATTTTGAATGCAGTGATAATTCTGACTGCAGTTGTTTCCATTTGCAGGGCCAGAGGTATTATGTCCATGTTTCAGCATACAACATGAGAGGATGGGGACCTCCACGCAAATCTACTCCTGAATATGCTTCTCCTTCAAGTAGGTTTGACTCTGTCTGCCCTCCTAGTTGGATTAGTGATTGCCTTGTAAGAAATTCTCCCTCTTCAAAGAACAGAAAAAGACAAATATCCTGGAGTTCATGATGTAATTGTCATGTCTTCTAGGAAGAACCTGAATCTGAGCTGCTAAAAGCAAAACACTTACATGAATCTCATGTAATTTTGTATTCTGCCTTGTAGCATGACAGATCCCATTCACTGGGCCATTCTTACAGCATCCTGTATGTAAAATACTCTAGTGTGGACACACATGTTCACAGGATTTATCCTGTAAGCATTAAAATGTTCCAGAAATGTCCAAAAGCCTTTCTTCCCCTTCCAGCCTCTGACAGGTTTTCTCAGACTCCATTAGAACCATGATTTGTCACTTGTAATT
This sequence comes from Campylorhamphus procurvoides, assembly GCA_013396655.1. Lineage (NCBI taxonomy): Eukaryota > Metazoa > Chordata > Aves > Passeriformes > Dendrocolaptidae > Campylorhamphus > Campylorhamphus procurvoides. The sequence goes on along the minus strand of WBMV01001708.1, from coordinate 523,097 downwards.
TTTAATCTATTATAATCACATTGTATTGTTAGTTGCTTTTCCAGACTTGGTGTTCCCTGCCAAACTGGCTCAGTGTATTACAGCTCCCCTTGTATTGATTAATGCAGTAAAGTGAGACTTTTCATTTTATTGCATTAACACTGCTGTTTATTAGGCTAATGTAGCAACTTAATAACCTTGCATGCTAATGTGAGAAAATACAGCAAGCTGAACCTACTCTCAGTAGTCATAATGGAGAGGGTTGGATAAATAAGGCTCTTGCAGTACCATTGTTCCATTCTGCTTCAATTTTGCTTTTGTTTGCCCCAGAATAATACCAGAACTAGGCTAGAGAAATATTCTGTTTGAGAACAAAAATGTGATACAATCATGGAACAAAAATCTCCTCTTGGCAATGTGAATAAGTTAATAACTTAGTGACGTGCAATTACCTTGACTATAGCCAGGTATAACCACACAGGACTTGGCTCCACACACCAAAAATTTGCATCAGCTGGGACACAGACTCTCTTACAGTAGCTGCAAGTTAGCCAGCTAAATATCCCCAAAGAAGGGGCACTCCTGGCAAGACAGGTGGCATTTAGGACTGCAGCTTCATATGATGAGAATTTTGCTTTGAGCATATTGCATTGTCTTCCCTTCTTATAGTCTAGTTATTAACCTTCTGAAATCTGACAATATGGGCCAGTTCCAAAGCTCTGGGATGTAAGGGAAGTCTTCCTGCAGATTTCAGTGGATCAACACAAAAGCTATGCAGAGAATTCACTTCATTCCCCATGTATAGTGTGTCAGGGATTCTGGGCTTTAGAGCAGCAGAAAGTTCTGGACTTGCATGTCTGTCATCCAGCCATGGGAGCACTCCTGAGATTCCTGGGACATCACAGGGGCATGTTTGTCTGAAAGACAGCCAAGCTAACAAAAGGAAGTTTTGGGATTTCTCTGTAGGAAAGCAGGAGTGTCACTTGACACATATTTTTTGTGAGACATGTTTCTGCATGGCCACATACATATGTGTGTTTTCTCTGTTGATGAACACAGAAACATTAGGCAGACTCAGCTCACTGTCTATAGATAACTGGCAAGAATGTTGTATTTTCATTAAATAAGCTTTACAGCAACTGAGACCAGCAGAGCCTAAATGCAAATTCTTTCATTAAGTAATATAGCACAGAGACAAAATGTAATTTACCACTGCAGTTACTGGGGGCAAAACTTCTTTACCCACCTGAATGCCTCCACCACTGGTTTTGGAAACTAGCAGATCTGGGCTTGGCAAGAAGGCAACAATCTGACATTACACCAGTGTTGCATAACAAAATATGGCCCTAAGCTAAAATTTAAATGTGAATACATTAATACCTACAAAGTTGTCTGTAAGAGCAGCCAGAAGTATGTGCAAGGCAAATGAAAGCTTCAGGGCCTAGTGCTGATCCATCCCAGAGCATCAAAGGTTGGGGACATCCTTGGAGATGTGTCTGTGTATCATGACAGTGAACATTTGCCATTGTCCTCCTGTTTCCCCCTGACACAGGAGCAGCCTGGAAGGAGGTGGCCAACCTTGTGCAGCTGCTCTGTGAAATCACAGCAGGTAGTAACATTTCTAGGCTTACTCACCAGCAGGTGAGTGAGGAACAGGGAAGGAAACTGGTCTGGTTTCCATGTCATTTTTAAGGTAGTCAGCAACCTGGAGGTTCAAAAAGTTTGGAAAGCACTGGGACAGAGAAATCACAAGAAATCCCAGTTTGATGACACCCAAGCACTTTGAGATTGGTGGGTTCCAATTGGTCCCTCTTTGCTGCCCACAGGAGCTCCAAGGACATTATCCCCACGCAGAGCCACAAATGCAGCTGGCCCTGGATCTCTGTTCTAGCCCACAACACAGGGGACAGCCCCTCTGCAGCTGTCACACTGCCCACAGGCTATCGGGATACCAAATGTCTTTTCTTTCCAGCCTTTCAGGGGCTTACCCTGGCTGCTACTAAATGTAAATAAATAGGTATTTATATCCCTGGCATAGTGAGCCCATTGGAAGGAATGTTTGACTCCAAACTTGCACTAGAAACTAGATCTGTATATTTAGTGAGTGAGCAAACTGTTGGTGGCTGTGAGAAGGTACGTGGCCTCTGTGCCAGCAAGATGGGAGCGTGTCTCCTGTGCAGACAGACCTCTTAATACCTTGATTCGCCATTTCTCTGGGTCAGGAAATGGGTGCAATTCTCTTCCCTCATTACAATTGAAGTATGAAAATAGCCCAGTCTGGAATTGAAAAGCTCCTCTCTGACACACGCAGTTTCTTCCTCCAATTTGCGAGGAGTTTGGGTTTTAAGATCAGGACTGAGATTGTCACTAGCAGCAAACCAGGGAAAGCAAAGTCTGCTGGAGGTTGGAGGTACGTGGGCCAGAAACAGCAGCTTTTTGCCTCAGGAGTGCAGTGCTGAGCAGCCCGTGGGCTCCAGGGCAGCAATTGCCAGCGTTCCTTCAGGTCTCAGCTGGGAGCAGATCTCCAGAAGTGATTTTACATGGAACATGTTCCTCTGGCTGCAGAGCAAGCTCTGGGTGAAGGAGGATGTTCACTCTGTGGTTTGCAGTTTCCTACAAACTGGAGTTGGGTCATTGAGGCTCCCGGTGTCTGAAGAAGAGGCAGAAGGAGCAGAAGTGTGACCTCAGTGAGGGGCTGAGCATCAGGACAGGCTGGGAGCAGCTCTGGCTGCAGCAACAGAGCCCATTCATGTACTGAAGAAACAGTCATTGTCTAGTCAGTCACTACAGGAGCTTCTCAGAGCTGGTTGGGAGCTCTTTGTTAATGATCATTATGATTAATTATCCAGCTGGCACAAGGCAAAGAAAACTCAGTGTTCGAATAACAACAGCAGACTTAAAAAGAGGTTCTCTTGCCTGCCGAGATATAAAACTCCCCTTAAGCCAGGGAAGAAAATATTTTTAGACCTTTTCCTGCACCTTTGTGTTTCACTTCTGTTTATTTCCTTTGTTCAATAGACTGGAAAGACTGCAGTGGAAGAGAAGCTCGGCACAGGGGACACACTGAGGCCCTGGAACGCCTCCTTCAGCAGGTTCGAGCAGCTCATCAGCACTCTAATTGCAGAGGTAAGGAGAAATATCTGTGTGGTAGGGCACCAGCTGAAGCCTCTGTGGCGCCGGGAATTTTAGCAGTTTTCTAACTAGGTCATACCTTCTCATTCATCAGGAAAAGAAAGATATTAATATTGGCCCATCTGGAATCACTTTAGCACACTATCTGGCTCTTAACCCTTGAAATTAGTTGGGTGAAACCATCTGAAAGCTAGAATGCACACACATAGGCACACCCTTGCTCCTTCTGTACCCTACACACCTATGGATTTGGTTTTCCCTACAAATTAGTTTCACACAGGATTCCACTAAAATGTTTCAAGGATGTCTCTTTGATTTTTTTTTTCTATAAAGAAATGCTTTAGAGAGTTAACAACTGGTTTGGATCAAAAGAGGGGAACTGGCTGCCTCCAAATGGAAGACACTAAGTACTCCAGGGGATGCCATGCCAATCCGTAATGAAAAAGACTTGCACAATGCAGTGGGAAGATAAGATTGCTACATTTTGAAATAGAATGGATCAAAACTAGGAGAGAGTTCGAATCTCAGCCAAACTTCATTCATGAGAAACAGACTGTGCCTTTAATAGCTCAAGAGCCAAGGCAACAGCTTGGCATTCTTTTTAGAGCATATATAAAAACTCCTGTTCTATACGGGTTGTTGAAAAGTACTATTTATTTTCTTAAAATAAACTTCTAACTGGAATAATGCTTCATTGCAAAGGGGCTTATTTTAAACTGAAAAGTTAAACTACCATGAAGTTTTAATTTTTCTTCACCTGCTATGACTGTTATGTCAAGCTGCATCAATTGATTTAAAATCATAGAAATACTTAGGGCTAAAATCATCTGGCTGAAATGAAAAGATGCAGCCTTTGTTCTTTACGTGCAAATATGTCACCATCGCGATGATCCACAGTCTGCCACAACCCATTGTAACCATAGCAACTTAAACTATTCATCTATGGTGCTTGGAAAGGGAAAGAAGATACTGCAAGAAAATGTTGTTTCGCTGATTAAAATTCATGCAAGCATTATCACTTCCAGGTGGTCTTGGTATTGAAAATACAAATGATTTATTCTGTCTCTTACGTAGCTTTTTCAGGCTATTAAAGAATTCTTTTTTTTTTTCCATGGTACAGTTTTTCCTTTCTGGAGTTAGTGCCTATCTCAGATCTTTCAGGCCACCTTCCTGTTCAACAGGGAGTAAGTGATGGAACACCTGAAAATATTCTCTGTATGAATTGTTTTACTGACACACCAGCCCAGAACAGAAGCAGTTATAAACAACATGCAGAAAATCCCTCCTTTTGAGAATCTAACACCAGTGCCTGGCTCTTATAAAATTCCACTGCTCCAGAAATTAACCCCAGTCTCAAAGCAGAGCACAGACAACTCTTGTTGATTTCCTTACTCCTTTTCCTTAAATAATAAATAACAACAATACAAAACAATTTAGCTCCAAACATTTTCTTCTATGCATGAAAGGCTGTGGGAGCCTTCATGGGGCAGTACCACATGTGGAGTCAGCTTGAGCAACACCCTTGCCTCCAACCAAATAAAAATCTCTTAATTGCTTGTAATGCTAGCATTACACAGTAGTATATTTTGGATAAATCAGGATGACAGCATCATAGGAGAACCTTTGAAACTTGCTTTAAATATATGACTGATGTTGATGCCTTGTATTTCAATAATTTCGTAAGGAATCAAGGCAAAGTTCGCAGGAAAAGTAAGAATTATGACAGCACTTTGACTCTCAAATTTGATTCTGGTATTTATTGACTCTGTTGGACTCTGAGTAGCTTGGTCAAGGATCTGAGATAAGCTGCTGAATGAATGACTGAAAAGCCCAAATAACGGGTTTCACTTCATGTAATACAGAGGCCTAATCTAGATTGCTAATTAGTGTAATTTAGCCTGATTCAACTGACAGGGATAGAGGGACCTGCCGAGGCATTTCTCCCTTTTTGCCATGCTTCCCTCTACTAACTCCTTCATCTCACTCTTGCTGGATGTCAATGCTTTAGAGCTGTAGCAAACAGCTGGACGTTGTTTGAGGAGTATCCCTGAATCTGCCCACAACCACTGATCTGTCTGGTTTAGAAATGAGAGCAGAATCAGACTCTGCATGAATTAAAGCTCAGTGAGGACAGATGGAACTCAAACCTGGTGTTCATGGAGTGATTCCTATGTGGGACATCCCACTCATGCTGCTTGGGCTGGCTGAAGGAGAGTGGAGGATGAGTGCAAGGGAGGTGGAAAAAAACTGAAGGTAATCCATCTAAAAGGTCTGAGATTACTTGGATAACTTTGGAAAAAGCCTCAGAACTCAGAGGAGCTGGAAGGGCAAGGCTGTGTGCTGGTGCTCCAGTGGGATCTGGGAGGGGACATTGCCCGGATTCCAGGCAGATCCTTTGCCCAAGTCTGTTCCTTCAGGCTCTGCCTTTTGCCCTGTGCTTTGCATTGCAGGGGCTGAGGAAAACAAGCTTGCAAAAATACCAGGAAGAATACATTGGAATGTACAGTGAGTTTAAGAGCTTTTGGAATTAGATCAGCTGTTGCTTTTGAACCTGCTCTGTGATATGATGAAATCTCCCAGGGAATTACTTAGGAAGCTTTGCTTTCATATGTTTAATCTTCTGGAAAACCCTGATGATTACAAACAACAGTCATCCATTTGTCTTCATAATACCATGCTATAGACTATCATAACCGAGTTACTACAATTGTATGTCCTGGCAACACTTCAAATATATTTTTTAAGTATTTTTTTTTGCCTGTAGATCATTCTTTCTAAACAATTCTGAGTGGATTAAGTAATTGTGTGATGCTTCATTAAGAAAGGAACCCAACTCTTCAGTAAAATGCCTACCAGATATTTTCTTTCTGAAATTTAGCTGAAATGTATTTTACTAGACAAATCAGAAGTGAAATAAAAATGTTTTAATTGTAATTTGATTCACAAGCAGAGCACAAAGTTTTAATTGCATTTAACAAAGAGGATTCTGATTCCACAGAGCATTTAAAATGTTTAGATTATACTTATTTGTGAGAACATGCAAAAACAGAGTTAAGGACTAAGCCACAGACCGAGAATTTCAGGTAGGGAATTTAAGAAGTTACAATTTTATCTGTTGAGCCTGCCTTTATCATTCAAAACATACCACCCAGCGATATGATTGCCAGCTTTTACAAGGCACAGAATTGTATTTCTAAAAGCATCCCACCTTAAGGTGATGTAATACAGAATCTACCATGGTCTCAAGCCATGGAGATGTCTGGCCACTACTTCTGCCTTTAATTTCTGTGTGGAATGATGTCTCCATGCACATTATCCCCGTGCCAGCTGTCTGCACTGCTAAAAATGTGCAGCTTTAAATTGGGTTTGAATTCATCTGGAAGTTTCCAGCCATTCCGTGTATTTTCATAAGGTTACATGAGAAGTGAAAACTCTAAACCCCATTTTATGCCCTCCACTAGGATTTCAGAGGGTTCTAGCTCATCATGTGCTGCTTTGCCTCCCTACCCAAGGTCACCCCAAAAGCTATTTAGCTGCTCCACGCACTGCCTGGTTTGTGGGGCTAAGATCTCACATAATTTTGCATTGAGGTAATTCCATTGACTTCACATCTGCCCCACTTGAGAAGGGGCACCACTTGCCTGGTGACAGGACACAGAATTCCACACGGTGTCCCTCCTCAGAGCTGTGGCACAGCATAACAGGCATTCCTTAGAGCAGAGACTCAGACAGACACCAGCGTGAGTGAGCAACTTTGGTCCTGTTCTTCCATGAGGCTGCTCTTAAGTATTAGTTGTATTTATGTAAAAAAACTGCAAAGAAACAGTTATACAACCTATCTTTGAAGAGAAAAGCTACCAATGCCATAAATACATCTTTTATTTAATTGCCCGTTTCAATCCAGGTTTGAATGCTTCTGATCTAAATCTCATCACTGGAAATTCTCTCATCTCCAAGGCTTCTATGAAAAGAGCTCACAGCTCTGTTGCTCTATCATTTATTAATATAAACTTACTGTGTTGCTACTGGTGCTTTTCTATGAATGTTACTCCATGTTATTTATTAGTTAATTAAGTAATGGACAAAGTTCCATTTCCTGCAGATCCAAATTATCCTCTAATCTCAGCTCCATGTTTTCTGGCTCCTAGACACACGATACTGTAAAACAAAAGCAAACAGCAGCATAGGAGAGTTTACAGTCCCCATCTAGTTTTACATCACTTCTTTTGCTGTTGGCTTCTGCAAAGCTGTGGACTAAACCCAAACCACTGAACAGCCCAATAACATATATTTCACTTGTAATGTGCCCTCTTATTTTAATGCTGCAGTCTCTGGGAGTTTTACACAGAATTATGTTGCTTTGCCTTCAGCAATTTCCTCCTCCACTCCCTCTGTATAGATGGAGGGAATATAGAAGAAAATAATTAGAATGAAATTTATATTCTTAAATTGATCTTAACCTTGGAAGAAGGAAATAGTAAGACAGGAGTTTTCATGAGCATTTGGTTTACATTACTGCAACACACTGAAAACGTTCACAGTAAAACAGCAGTTGTCTGAGGAGATATGGATAGAAATGCAAATGACTTTTAAAAGGAAAAGAAAACAAAGGTCAGTTACTTCAAAGGAGTAGTCGTGGATTTGGATGAGTCTGTTAAAACTAAGCTGAACAGGGCATTGGAGAAGGTGCCATGGAGAACAAGTTTGCACTGGAAGGACAATGGATTTGATGATCTAATAAGTCTCATACATCTGAATTGTATGATTTCACCCCCAGTAGAACCTTGTTCTCTTTGTACTCACTGTTCTGCAGAGCAGTAATTACTGCTAACAATGTGTCTGCTTTCTGGAGTTTTCAATGTGCGAATTGTGGTGCAAATTTATTCAGCATTTAAAAATATGCTGAGCACTTCCACAGATGGGGTTTTGACAACAGCAAATTTAGATGTTCTTTAAATGTTCAAACTCAGAACTCGGTAGGGAGACACAGACAGACACTTCCCATTCTGCACTGGAGGTAAGAGGGAAATAAGTAACTCTGAGAACACCTAAGCAGATGATGAGCAGCTCTCAGCAAATGGTTCTTCATGAGTCATGTTTTCTCCCCACTGGAGAAGGGTGTCCCTCAAAATGTTTCACGCTTCCATCTGGATGGAGATCCATGATTCATCCAAATAAACAGTCAGATCCTGGAAAACTGAGATGCACTTTCACAGTTACATTTTTCTTTTTGCCTTCCTTTTCATATGACAGTAAATATCTGAAGAATTAACTCCTTTTTTATTTAATTAAATATTCCTGCTGTTTTTCTTACAGCTGCATTAAACAGGAAAGACATTGCAAAAGATAACTGACAGTACATTATCCAATCCTGCATGTCCCTGACTGCCTTCTATTGGCATCCCCCCCGGTACAGAGGTGTTCACAGCTGTTACACAGAGCTTGGGAGGTTCAATTCCCATGGGAAGGGATTTCTTTGGCTTACAAGGCCATGCATGAGAGAAGGAAAGACACTAAGTCAAATTCATTAAGTGTATGAAAATTTAACAATGTATTTTAGAACATTGGAACAATATTTGAATTTATAAAACTCTTCTAATTGAGAAGCTGGTGCAGAGGTCCTAGCAGAGGTCTGAGCTTTGCCATGGAGTGAATAAAAGAGTTAAACACCTCTTCCTTGGATTCCGGATTATCAGGGAGCAAAGATAACTGTGAGAGCTCTGAGGCAATACAGGTGAGTAGAAGTTGTGATGGGGGAAAAAAAACCCCAAGCAAAAGCAGATGCATTTAATGTGATACAGAGAAACACGAGGGTTGATCTTATTATATCCTTAAAGCTCTTCCTTAGACCTTAGACTGGTGATGCTTGATGTTCATGACTGCCAGGACACCAGTTCTTAGAGGCTTAAACTATATGTGGACAGAAACTGAGGAATTGCAACACCCTAAAATGTTGACTGATGGTTAAAATCTTGTCTTGGGTTTTTGAGACTATTTGCAAAACTCACATCCATTCTGTACATTAAGAGTACGTAGTGCTGGTTTGAGCCATACCTTGCCTAGGAATAAAACAGTTTTATCTAGCCTAAGTTTGCTGCAAGTAAGGAAATTGTTTGCTGGTGAGTATCACTAAGTTAATGAAACCACAATCAAAGGGTTACATTTGAGCAATTTCTAAACATTGCTTTTTGAAAGGAATACAATGGACACTCACTGAAATTTACTATTGTGGTTCAAGAAACAAAGGTTCTTTCTGAGGCACTGACTGAAATTTAAGAGCTGGGTTTGGTTCGCTTCTTTTTTCCATTTTAGAGAGCTCTAAATTGCAAAATGCTGGTCGCAAGCAATCAGTTTCCAGAAGCCTGAAGCACCTTTTCCATTCATCGAACAAGTTTGTGAAGACTCTGAAACGGTTTGTCATTCCTTTTATCTCCCAGACCCTCTGAGTTTTAGCAGTCATTGTTTTTCTGTAACAGTGAAAAACACCTTAGAAATCTGTATGAAAATGCCACTACCAGTGAAAGAGCAATCAGAACAAACCTGATAAAATCATGCACGTAGAAGGCTGGTGCAGCTGACAGGGAAATAAAACCCCAGCTGTGACTGAAATCAATAGAATCTGTTCATTGTTACTGTTGGAAATGGATTCAGATTGTCACAGAGTCAAGTATTCTGTGCAAACACAAAGTGCAGCTCCTGAGGAATTTGGGAAGCACTGCCTCTGTTGCTGCTCAGAGCTGAAACTATGACATTTATTTCATTCACAATATAAAGTGTGGAGCTCAGATAACACATTTGAACAGTCTGCTGGCAACAAGCTACACGTGTAGAATTCTCTGACATCCTCAGCTGGGTTTGCAGGCCAGGGTGACCCAACCCTCAGCCTTGATGATTTGTTTTAGCAATTGGAAGTTACTTATGCTGGATTATTTCTTCTTTCATTGCCAGGAGTGTTCAGTTTGCTTTTTCTTCTTAGTATTTTGATAAGAGTTTGATTCTTTCAGAAGAGCTCTCCAGAGTCTTTAAATTCCCTATGGCAACTACTTAACGTATGTAACTAATTGCAAGGGTAAATATTGAAAGGAATGATCTCTATAAACAGTTTTGCAGATATGTTGGCTAAATTACACTCAATTACACTAGTGTAAATCCATAATAACCCACCTGATTTCAATTGAGTTACTTCAGATTTGCTCTGAAGTAAAGGAGGGCAGAACTGAGCGCATTAATGATAAGTTTTAGTAGAATTTCTGATTTCTGAAGGACATAAAGCTTCCATTATGTACTGTAGTCTGGCAAAATTCTCACTAAAACGAAATGTCAATGGCTTGTATAGATTCATCATTTTTTAGAGTCACGTATTCTCACATCATCTAAAGTGATAAGCTTCCCAAATATTTTTTAGAATTCCCTGGCTGAAGTTGCATGATCCGTATAACACAGAAGTTAAGACCAGATGGTCTCTGCAGAACTCAACATCTCTGATTCTTTGACTAAAGTTGGCATGGATGTGAATAGACATGAAAGGTGTTTGATAGTGTTTCCTTCTCTCTTTAGGGGACTCTACTTATGTGTTATACTTTTTTACAAAGACAATTTGTTAGTAACCAATGAAGATCAAATCCCAATTGTGGAAATCGATGACTCTCACAGTAGTTCAGTTATGCAGGATTTCCTGTGGTTCACAAAGGTAATGGGAGTCTAATTTCATATATTGCTTCTGCAAACTTGTTGCTAGCAATGCATAGGCCTCAGCTCATCATTCTGAATACATGATATGATGTAATTAAAAAGCTAAATGATGAAGTGCTTTATCATTCATGTTAAATGCAATTTTCACAAACCATTTATGTGGATTGAATTCTGAATGGGTCACTGACAGGGGCACAATTAACTCATAAGTGTACAATCCTACATGAGTGATTGCTATGTAAGTGCATAAAGGGTTTATGAGCATTTAGAAAAAAGAGCCTAAAGAAAAAAACAGAAGTTTTAATTTTGGTATTGTGGCTGCACCATCAGTCAAGTTGTCCTCACACTACTTTTTTTATACCCCAAAGAATAGTAAATCAATTTTGCACAATAGTCTAAAATCAATTGAAACAGGTGCATGATGTTTACAGAACACCTTCTGTGTCTGAGTCAGTATCTGTGTTATGTTTATCCACGCAGCTCTTTGCCATCCACGGAAACTCAAAATGAGCAATATCCACTGACTTTTCCAAGTCCAAAATGCTTTTCAGTTTCATTTCTGCTTTTTTTTTTTTTAAATGCCGAGAACAAGCACTGATTGAAGTGGATATATTTTTGCAGTTGTCTTGCATGTGGGATGATATCAGATGGCTGAGGCAGAATATGGCTGTGTCTGTGTCCTCATCAACAGCCCTTCAGGCCAGGCAGAAGATGCTTTCAGCAGCAGCACAGCTACAGGTGGGTTCCACTGCTTATTCCTGCCTATTGACTCAGTGACTTTCTGATCTCTAAGGGACAGTGCTGGCAGCAGCATCATCATCCTCAGTGAAATGAGGCACTGAGCCTCTCCTGCCAACTGGGAGGAAGGAGTTGCATTAAAAGTGAAGAGTAGGGGAAAAAGGGGAAGAAACAACAGTGGCAGATGAAGAAATAAACAGATATGAACCAGTAAATAATGACCACAGATAAGCCTGTGGGTTTGCAGATGGGGAATTCAAGAGTTATAATCCTAATATTTGCTGCACAAAAGCCTCTTATAGGCCTATTCATTATTAATTATTAATCTATTAATGAACCATTTAAACTGTGGGGAGGATTTAGCACTCCCTTATGCTACATGGGAACCTGCAGCAGTTCTGCCCCTGACAGGAAGGACAAACACTGCTGAAGTTGCCAAAATAGTGCTCTTGATTCACCCATGGCATCTACTTTCATCAAAATATTTGCTCTTATGGGACAATACATTTTCAAAAAACTGTGTGCACAGTTCTTGGAGAAAAAGCACATCCAGACCTCGCTTTCTCCTACCTTTTGTTCAAGTGGAGTCACCAAAGCTCCCCAGAAGTCCAGGGTACAGCCGTGGAGTCAATGAAGATCCTCATCGCTGGGCACGTGTTGGCCACACATCAGTCTGTGGGGTATGGGCAGTCAGAGCAATAACCTGCTTTACTGCAGCTCTGAGAGCCACACACCTCGGGGCCAGGAGTAAGAATATCCATGTGGGGATTTGTTTTACACCTTTTGGCAAAGCACACCATAGAGGAGAGCAGCCTTCCTGGGCAACCAGCTGTCCTCACTGATTTCCCCAAAGTGCCCCGAAACACATGGAATGCCAGCCTGCTGCCCCTTTATTGGAGGACCACCTGTGTGAAGCAGCAGCTGCCTGTCAGTCCTCTGAGCTGTCACTAGAGAAAGTTTTAACTGTATCTGCCCAATATTCCCTCTGCTGTGGCTGGCTCAGCTCAGGTGGCACATATTCCTTGGGTTAGCTCAGTTCCATTCCCCCTGTTCAGATTCCCTTTAGCAAAGCTGCATGGACTGCACTTGGGGATAACCAGCATTCCCAGTACACCATGTTATTATTTATTACCAGAGATGCAAAGCACTGAGATACAGCAAATGTGCCCATGTGGTATATTGCTCTGCTGAATTTCTGGCAAATTTATTGCCCTTAATGTCTGTTCTTTTAGCTTGGTCCCCTGGTGAACACAGGGATTGTCACTGATCTGCCAACCTCTAACGGTGTGTGGCCTAATGGGATCCACCAATGGAAGGACCTCAATAAAGTTTATATGGTTGAATACATTTTATTGTGGCAGTTAATAGACTGACTCCACAGGAATTTAGGACAGAATGGAAAAGATCAGTGACAACACAGCTGCTGAGGGACTAGATCAGTGGATTCAGAGACAACAGGGACTGCAATTTTGCCTGTCATTACCACTAGACAACTAAAGCAAACAAAACACAAGTGATGGGCTGCCAAGCTAAGCAGACACAGAACTTTTTTAGAGTATTAATGAGTCCCATATTGATCTTAGTAGGTCCCCTGTTCTCTGTGCCGGAATCCATTCACAACACACACTCAGTGACAGTAAAGAACTGTTTGTTTTCATCTCGGCACATTCACGTGTTGCAGTGATTAATATGACAACTAGATGGCTACGTCTGCTGCAATGACTTATCCCAGCTGGAGACACATGGATTAACACAAAATGTGCACTCAAGACAGCCAGTGTTAATCAGAGATGGAGGCAAACCTCAAAAGGCACCAAAAAAAGCGAGGGGAGGTGCTCTATAGACACCAGCAGTCTGCCCTGGAGAGGGATAGATAAAGCTAAAATTATTATGCCACATAAAGTGCAGTCACTGTGCTGATTACCTAGAGTTTATAAACAATTTAATAATACAGTTTATAAGCAAATGTTGCCTGCTACGTGCAGATAAATAATTTCAGGGCTATCTATCAGTTTACAATGCCATTAAGTTAATGTACAGCACTTCCCTAAACATAAAATGTGCTTCATTGCAAATTCAGGTTTTCATTTTAAACTATCCCCCTCCCTTATCCAGCTTACTGTAGATCTCTTCAAAAATCACGAAGTAATGAGCATATTTTAAATGTTAGGCATTTTTCTTTAAGACATCTGGGAATCTCTTCAGTGGCTGGTCACTGGATTGAGTGTGTTTGCACCTATAAGCAGATGCCTTACTGTGTGAGGAAAGGGATTTTGACCAAAATATGTATTTTATGTGGAGTCTTTTAAAATTACTTTTCTTTAATCCTCACATATTTTCCTGGAGAGCTTTGCCCTGGTAGTTTTGTTAGTTTCTGCCTGTTTTGTCTAGCACATTCTTGGTATCTGAAGTAAAAGGCAAAGGGTTCGTGTCTTTTCGAATCCTGTGTTTCTTCACAAACACACTCCACAGTTTAGCTACAGAATTATTTACACTCAACACAAATAGGAGGGTCCCTTGCTTCCTGAAAATAATCTGAATAATTTTAAAACAGGGAACAGAAAATGGGGATTGCAGTTAATGACCTTGGCAGAAAACATTTAAAGTCTCCACTATGAATGATTTGGGGAAAGAGGAAGAATTTTACATAATCTCTGACATTTGGTTCTGGAGAGGTTCAGACAAGCACCAAGCTCTTCAGTAAATTCAAATTAAAGGAATCACCACTTGACCAACACTGAGGGCTTTTGATAATTGAATCCTTCATCTTTACATGGCTGAGCAAAAATAGGAAGTTCAGCCCAAATAGGTGAATTACTTTGCAGCATTTCCTTTTACAAAGGCATTGGGTAGTAAGAGTCTTTCTGCTGTTCTCCATTAAGCACTGGAATAAACAGTGATGGACCAAATACACTGGAGGCCCCACAACTCGATCCACAAACACAAGCTAAAGAAAAACTTTTCCTCTTGCTACTAAATGATGTGACTGCAGGACAATGGTTTGAGAAATACTGTGTGTCTAGTTTTTATTGAAGTCAATAGGGCTGATGTCAGTGAGCACAAAGTTTCAAAAATACTCTCCTGATACGTGATAAATAACTTCTATTTTATAATTTGCTTGTTTTCTAGAATTTGCTGGGAACTCACAACTTAGGCAGAGTTTTTTACGAGCCAATCAAGGACCGACATGGCAATATGCTGATAGTTACTGTAAGAGAAGTGGAGAGTCTGTATTCATTTTTTAACGGCAAATGGATGCAGGTATCCAAACTACAAAGCCAGAGGAAATCCCTTTCAACTCCAGAGGAGCCAACAGCATTAGACATCTTGCTTATAACAATCCAGGTAGTGCTTTGCTTCTCTTACTGTGTTATTTGCTTTTGTAAAGCCTGTGCCAGAGCCCTGATTTTTGGAAGCGACTTGTAGAACTTTAGGCCAAAGTCCAGTGCCCAATAAAATTAATGGCAAGGCTCCCATTGAAAGCAAAGTCTTCTATTACTTCCAGTAGGCCTGGGATCAGACCCTTAATATGCAAAATATCCATGAGATTCTAAAGAAATGACTTCAAAGTCCTAGCAGAGAATAGGAGTTTCTATCAGTTTCGGGAAACCATGCTATGGAATTCTGTAGCAAGGGATATAAAAAGCTTTAAAATTCTCTGGGATGTTCTTAAGCACCTATACAGACACTTAGAATTTCTACACTCCATAAGATTTTTCCATCCAACCTTGAAAACTAAATCTAGGTTTTAAACTTTACTGTTCTACTTAATAAACTTGTTCTGTGGGGTTCAGAGTTCCTTGGAGCCTGGTATAATTGCTAAAGAATTCTTTACTGACCATAACCCTCCTTTAATTTCTGCATAACATGCTCCTAGACTTACAATTAGAAAAATACCAAGGTAAGGATTGATTTTGAAAGTTGCTTGGCTCGGTCAGGTCAGTGACCAACACTGAGAGCCAGGGGGGTTCAGCCCTTCTAGAACTGGGGTATTTGTAAACTCACATTAAACAGAGACAGTTCATGTTAAGATTAATACATGTTTTCTGTAGGTAACAGCAACCTACTTCTCACAATACATCAGTAGCCAATTTCCCTAAAACTCAGTTGCACAGTTACCCAAAATACAAGACAAATTGCTGTCTTAGTCCCTTCTTTATCACCCTCAACGAGACCATGACTGCTGTGGTTAATTTTTGAATTTAGAGGCACTTTCTTGGGCACAGACTCTGCTTTTCATACCGGGAAGTGACAGGCAATCAAAATATACGTTCCCAGGCTTTAGGAACCTTAAAAAATTTCCAAAAGACAATAAAACTTACCTGATCTATGTTAGATTTAATGTATTAAAGTGCGGTAAAGGTGTAGAAAAATGTCAATCTGGGCAAAAGTTTTATATTAGGAAAAGCAAAATACAGGCCTGATCAGATTTCCACAGAGATCCTAGTGGAAAAAATGTTCCCCTAATGGTTTACACATTCCTATCTAATGCCCACCCTTTCTTCTATTACTTGTTTAATCATCGAATGGGTATTTTGTTCATGAAGTGCTTGTGAAAATGAGGGTCTAATTGCACTGGTCAGAGCCAAGCATAGCACTGGCAGATAATTTGATGGTTCCAAGAGTAAAGGCATAAGGCCAGGTGTCTTAATCCTCACCCAGTGCAGAGGCACACATTTCTCAGGATGGCAGCACACATCACTTTTCGGGTACTTTTGGAGGGCTGCTATACATAGCCCTAAAAATGTCTCCTGGCCTCAGCAAATACACCATCAATACTCATTTCTTCTACTTGTTGCTAAAGATAGTTGCTCCAAAAATGCTGCCACTAATTAAATTTTGCAAAATACCAATCCCCGTGCTCACCTGCTGACAGCAGGTGACACAGAACAGGTTATGGAGAGATGTAGGCTGGGATTGCTTTGGGGACCTGCCCCAAGTGACAGCTTTTCCCCAGGGCTGCTCTGCTCTGTCTGGGCAGCCATGCACCAAACCTGAACCAGGGAACTGCCCTGGCTGAAAAACAACTGCTCCTTTTCCCAAGTTGTTTTTCAGATGAATCAGTTCCCTGACCCAGCTCACTGCTGAAATGATCAGACAGGAGGCAGAGGTGGGGGTTATTTAAGCCAGTTTAAACACTACAGCTGTAGAAGATTGAAACCTCAGGTTGTTAGAGCCAATTCCTGCATGACATGAAGCGCTTGGAGATCCTGTGTATGGCTTTAAGGAAGAAGTTGTCCCAGTGCATCCAAACTACCAGAGATTATTCATATGCTTAAGCATGTGCTTAAATGCTTTGCGAATTGGGAACAGAGTTGAAACAAAAAGACGGCTGTAAAAACATTTGTTGCTTTTTGATCTCAAACTCTTCTGCTTATGTGGAAAAAAATTATGGGATTTTTATGTAGGACTGTTTCCCTTAAAACAGGACATACTTTCCTATCACAAACGAAGTCAGCAACGCCTCCCTCCCGGCTTGTATCTGGGTTACCTTAAACTCTGCAGTTCTGTGGATCAAATCAAAGTGCTTGTGCTGCAGAAGCTGCCCAATGTCCTGTGTCATGTTAAAATCCGAGACAACGGCAACGTCTCCAAGTAAGTGAATATATATATATATATATTTACACACATACACACATAGAGAGAGAACATTTGTTTCAAGTTTGAAACAACTGACCAAATGTAAACGCCGAGACAATTCTGCCACTGCAAAATTGTAAGTGGTGCCAAGGTTTGGCTCAGGTTGGGCCATCCCAGAGATCAGCTCTGAGCTAAACAGGTGCCCCTATATTTTCCTAGCAGTCTGAAAACCAGTCCAGAACACACTGAGCCCATTGGTTTCTAAGGATGGTACTCCATGGTTGCTCAAATTCTCTCACAGTCCTGAGCCCTGATTCAGCCTCCAGTGGATTCAGTGCCACTCTTCCTATGGATTTTCACTGACCACAGGATGTTGGTGTGGGGCATTTTCCTGTTTATTCTCCTGGGTCATACCTGGTTTGTCACTCTAAACCACAGCAAACACACAGCAATTGAAAACCATATTTACAAATGCAAGCAGAAAATGAACTGGTGTGCTCTGGGAAAGCCACTTTGCCTTTGTCCACTCCTTCCCTTATCCATTGGCAAGTGCCCTTTTTGTACTGCCTCGTGGGCAACACAGTGGCTTTTTTTCTGGAGCTTTTTAATCCCATATCATTTCAGTAACCAGCTGAGAATTTTGCATGTGGAAGAAGGAATTGGATATCCACACGGATAACGAGGATATCCAGAATGTAGTAGTTAATACTAACAACTTTGGAAGGAATATAAAGCCTAATGCTTCAGAGTTTATAACAATCCCTGACTCTCAAAGTTTAAGATCAGATCTTTATTCAGGAGCAGATTGTACCATATTTATTACTTGTCTTGTAGTGGGGTTTCCTGTACTTATTTTTTTTCTTGAACGATTGATTCTGGCTGCTTTTCAAGCCTGGATACTGGACAGGGTGAATTAAGGATGTGATCCAGAAAGATGATTCCCATGTTTATCAGCTCTCAAGTGGATATGTATCAAGCAATGCAGGAAGTTCTTTGGCTGCAGTGAGTAGAAAAGAAAACAGAGATTAAACTTTCTGCTAATTGTCATTTCCAATTTGTGCTTTTTAAAGCGTTGTGGTGGATAGGGAATGAAGAATACAAAAGAGAAAACCTGGAGTGAGAAGCCTTAGTGAAATATTTCAAAGGCAGTTGGATTTTCAGAGGTTTGTGAGGAATGTTCAGCCTGACGTACATGTGCTAGAAAAATAAAACTTTTCAAAGTCAGAATTTTAGCCCCAAACAATCAAGGCTGCATAGGTTGAGAATGTTTGGGTATATGAGGATTAAATGATCAACAGATCCCAAATGCACATACGCTGAATTCCTGCTTGTGCACTGAACTTTTGTTATATTTCTAATTTTAACTTGACTCAACATACAGAGATGAGTGGGAATGGATCCAAACACTTTCTGGCTCACAATCTGTGGAAAGTATGGATCATACTTCAGACTGCCCTACTCAATTGTTCTTGTATGAGCTCCAGACGGCAGTGAAAGCTCTTCTCAAACAGATCAATCTACCTCTGCATCAGGTATTTGCCTTTGTGGTATTTATCACCTTTTTAAGAACTGATTCTTAAGGACACAACTAAAAGCTACACACTGTGTAACTAGCAAGGAGGGATTCTGTGTCAGGGCTACAAGACAAGTGAAGCAGAGAAGTTTTGTATTCCATTATTCTAAGTGTGTGGAGGAGAAACACCTTTGATAAACAGTTTCCTGGACATTTGAACATATAAGGATTAAGAGACAAATTCCAATTATCTCCTATTTTTGCATCTTTTAGCATATTTGTGACACTTCAGGCAGGTGCAAATAAGCACTTTTGCACAAAACTGGTAGTTTTGAGCACCTTTACCCAGCTGACAAAGAAAAATAGGTGTTTTTCCAGCAAGCAGGACAACTGACTGTTCTTTGGGAGGTTTAGAGTGAGTGTGTATGAGAGGCCTGCTAATGACACAGCATTTTGCTGTTCTTTTACACACAGATGAACGTAGCCCTTCTAAAACACATAGTTCCAGGCCTCCAGATTGCTGTGGGTGAGGAGAGGTATCTGGCTTCTGGCTTTACATTTAGGTACAAGAAATGCATATGTGAATAAATAAAGTCAGGGAGAATAATCTATGATGTGAAAGATCCATGAAAAAATAAGCTGAGAAGTTTGTTTCTTGTTTACATGAATTCCATTTTATTTTGGTCTACAGCAGTAAAGAGGTCTTAAAGTAGAAGTAAATCATCTTTATATTCACTTCAAGGTCTGTTTGTGCAGCTAGAAAGATGTGGCCTTAAAACAAATTAATCTGGTTCTACATTTCTTGATTTTGAAAGGTTTAGGCTTTGCTTTTAAAAAGGAATCCATCAGTGCTGCACCTTCTAGCCTGGGAAGAGCCAAGTAAGACTCAAGTAAATCCAAAATTAAGACAGATGGTGTGCTGCCTTGTGGTCAGTCACTCTAATTCAATAGGGCTCTGTACAGGTCTCTATGTTACTGTATTTGCTTGGAGGTTATAGCTTTTGTGCATCTTTTTTCTTTTCCTTTCAGAGTTAGGGACTAACCCATTTAAATCCCTGTGCAATATGTTCCTGGGACTGCAGCTCAGCCAAGCATTTGAGCTCATCTCTTGCACACCAGAGACACACATCAACATGACCTTGCAGCTCAACACAGTTGTGAACGGTCTGGTGGCTCAGGACCAAACTTTTATGTTAACAAATTGGATTTTTTAATGCAGCAGATTTCTTTTTATCACTTTTGTGGTGAACAGGAGTGGGGACAGTGCCACTGGTGCACACCCAGGGCACAGTGAGGGCTGCACACCGTGGCTCTGAGCAGCCCCAGCCCAGCTCCTGCCTGTGCCATTTTCTCTTGCTGCAGCACTTGTTAAACCTTTTCAGTGCTGTGTTGAGGGAGAGCTGCATATTTCTCTTAACCAACCCTAAATTGAATCTTAAAGGTTTTTAATTGAATCCATTTTCATGTTTTCACATAATTATGCAATCATAATCTTGAAAAGCACATGGCATGTGATCATTTTCTGCCTAATAAGAAACATAAATGTTGTTTTCAGGGGGGTTGTGCCTGCATGTGTTGTTTTAATGTGGAACATTGCAGCTTTAAATCTTTATTTTATGTAGTGACATGAACCCACATTTAGGGACCTCCCCCCCACTCCCCCAGCCCCAAATATTTATGTTTTATAAAAATTCCAAGCTTGATGTTGTGCAAATTTTCTTTAATGTTTTATATCATTTGGGGTGTTGTTTATATAAGTGCCATGTTGTAATTCTCTCCTATTTCTTCCCGCGCGCGTGTCCCTGTACAGGCTAAGCACTTCCGTCTGTATACACAGGAGGTGTTGGAACTGGGTCACAATGTCTCCTTTCTTCTCCTGCTCCCCGCCTCAGACGACGTCTGCACTGCCCCAGGACAGAATAATCCTTACACCCCACACTCAGGATTTCTTAACCTCCCTCTTCAGATGTTTGAACTCGGTATAGTAGCTTGCTTCACCTAGAAATATTAACCCAGTCTCCTTATAATAAAATCACAAAGTTGTATCTGTTTTCCCCCTTGTCCCAGCGGAGAGTCAATAAATCACATGATGGCTTTGGCAACAACACTACCTATAACTGTGTACAAGTTACAGAGGGAGCAGAGCGGTTAAAGCATGTACTGTAGCCATCGTTATTGAAATGCAAAGCAGAGAGCAAAGCCCACAGTTATCCACTATGTGTCTAGAAGCTTATTTGGAAGATGATGGCCTTTAAAAAACAGAATCAAAAAAAAAAAAAAGAAAAAAAGAAAATTACACACAACACAGCAAGGTTGGAGTGTGAAAGAGGATGCAAAGAACATCCCTCTGAGCTGTCACGAGGATAATCACCGGGTTTGTAATGAGAATTTTTGCAGTTCCTGATTGTAGATGGTCCCTCTCAAGGTCTGACTCTCTCACCACTTTGTGATAGATTTTGCCACGTGAGGGTTATCTTTTTCCTTTTGATTCCTGGCAAAATGTCCTATTGCTGTGGTGCAGGAAAAGCTTGTTGTGAAAAATGCCAAAGCACTGGACTAGAATCTCTGTCTTTAGGGAGCACATCCTGCGCTGTAGCAGATTCAACACTCTTGTTCCACTGCACTGCTGACTGGGTAAGAATTCCCCAAAACAGAGTTTTCCAGCTGTTTCACAGAAGGCATAAGATGCTTTAGCATCAAGGTCCTCTATTTCTCATTTTTTCTTCTTTGGTCCACAGAGAAAAGAAAGGTTCCACATAAAAACAGCTCATAAAGACTTAACAGTTCTTTTCAGAAAGAATATTACATTTAAGTATGGGGACTGCTGAGCCTTACACATCAGTCTGCTCTGTTTCCTTGTAGCCTGTAAAACTGGGTATCTTTCTTTCATCTGCCTTGGAGAAGAGAGAAAGATCTGAGTCAAAACTGCTGGAGCTGGTATACCAGGAGCCACCACAGAATTGGCCTCTAGTGGCATCTGTGTCCCCAGTGATATCTCCCTCAGGTGTTCATGTGACACTGTTACCTTCCTCTCTCCTACGTGTCAGTGCTGTTTGGGTCACTTATGTAGGAGTACAATAATTAGCTATTAATGGGAGGTCTTATGACCATGTTTCTACAGTCACAACAGATCCATGACCCACCATCACCCAGCAACACAAATTTCATTTGGATCAGGCAGGAATGCACAACAATATTTATGCCACAGCACACCAAGTGGTGCCTATGACAACCCTGGGGGTTTATGGTGGGTGTGGGAGGACAGATGCCAGCTGAGCTGCCATGGAATTATGAGGGGCACAGCACACAATGCGTGCCAAAGAAAAGTTACCCCTTCAAAGGAAAACTCATGTAATTGCTCATGAAGGGTTAGTGCAGTGCTGTGGGTCACATGGCTGTGGCTGCAGTGCCCCAGAGCCAGACTTTTATCTTCTGCCCTGCCACCCTGAGGCCTCTTGGCCTCTGTGTATGGAGCACCTCATTTCTCCTGTGTTGCTGTGCAAGTTAATGCATGAAGCACATTAATCTCTGATGAAATTAGTCTCCACTCTAGAGGTGGTACAGACTATTTAACTCTCATTATGTGGCACACAGGCCACGGGCAGGAGTCACTCTCACTTCTGGGGCAAGTCCAGCAATAGACACTGCATGGGGTGATGTGGTGCAGGTAACCACAAACAGAGCCATCTCTCCAAAGGCATTCCAGGTGCAGCCCTCTCTGTTCAGTAATGTTCCTACAGTGGGAGAGCAGTTCATGGTGGAGAAAACACTATGGAAAGCTGAATTTTACTTTTGAGTGTTTTTTTTTTTAAGTAAGCAATCCTCTGGCCAAAGGCAGATGACATTTCTATATGACTTATTATATATGTATCCCTGATGTTCTATAAAGTGACTGTGATTCACATCTCAAATATTAGAAGCTTCCATTCCCCATTAGCTGGTGGCTACCAACTATATAATTGCATAACCACAAAAGACTATGTTGAAGTAACATTTGTTAAAGTAACATTAAAGGGTCTGACTTAAAACCACAAAGGCTCGAAACTTCAGCACTGGAGCCGAAACCGCGGCTGTAATTCACTCAAGAGTCCACCACATATGGCACATGTACTGTAAGACCACACACTATTCAGACTGGATCCCTGCTATATCTAGGCATTGCTGAAACCAGAAGGTAGAATTCTTCCCTTCACTCTTTTTTCATGAGATTTCTATGTTAAAATTAGTCCTTAATCGTTACGCTAACAGCGTTTCTGTGATTGGATTTCTTAGTTTGAGAAATTCTGCTCAGTTGTTCTTATCACGGTGTTTGCTGGTGATAAGGAGATGTGACACTGTTTTCATTTCTCTTTTTAATATTTGTGAGAAGAATATATGCAATTTACACTTGAAGCGCCCTGAAAAATACCATGCCCCAATCCAGAACAGCAGCAGCACTAAATGGACTGTCATTTGCTTCTCTAACAAGATCATGCTGTGTGTTTGCATTTACTGAAGCACCAATGAATGGGGAAGCATTTCTGAAAAGCTGTTTTCCCTCAGCAAGGTCCAGTATGTCTGTGCTGTACTGCCATTTGTAGAGGTAACTGTGGAGTTTTACCTGAGCACTTACAGGTTCTGGAATAATAAGCCTTAAGAAGGCAGGTAAATTAGCATTTGAGAAGCTCCGTGGCACTGTAGCTGTTCTGTTACCTCTGATACAGCTCCAAGAGCTCTGTCCTGCTCCAAAGTCAAATCACACAAAGCAAGGGGTCATGTCTGGACTTTCTGTGTTACCCTTCAGCAGGAGAGTTTGGAGCATGATGTGTGGTAACACCTAGAAGAGTTTTAATTGTTTCCCCCAAACTGTGCTATCACTGCAACGCTTTTCCTGCTGAGTCATTTACATTGAAGTTCCTGATTTAAGCCAGCCTAGCCCAAGAGAAAGTTATCAGCCTTCAAAAGGATCCTTTCTTTCCAAAACACTCAATTAAAAAAAAATAAAAGATGAGTTTCATTTTCCAGTCATGTCACTACTTTCTTGATAAAAGAAATGATGAGCTATAAAAGCCTCAGAAACAGCCTTTCTGATTAAAGCTATCAAGGGCAAGATAGCCTCTGGAGCTGCATACTAAGAGCCTGATTATCCCTTTACTTAGATATAAATTAGAAATGACTCCTTTGAAATCAGTGAAGTTACAGAGTAAATCCAGTGTAAATGAGAGGAGAATTAGAGCCTGTATTATTTATTTTGAGCTTAAAGTAACCCATCCAGGGCTAGTTATTATATTGAATACAATTTGTGCTCTGAAAGCTAAGGATTTCATATTTCATAACCAGAATGTAACAATTTTCCTTTGCACTTGGTCTTTTCACAGTTCATTTTTGCTGTTACAAGGAAAAATTTTTAAGCCTGTATTGCCGCCTTTCTGCTGTCATAGAGCTGGACTCTCTCAAAACCCAGCAATCCCTGAGGGAAGCAATTTCAGACAGTGAAGTCGCTGCAGCCAAACAAAGACACCAGCAAGTTATAGACTACATACAGGTAATAGTCTGTTTCTGACTATTCCAAGGAGATTTTAAGGTGGCTTTCTTAAAAATTGCATAGGGCTGTAATTTGAAATCTAAATGGAGAATTATTCACAGACATCATAAAAAGAGCAGTTGTATCAAAAGTGCAATTCTGTTTTTATGAAATTCAAGCCCAGAACATGCTTTCCTTAGTTGTTGCTTTTATAGAAGGACTTTTATGGGTAAAATCAAATGACAGTTATACTAGACTGTTATAAAGAAATGTGTCAGTCTGCTTGTAAAACTCCCTCCCATCTAACGTGAGGTAAGTTAGCACCATGTCTGGGCATTCAGTTGTGTAAGAGTTTTTCTTTGTCTGTACCAATTGAGGACATTTTCCACCGTGATAAGGCGGCAATCAAAAACGTTAAAATGAATATTCCGACCGGGCTGTGGAGACAATCTGCATCAACAATAGCCCACTGAAGAATGCAGCTCTGCATTTCAGATGGCAAGCTGGCCCCAGAAAGCTCTGTGAGTCTGGCCAGCACCCTGCAGGGGCACTGCTTCAGTCCCCCTCTGCAGGAGGAGCACAAATCTTACCATACCTGTCTAATTTGCTTATTCTCTGTCTCTCACACCGATTTTCCTGTACTGTTTCCAAACCAAGAATTTACCTACTCAGTTCAGGGCTCTTTGACCTACACCCCATGGTTCAGCATAGCAAAATGTGCTTTTCCAAACCATTTACAGATAAAGCTGATGACCTTTGCATCTGTGGACATGGTAGATCTTTCTTTCTAAAAGTGAGGTGCAGATAAATTTACAGCTCTATACTCTTAATATTCAAGCAATCTTCTGTTGGAACAGGGGCCAAGAGAACCATTGACAATATGTTTGACCCTCCAAAATGATGAACAAGATGATAAGATTTCTATTTCTCTTTGTTCTGCATTTGGACCCCCTATGCCTTGTCCACTTGGAGCTTTTGGCAACTTTCAGGAGGGCAGAGAGGAATGTGCCATTGTACTTTCACCTCTCAGTCATCTCCCTCCCTCTCACCTTGCCCATTCCCACACTCAGAAAACCTAGCTTTTTCCCAGTGTGCAGGGGAATTTGGAAGCCTTTTATCCTTCACATCAAAAATAAGCATATGTGTGTTAATATGCATGTACAGTTCTGCGTTCCCCTTCTCCAAAGTGTTTGAGTCACATCTATACGCTGGGAAAATATGGGAGTACATTTTAAACTTCAGTGTTTTGTGCTGAATTATTGTGACAGTGTATTAGGCTTGTCAGGTTTCCTCTCAAAATGAAAACCAGCTGTATTCCACCTATTGGCAAAAATATCTCAGCCCACCACATACCGCAATCTTCAGTGGTGACCACGAAACCGCAAGAGCATTTGTGTGATCCGAGATCTAAGACAGTGTTGAAGTCACTACACAAACCAAACATTGTAAAGAGCAAGGGAGTCTATATAAATGCAGTTCTGAAAAGGAGTCAGAGGGCAACTGAAAAGTAAAAATTATTAAAAAAAAAAATTTGGGAAAAAAAACCCCAACCAGCAGATAAGGTGCTTGAAGTCTTTACCAGAATGTTAGATAGCAAGGAAAGAAATCTACAGACATTGAAACTAAAACTGAAGTTAAGCTGTAATTTATATCTTGTAATGCTTCTAATGTTCCTAAACTGTAAAAGAACCACAGTTCATTAAAATGACCTGGAGAATGACATGGGGGGAAACCAACAGGATTTGCATTTTATTAAACTGTGTGCAGTATGATTCTTGTTTGGGGTTGAGGGAGGATCACAGAAAGGAAGTATAAAATCTCTAAACTCAAATAGGTGAGACATTTGCTAACTGGCATTCTCTTCATGGAGCTACAATGAAGTCTTGAAATGATGCATGATTATGAATTAATCCCTGAACCATTTGCTATTCTTATCGGTGTATATTCTTAGCTCAAATTAACTCAGTGGCAAGGCTTGCACTGACATCATTGGAGTTGGGATTTCACCTTTACATAAAAATGGCCATACTAGGTCAAAACTAAGATCCAGCTATCCTGTCTTCAACACGGCTCATCAAAAACTACCCCAGCTAATCTGGCATCTACGGTATCCCTTGGGAACGAATTTCACACTTTGAATATGCACTTTGTGAAGTACCTCCTGCTAAGAGGGTGTGCTGGAGAATTCATCTCAGAACACCAGTCTCAGTCTCCTCCTCACTGATCCCTCTGCACTCCCCTATCTGACAATTCTCCCTGCACAAAGTCCCCCTCACTTTTGCCTCTCCATTTACTACCCCAGGGCTCTCACTGCGTTCTTGCAGAATGCAGCTGGTGTAACTGCAAAGCAGTTGCCCTCAAACACTGCAATATTAATATTAATGAAGGCCCTCTTCAAAGGCAGGACCTTCTGCAGGAGAGGTACGAGGGATGTTCTAGAAAGGACACTGCAGCAGGAGGAAACACACTCCCAGCTCCTGTCATTTGATGGTTGCAACAACATTTGCTCAGTCATCAAAGATCTTGAATGGCTTGAAGATATTAAAAGTGTTCCATTATGAAAATACTCTTCAGACCCACATTAAATAGCATCTTTCCTCTCTACAGAGATAAAGCCACATCCTCCTATTGATTTAGGCACTTGTCTCTTATTGCCATCAACAGGCATGTGTTAGAACTGGGTTTGTGTAGATCTGTACTTTGAAAATTAGGCCTGGATTCAGCCATTCCTAACTACACATTCCTAATTGAGGTCCCTAACTTGAGAGTCTGGTGGCCCCAGGCAGCCTCTGCAGTGGTGGAGGAGAGCAAACACTTACCCAAAATCAATTCAGAACACCTCAGTTTGAAGTGTCCTGTCAGGCAATCCTGCTGCTCTCTGTTGGCAGTGACTACACACCAACATGGGCACACACTTAGCCAAAATTAATACTCAGACTTAATTGTATTTTTTTTCACCATTTTTTTCTCCACAGCAAATTGATGAGATCTGGAGGGAAATGAGATGGATCACAGAAGCACTGCAGTATGCCAGGTACAAGCAGCCAGCAGCTGGCCTACCCATTAAGAAGATTGTGGATCTTTCAGAAGAACGCTCTCAAAAGAAAATGAGCTCCACCTCTTCCCATCTAGATTGTCTTCCTTCACCTCCCCCTTCCCCTGAGCCCAGAATCCAGAGGAGAAAAGCTGTGAGTGGTAAGAGAATTTTTCTTTGTTCACCAAGTGCATTTTTTGAATTCACTTTTAATTATAATAGTTCTTGTATGTCTTTTTATAAAAGGGATAAATTTTTCCCATAGCTGCCAAGGTATTTTAACAATCATTTTACCAATCATTTTCCACTCAACATCCTGAGATCCTTGTACAATCTTTACAATCATTTTTTGCTTTCAACTACTCAGCATAACTGTTCATCATCAGCCAACTTTGTCACCTCACTGTTTAGATCATTACTGAGCAGGTTGGAAGGGACAAGTGCTACCACTGGCTTCTCCAGGGTGTCCAGAATGCCAGTACAATCCGTCCATGGTGAAAGCTGCCTGCTTCATTTGTTGCCCACTCCAACAATCTGCTCTTATTACGGGGAGTGAGCTTTCTCTTCATCTTAATTGCAGCTTCATTGCTGCAGAACCTGTGGGAAAGAACCTTGTCAAAAGCTCTTCAGAGCTCTGAGGATGGCTCTGTATTAATTATGCACATGTTCAGAGTTTGATCAGACTGATGAGACATGAGTTACTAAGCAAAAGCTATTGACCCTTTCTCATTACTCATGTATCTATTATTCTTCCCCATAGTTCCTATTAATTTGACAGAATATAACCCAGATTTTTACATAGTTTCCATTTGTCACCTTCTGTTTCTCTGACATTACAGCCATTTTCTTCCCAAACTTTGACTCTTCCTCTGCTTTGCAGCAATTCTTTCTTATGCCCCTCTAGTTTTGTTTTGATGGAGCAAATTTTAGTGCCAATAGTCAAATTTAACAGCTGTTTTCACATACCGCAGTGTTCTCAAAGGTTTAGGCAAGCATTTTAGAACACAGAATTACACAAATAAGTACCCACCTCACTGACCATTATTGCTTCTCTGCACAGCCAGAAAATTAAACTGATGAAAGAAACGGATCACAGCAAATAAAGATGAAGTAAATTAAACAGTTAACACCCATTTTGCTAACAGAATAAGGACTTTGGAGAACAAAATAAACCATCATTCCGCTGATCTGTCTTTAAGCAACAAGTAAATGAAACAGTAGAAACAAAAGCAACAGATGCTGCATTAAACAACTGCCATGACCATTTTGGTAATCATCATTATTTTTTTCTCAAATTGGCAGTTTTATACAGTTAAAAAAAAGGAATAAATCTGTTTTGATTAGATTACATTAGGTTAAAAGAAAAGAAACCTGGAGAGGCTGGTGCTTTGATCTGCTCCATTTCACAGTGGTGTTCATTCTCACCACCCCTCCCTGAGCTATTTTTCCCCTGTATTACAGGCCATGAATGCAGAATAATCCTCAGCCCTGGCACTGTGCAGACTGGAGCATTATCTTGTCCTGCATGTGCTGGATTCATTATTGCTGGGCCAGATGGCAATTTACACCAGCTCCAAGTGAAGTCAATATAAAATCTGTGTTTTATTCCTTGGATCTAATATAAACTACCCAGGGCAATGGAGCATCAATCCATTCTACCACATATACCACTACTTATTAAGATATTGATCCTTCTGAATTCAAGAGACAGCAGTGATTTCTCTGTCAGTGTGAGATCTGATGCACAAATTCATAACTGAACTATCTGTGCCTGCTTTGGGTTTGAACACACATCATGCACCTGATGGGCAAAAGGGTAGTTTTGGTTCACCAGCCTCATGTTGTGCCTCGAGCCTCACCACAAATACATTCCCACCCTGCTCATAGTTACAGAGGTATAAATCCAGAGTAACTCAACTGACATCTTTAATAAAAACAGAACTTGAACTAGAGATTTTCTTTTACCCAAAGCTCCATCTCTGTGAAATTCAGTGAAAGCAAGATTAAAAAAAAAACCAAAACGAACCTTTCAGAACTTAGTCCCGATTCAACTTCAGATTTTTTGCCTTTACTTAAAATAAATTAATCCCTTATAGTTTTCCTAATTCTACCAGTACCTCTATAACACATCTGTAAATCCTCCCTGATAGACTCTCTCTGTCTTCTGTCTTTACTGTCACCCCATGGAAATTCCACAGAGGAAATACATGTGTATTTTCAGAATTGCAGATCTAATTCTAAATTAAGGCAAAAAAACAAAACATAAATGACAGTTAGGCAACTTCTCTCCTGTGCTTGTCCCAGTGCTAACCAGCTCTCCTTGCAGACTCCCAGCCCTGCTCAGACGAGGAAGGCTGCTCCGAAGTGTTCCTTCCCACTGACAGTGACTACGACTCCAGCGATGCGCTGAGCCCCAGGGAGCTGGACCTGCTTTACTCCTCATCCCAGGACATCTCCCAGCAGGCGGGCAGTGGCCTGGGGGGCAGCGCTCCTGATGTCCTCCAAGCCCACGACATGAAGCCTTGCCTGAGTGCCAAGGGAGGTCTGACAGAGCATGGGGCCTTTGATGCTCATGCTGAACGTTGCACAGAGGACATGAGCAACCTAACCGTGTCAGAGCCTACGCCGAGAAGCTCAGACAAGTCCTTCAGCTCCAAGCCCAGCTCCCTGGGCTTCCTAGGGAAAAAAAAGCTCGGGAAGCACCAACATTACAACTACTTCAGCCGGCAGCACCGCTGGCTGCGCGTGCACAGCGAGACACAGGTGGGCTCTCTGTCCGAGGGGGTCTACACGCAGCATTTCATGAGGTCTTCAGATCTGGCCCACGAACCTACCTCCAGCGAGCAGTTAAAGGTTCCCATTGGTGGCTCTCGGAGCACTTTCGTGCCTCACACGTCCAGCCTTCCAGAAGATGCGAAAGGCAAGTGTGAGGAGCCAAGGCAGGATGGCCACAGGATACACGTGGAGCCATATGAAACGACATTGCTGGATGAAGAAGAGGGCAAGCCCTGGGCAATGAGCACACAGGCTGTGCACAATGCTATGCAACAGACCACAGGTCCAGATGAGCAGCCGGGTTCTGCAGCTCCAGAAGTCTTCAGCAGCACCCTTTAGCCCCAAATCCTGCATGGCTTCCCATGAGATACGAGCATTATGCACACAAGGCCATACATTCAAAACCCCTTGGAAAAATCCAGCTCCTGAAATGGCAACTCACACCACCCAAAAGAATCCTAATCTTTTGACTTCCTCACCTGGTTCCTGGTCTCACAGAGGTATCATCTGTCAGGATGTGAGCATCATGGTTTGGCAACTGCAGGTTTGCAGGTAGAGTCATAACA
The DNA here is from genome assembly GCA_013396655.1 of Campylorhamphus procurvoides. NCBI lineage: Eukaryota > Metazoa > Chordata > Aves > Passeriformes > Dendrocolaptidae > Campylorhamphus > Campylorhamphus procurvoides. Next base: position 492,585 of record WBMV01001708.1, on the reverse strand, counting down.
ATCACCACAAAACTGAACAATCTGTGGCTGCAAATCCACTAGTCAACAGGTCTCTTGATATCCATGTTTCTCTGAGCATGCAGAATTTTAAGCATGAGTGGTTCTGGCTGCAAGTTAGCTGACACTGTAACATCCTTGGTGTCCTCATGTTAGGACTGTATCCTAAATTTCTGTTTACCTGTTTTCCACCATTTCCTGGAAATTTTTCTACTTCTCAGCCTTCTTGAGTGGATTTAGGTTGGATGTAACTGGAGTGCTAACTGGTCTGCTAACACTGATAACCCAGAGTTTCTAGCCACTTAAAAATCGATAATTCTTTCAATACCTAGAAAATTGAGTCAACACCATCTCTAAATCAGAGCCTGACATAATTATCACAATGGGGTTTTTATCAGGAGCTTAGATTTCAAATTAATTTAACTAGCAAGATATTTCAAAAGCTTAGGAGGTGAACCTTTGAGGTCAAGAGCAGACAGAATGAGGCCAGGTTCTGGAGGAGTAATATGCAGGGTCTATGTGAGATTGAAGCAAAGTTTGGTCTTTTCTACTGCCCACCACACAAGAGTATATTTCTTTATTTTGGAGTCAATGTCACACACCCATTGGAAAGAAATGTCCCTATTTTTGTTCCTGAATATTCACTGAATTTGGTCACCATGTCTGAAATTGGGATATTCTGGCAATTCAGATTAGGGAAATTTGGGATGCAGTTTGAATCCAAGATTTTTTTCTTTGGGCCCCAAATAAATACTCATATCCTAAGGAGGGGGGAGGTGGTGTGTTAGCATCCTGTACTGTCTGAAGGCAGATCACACTGAGTCATGATTTTTGCAACCACAATAAGACTTAGAGAACTACAGAAGATGATCTCAAAAATGAAACCTATATTAATGAGAACCATAACATTGGAGTCACTAAGAAACGAGCTAATGTGGAGAGAAACCCCAGCTGTTGCACAAGCTTTAATTTTTCTTAAACAGTTCTTGAAGTTTAATTTTATAGGCCACATTCCTGCTGGTTAAATTCCCTCACTTCATGTTTGCGCAGCCTTCTACCTTTCGGTTTTCCAGCCTCCAGGTGGATACATTCTAAGGCCCCCAATAAAGAGATTTGAGTTAAATAGTTGAGTTTACAAGTCCTTGAGGTAAAGGTAAGGATTTGGGCCCATGATCTGTGGTCCTTATTAAAATAGCACTTCCATAACCCCAGCGCTATTAAAATCCCTATGAACTCAATCCATAAATTCAAAAATAAATGTTATTCACTATTTTATGCTTGGTCTGTATGTGGAAGCCAAGAAGAGTCTTTGCAGTGATAGGAAGGGCAGAAACTTTCTGCAAGGGTTTTACATTCGTAACTTCTCTTTTTGGGAGCGGGAAGTTAACTTTTTGCACCAAAAATATTCATTCATTACCTGATCCAAAGCTCTGTGAGGATGGAAAGACTCCCATTCACTCCCACAGGGTTTGGGTGAGACCCACACTGAAAATTCCTGTGGGTGAGAGGATGCTGCGGAGGGAGAAGTGTCAGTGGCCATTTAGAGCTAGAAGGACATGCATTGTGTGGAACTGGGGCTGGGGAAAGCCTGGCTCACACCCTAGAGCCAAGCAGAGATGTCTGACTGTCTCTGCAGGCACTCACAGCTGGTTACTTCAGAGTCTGTCCATTAGCAGAAGGCTTTGCACCACGGAGAGACAAGCAATGTAATGCTCATATGCAGAGCCAAAATAATTTACACAGTTTTCCAGCATCCAGCTCTCCACCCAGGCTCCCCTAATCTGTTTCACCTTTAAGTAAAACTGCCATAAAACTATTTAGGAATAAAAATAACAATACACTGAGGCCACACGTTTTTGCAGGAAGAGACAAGATAAGATGTTCTTAAGTGAAACCCACCTCACTTTGCTTTGGTTCATCAAGAACAGCAAGGGCAAGAAGTAGCAAAAATCTTCAGCAGACAGACACACACTGCTGGTGAGATAAGGATGTAAAAATCTGCTATCTGCTTCTGCTGCTGAACTTTTCCAGAAGCAGCCATGGAGCTAATAAAGACTAGATTCTTTACTGGTAGGTACATAATCTCCTGTGCTGAGATGGAATTTGACTCTGGGAGTGCAGTCACAATCTACCCTGTCTTGATTTTAACCCTCCTATGTGGAAGTAGTGTTTAGGTGATGGCCAGTGGGACATGCTTCCCTGATCCTTTAACCTCTAGACTGAGGTTATTCCACATACTTTAACAGTCAAAATAGTAATTGATAGTTCTGGGTTTAAATACTTCTGGTTTTAAATATGTGTGCTTTGTTCAAAATTGCTATCCCTACTTATCCTGAGTCTCCATAAAATAATAGCAATGAACACCCAGAGATAAATAAATAGTAAATAGCGGTGCATTTCAAGTACTGTCATAACCCTAACCCTAACAGTTCTGCAGTTCTCTTAGGAAGATCACTCACACGTTTCACAAGCAACTACAGCAGCTCAGAAGAATCCTGCAAAATGCCACAAGAACGCTGTCTGCCCATGGACAGTTTGCCTCAAGACACCTGTGGCTCAAGCATTTATCTCCCATGCTTGTATTTTTTTCCTTTGCTTCAGATACTAATTAACAATTGGATCTCCTACACACTAAGACAAAGATAATTCTATAAAATAATGTTTTTAAAGGGAGAGAGGAGAAATGGAATATTTTATCCTGAAAATTTAAAGTGTTTTGGAAAGAGATGGTGCATCTTTAAATTCTTTGTGGTATAAAGAAATGCATTAAGTTGCTGGTCAACTCTTTTAAGGTGTTTAAATGCACGGCTCACGACTGTTATGTAAAACTTCAATGCAGCCTTACAAACAACAAGGGTACAGTGTACCTGAAAATAGGATATACAGCTTGGAAACTCACTCTGAAATTCTCTGAGGTGTAGAACTTTGCCATCAGCAAAAAGTGTTTTTAGTAAACAGGCCTTGAAATTTCAGACAACGGAGATTTCACCAGGTCGAGTCTCTGATTTTTCCACTACAGAAAAACATTAAATAACTAGAATACGTTATTTATAAGTATAACTTATCTTTTGACTCCCTGAAGTAGAATTCATGAGGCTAAATCATGCCCAGAAGTGAGAGGCAGAGCTGTTGGCCCTGTATATTCTTTGCAAAAAAAGCAAGGGCAGCCCCCACAGCCTCCCTGTGAGCAAGGAAGAGTCTGCAAAGCTATTAGGGGTTGCTTGATTGATCTGATTGAGTTCTGTAGGGGCCCCATCATTGCTGGACACTGGACAGATCCCACCAGCTCAGAGATCCCCTCTCCTCGCTCCCGATGTCTCTGAGCTCTGACCCCGCCAGCTGGTTCTCACTCTGGAATTTTGGGGTGAACAAGAGCCAGGCTGCAACACCTTCCTCAGCCTTTTCATACCGCAGCACCTTGGGCAAGATTTAGCCTTTAAAGCAGTCATCCCATAATAGAGCAATGTGTTACCAAGCTTGGCTGTCACTGGGCTGCGGAAAACCTCCTATTTGGCTTGTCAAATAATAACAACAGAATTTTCATATTCATTGTTATTTTCATTTTCTTTCTTGGAAAAGCTACGTGCAACTGATCTCACATTGGAGAAGAGGACTGGTGTAGCACTAATCTACCTTATTACTGTGAACTGTAGTCATTTATTAAGCAGATTTTAAGCTAAACGCACAGACTTTTTGTGTTTTGCTCTGTACAAAAGCCCATTTGGGCCCAATCCTGCTGCCCTTGGACCTCACTGCAGGTTCTTTTGCAGCAGTGTAAATCTAGAGGAGTTCCACGGGCGCTGAGTCAGGTGTTCCCATGTAGAGATCAGCACAGCCTGACTCGGTGTCAGCTGAGGACCTGGACCAGAGGACTCAACACGAGAACAACACATTCATGCTGCTGTAAAAAAATAACACGTGTAAGGAAGATAAAGGGGTTTAGTGTGATGGAATATCCCTCTGGAGGTCCCAAGGACTGCTGGATGCAGGCTGGGAGAGGGAGCTGCCACGCTGCCCACCCTGCATAAAACACTGCTGCTCCTGCTAACAGGGACCAAATTTCTCTCCCGTGTTATGCAAACCAATCCCCTACTGAATGCAATGGGAGTTCCACTCATTCTGCTGATAAAAACGAAGACTTAATGGGGTTATTGGGGACTTGGGGGAGGGGGAGAGGGGTTGTTTGTTTTTCCCCCTCAGAGAAAAAGTAATTTAAGGGGAAAGTGCGAGGCAGTGTTTAATTGCTTCCTGCCTTGTTTGTACATAGCAATTTGGCTGTTTATTGGTTGTCTTTGTTCAGATTTTTATTGTAACTTGTTGCTATATATGCAACCAAGCGTATGTTAAAGTTTAAACTTTGGTACACAATAATGCACAATTTTATGTGCTTTAAAACTTTGTAAATATCCCGATGAACAATGTTTGCTGTGCTAACTGTGAGCCTGGGACTTGACACAACAATATTTTCATGCATATGTACCTGCAAATGGTTTGAAAATAGCAAAATATATATTGAGGATGGCCACGAGCCAAGAGTAAATGAGTGCCGTATGACTCATGCTTCTTTAATAATTCCTGAAAGAGGCATGTATAGTACATAAAATAGACAATAAAAATAATTTTCAAGACTACAAATATTTTTTATAACTTCAGATATTAAATACTATTTTAGAAAAAAAAAGATTGGTTGGTAAAAGAAATCTTAAGTTTATTCAAGTGAATCATTGTCGTAAAAATGTTCTTAACATAGATTGTTTTTGTTTGATCTAATATCATAGAAACTCAGCTCTTTTAAGATTTAGAAGACTTGAATTGCTCTTGCATTCTTACAACCTCTGTGATTTTCTAAAATTACAGACTTCAAGTCTTCTCCCTCATTAACAAAAAATTGCTGGTGTGGACACTCACATGATCCTAAATAGCACATGTACTTGTGCACAATCTTTAAACAATGTTTTTTTAAACATATTCTATTTTACCATCATCAAATACCCTGCATGTGAGCTTTACAATCCACGGAAACCTGAACAGGGTTTGTGCTTTATTCTGGATTCCTTTATTTTTATTGGAAAGTGACTTTTTCTAAGACCAAGCTTTCAAATCCAAATTTTGATTTTAATTCAGAAACCTGAATGAAATAGGCATGGCTTGCAGTGTTTGTAGGTGAAAATACCCTCTCATCAGACGCAACAGAAACTGAACCTTTTCCACATATTCTTGTACACAGAAAAGCAAAGCAGGGTGACACTTCTCCTGGAGTGTGGAATTGAGTTACTGTCTGTAAGCAAGAGAAATAAGAACAGCTCCATTCTGAATGCTGAAGTGACAGTGGAAGGGTTCTGCTCTGGGTCACTGGTTACCTGGTTTCAAAGGTTGCTGTTTGATCAGATGATGCTGTAATTGGAATAGGTGGCATTTCCATGGTCACACAGAGAGCTTGTGGCAGAGCAGGGACAGATTTTCCTGGTCAGCATCCATTATCAGTCGATTATCCATAGCTTGTGCACAGGTACATGTGGTAAATACATGTGGACCAATGTCTGTATTCCAGCCAGGACATGCCAACTCAATGCAAGCTTCAGAGTAACAGCATCCCACTGCAGTATCTGTGGGTATTGTCACATACAGAAAATATTTCAGCCAAAGTGGAATTAATGGGCAGAGCAAAATAATTCTTAAAATGTAAGATAAAACATGGCTGTCATTTCTGCTTCCTTGATTTTTAATTTCAGAATGTTAAGACTGTTACCTCATTTACTAAGTTAGTACCAAAAAAAAAAAAAAAAGCAAATAATTAGTCCTGTACAGTAACCTAAGAAATTACCTGGGAAAACACCACAAGGCAAAGCAGGATGTCTGTGTGCATGTACTTCAGTTACTCTGGTGCATTTTGCATGTCCCCTGCATTTTTAGAGCCTGGTTGTTTGTATGTTTTGCTTGCCCCAAGCTGAGATTTCTTCTGTCTCTGAGAAGATCAGTAAGTGAGCATTGCAGTCCTTACAGACCTTCCTAACACGTCTGCCACAAAGGACAGTGCTGTTCTGTACCTGCCTCTGTGTTCTCTGCTGTTCTACTGAGATGCTTTCAGACCAACTGGGAAGAAGTTCCAAACTCTTCTAGGCATGTTTCTGACTTGCTCTTCTGACAGTAAAAACACCCGTTTTGCTGTTCCACTCCAACGTATTGACCTATATAAACTCTCATCTCTCTGAGCAAACTATTAACTTATTTTTTAATTCTGTCTTTAAATAAAAGCTTTGGGTTTGATCTTTATCAGTAAGCTCCACTGTTCTCTTCCCCAGGCTGCTGTTTTCAGTCTCTCCTTTCAAACAAATATATGTTCATTAAAATGTTTCTATTTTCCTAAAGTTTTTAATTCATAAATATTAATGAATTGGTCCTAATTAATCAGTAGGACTTCTGCTCCTTACCTGTGTGAGTGACATCTAATTATTCCGATTGTCCGGTTCATCTTGATTATACCAAAGAAAATCAGGTAGAATCCTCTGCTCTCTGCTCACAAATACAGTTACAAAAACAAAGTAATAAACTGAGCAGCAGCTTGTAACCTTTATAAACTAATATTAGACTCATTTAAAGACAAAACAGCTTTTTATACAGGTAAATATAAATGCTTTCTTCTGGAAATATCAAAATAAAATCACTGAATTTGGGGATGTCATCATTTTTTTGACTGAAACAATGTGATATTTTCAAAATAGATTACTTTGAAATTTCAACCAAATTTGATTTTCCAGGGGGGAAAAGGCAATGCCAAAATGTTTTGTCTGGAAGTGTTTGTAATCACTTTCTGAAAATCCTGAAGCAAAACATTTCAAGTGTGGCTGCCTTCACTGAGTGATGATAAATAATTCTCTAAAGAGCTGAAACACCCTCTGTACGAAACGCCAACTTCTGCCACTGCTGCTGATTTTAGTGGTACTTGGGAGCGCTTCTCACCTCTGGAAATCAGATATTTTGCTGAAGCCCTTCCTCACACAGGTATGAGAACGTGGCTCGGGTGCCCCTGAGCTGTGGGCATTGCTGGACCACAAAAGATTTTTCCACCTACATGATGGTTCTTCACAAGAACCTGCTCAGCCTTCGCCTTTTCCCATTTGTAAATTGTTTCCCCTTTGTAAAATGTTTAAGAAAAGCAAAAAAGAAAAGGGCAACATTTCTCTATCTCCTTTTTTCCTCAAATGGTGACAGTGAGGTGCTAAATCAGAACTCAGGCTCACGAGTCTCGTGGCTACACATGCTTTGAGCCCGGCCAGAGCAGAACAAGGATTTTTTCAGGCTTTCTTCGGGGCCACACTTGCTCCTTCTCCCTTCTGTGCCTTGTGGGCTGGTCCTGATCCCCTGCTCTCTCGTGGCTCCATCCTGATCCCTCTTTTCCTCGAGTCTGAGTCACAAGAGCAACAACCCTGCCTGCTCCGACCTCCTCAGTGCCTCAGCTGTTAGGGTAAAGCCCACGCTCCCGGGGGACTCACGTTTGAGCACAACCCCAGGATTGTCAGGGCTCTGGCTGGCAGTGCTGCCGAGGGGACAGTCTAAGGCTCTATTTTAATCTTCTGGAGGCCAGCCAAACACTGGAACGGAGCTGCCAGCACGAGGGGGGCCCTCCTGCTCACTGCGCCTGACCTCCCATCAGGAGAGGTGCTGGTGTGTTCCTTCTCAAACTACTAGGGCTCTTTCATTGCTCCTGACCTCCCATCACGAGTGCTACCAGGGATCCAGCTCCGACTACTGGGGGCTTAACCCTGGCCCGGGTCCAGCCCACGAGCCGCACGCTGCTGGCTCCAGATGTGGGATGCTCCGAGCGTGAATTCACGCGCCGCACGCTCAGCTGGACGGGCTGTCTCAGGGATGTTGTAAAGCACCCACGGAGAGACGGCCACTCCTCGTCCTGTCTTACAGAGCTGGGCACACCCCGGCACAGTTTTCAGTTTCTGCCTATCTTTTTAATTTGGGAAGATGCGTTTAAGCAGCATTTCAGGTGTGTTTGTGGTCCTGGCCTGAATCCATGCCCTGCAGCTCTGCTGCTGATCCACGCTCCTGTCCTGAGTGGTGTTGGCTCCACAGCCCATCCCCATGGGCAGCAATGAGGTAAATGCGACCTGGCTGTGCCATGGGCCTTGGGGAGCAAGCCCATGCACAACTGCAAAGCAGAGCACGTCTTACCCTCTTCTGGATACCCAGAGAGGTGAATTTCCCAGAAGACCCTCACAGAGATGAACAGTCCAGCTCAATCATGCTTAGTTTTGCTGCTCAGCACTGCAGAGTGGCAGCGAGCACAGCAGTGCTCCTGAGTTATTCCTCGTTTGCTTGGTGCCCTCCTGACTTACTCCTGGTTTGCTTGGTGCCCTCCTGACTTGCTCCTGGTTTGCTCAGTGTCCTCTTGACTCACTGTTGGTTTGCTTGGAGCGCTGGGGCACCAGCCGGAGCCCATCCAGGCATGTCATAAATCACCACATCCCCCTCCATGCCACCCTGACACCCCTCACAACGCTGTTATTTTTCATTGAAAGAGAAATGTATTTCTGCCAGCCTGTGTCAGTATGCCCTTATTAACTCCGCTGACGCCCGTCGGGTCAGCGCTAGAGCCGCACAGCTTTGCACCAGCTTTACACCTCGGCAGCGCGGAGCCTCTGATGCTGCTGCGGTGCCCGAGCCCGCGACACGGGGACAAAGCCTTGTCCTGCCGAGGCTCAGCTGGGGCTCGGCACCGCACACGGGATAATGCTGCCCGAATGTCGCGGCTGTGCCCGGCGTGGGGACAGCCTGGGGACAGCCCGGGGGTCACTATCTGTGCGATGCCGGGTGCGGGGACAGCCCGGGGGTCCCTGCCTGGTGCCCCGGGGGTTGCTGTCCGGTGTCCTGGGGGTCTCTGCCTTGTGTCCCCGGGGGTTGCTGTCCAATGTCCCCGGGGGTCCCTTCCCTGTGCCCCGGTGGTCCCTGCCCGGTGCCCCGGTGGTCGCTGTGCGGTATCCTGGGGGTCCCTGCCCGGTGTCCCTGGGGGTCACTGTCTGTGCCATGCCGAGTGTGGGGACAGCCCGGGGGTCGTTGCTCGGTGTCCTGGGGGTCCCTGCCCTGTGTCCCCGGCGGTCCCTGTCCCGTGTCCCCGAAGGTCCCTGTCCCGTGTCCCAGGGGTTCCTGTCCCTGTGTCCCCGAAGGTCCCTGCCCCGTGTCCCCGGGGGTCCCTGCCCTGTGTCCCTGTGTCCCACCCCGTGTCCCCTGTCCCCCATCTCTGTCCCCCCACCCCGGTGTCCCCTCGGCGCCCCCTCCTGGCAGCGCGCGGCAGTGCGGGCTGTGCGGGCTGTGCCGCCCTGCCGGGGATGGGACACCCTCCTGTGCGCCCGGGCTTGGGAGAGCCACCCAAAAACCACAAAAAAAAGTAGGATTCAAAACTGCCTCGGTGTTTCCCGCATCCCTGGAAGAGGTACAGCTGGCCTGTGACCCTGTTGCTGAAGCTCATCCCCCGTGGATCGTGCCCTCTGCACCCATCGATGGCCACCGACACCCCCAGGTGCTGACCCTGCTCTGAGCTCGGGGGTGACACGGGTAATATTTTCCCTTACAGTAGATCTGTGAACTCCAATAATATCGGAATAAGGGGCAACTCAGAAGGAAATTGTCTCATGCACTGGTCTCTTACTTTCTGGAGTGGGGCTGGCAGCCTTTGGCTCCACGTGGCATCAAACACCTGAATCTTCCAGAACCTGCAGCCACCACCACCAGCCTNACGGGATAATGCTGCCCGAATGTCGCGGCTGTGCCCGGCGTGGGGACAGCCTGGGGACAGCCCGGGGGTCACTATCTGTGCGATGCCGGGTGCGGGGACAGCCCGGGGGTCCCTGCCTGGTGCCCCGGGGGTTGCTGTCCGGTGTCCTGGGGGTCTCTGCCTTGTGTCCCCGGGGGTTGCTGTCCAATGTCCCCGGGGGTCCCTTCCCTGTGCCCCGGTGGTCCCTGCCCGGTGCCCCGGTGGTCGCTGTGCGGTATCCTGGGGGTCCCTGCCCGGTGTCCCTGGGGGTCACTGTCTGTGCCATGCCGAGTGTGGGGACAGCCCGGGGGTCGTTGCTCGGTGTCCTGGGGGTCCCTGCCCTGTGTCCCCGGCGGTCCCTGTCCCGTGTCCCCGAAGGTCCCTGTCCCGTGTCCCAGGGGTTCCTGTCCCTGTGTCCCCGAAGGTCCCTGCCCTGTGTCCCCGAAGGTCCCTGCCCCGTGTCCCCGGGGGTCCCTGCCCTGTGTCCCTGTGTCCCACCCCGTGTCCCCTGTCCCCCATCTCTGTCCCCCCACCCCGGTGTCCCCTCGGCGCCCCCTCCTGGCAGCGCGCGGCAGTGCGGGCTGTGCGGGCTGTGCCGCCCTGCCGGGGATGGGACACCCTCCTGTGCGCCCGGGCTTGGGAGAGCCACCCAAAAACCACAAAAAAAAGTAGGATTCAAAACTGCCTCGGTGTTTCCCGCATCCCTGGAAGAGGTACAGCTGGCCTGTGACCCTGTTGCTGAAGCTCATCCCCCGTGGATCGTGCCCTCTGCACCCATCGATGGCCACCGACACCCCCAGGTGCTGACCCTGCTCTGAGCTCGGGGGTGACACGGGTAATATTTTCCCTTACAGTAGATCTGTGAACTCCAATAATATCGGAATAAGGGGCAACTCAGAAGGAAATTGTCTCATGCACTGGTCTCTTACTTTCTGGAGTGGGGCTGGCAGCCTTTGGCTCCACGTGGCATCAAACACCTGAATCTTCCAGAACCTGCAGCCACCACCACCAGCCTTAAACTCACCAGACAGGGCTCTGTGTTGCGCCCCAGGAAAGCAGTAAGGGTGTTCCGACCAAAAGAGGTTGGAAAGCACCACACTGAGTCCCTGGGAAACACCTGATGTGGGAAAGCTTCCCGGCATTGGTCTCCATGGATGAGGCATTTGGGCAGCTGTGTCCCCCGGGCCGAGGAGCCTGGGGAAGATGGTTTGCACAGGGATTCTTGGCAAAGCTAAACTCATAAAGATCACTCTGTTTGAGTGATTGCGTCACCGCAGGTTTCTGAGTGACTCCAAACTCAAGATGCATATTTTAAATCTCCCCTGCTGTTGCTGATAATTTGTTCCATATTTACCATATTACTTAGGACTTGCAAATGGGGTTTGGGGTTTTTTTTAGAACGTAAATGTTAATTGAATTAGATAGCCATGGCCACAGCAAGCCAAGCTCATCTCTGCCCCTTTTGCCATTGCCATCCATGGTTTTAACATTCAGGGTGAATTTAGTGCTCTTGACTTTTCCCCAACATTAAGCCATGGTGCTTCAAAAGAGATGGAGCTTTCTCTCCTGCCTAAGCTCAGATGGTAATGATTTCTGTTTGAGCTTTGTGCTGGCATTGAGTCCCAAGGTTAGCAAAGGATGAGGCTACTGAAACTGTATTGCTTGTTCGAATATAAATATGGGATCAATAAATACAGTTCTGGACTCATTCAAAGACCACAGTTCTTATATCTGCATCTGTCGAGGTAGGATTTGGGTAACAATGCAGGTAAAATAAAAGGCTTAATGCAACAAGCTTTTAAAAGCACATTTACTCAGCTGGAGTTTTTATGGTAATATTTGTCCTTAAAGTAAATCTGCAAACTCCCATAATACCAGGAAAAGGGGCAATTCAGAAGGAAATTGTCTCATGCACTGGTCTCGTACCTTCTGCAGTGATTGCATCCAGTGTCCAGTAATGCATTGTTAAAATCCATTGAATGAAATTGTATTTAAGGGGCCATAGTTACTGTTCATGAACAGAATATCCCTTGCACACATGATGATAGCCTGCCCTTTGGAGCAAGTATGGAGTAAAGGAGATCTGTTGGGCCCACGAATGTGCAAGTTGATGAGAGGGCCATTATTTCTGTGACAGATAGCTTGATTATTTCACTTTCCACACATTCTACACTATTTGCTAAATCAATTTACAGAAAAAAATCACTTCGACCAATGCTGAGAAAAAATATTTTAGTTTTGGCAATTAATTTTAAAAGCAAACTGAAGCTTCATTTCAGCGGGAGAGTGCAGCTGTACTGGGCCTCAGCTAGCTGATTACAGTCCAAATAGACAATAATTTAGGGTTCAGCTTTCATGTTAAAAATCTCATTTGAAGTAAGAAACTAATGTCTTCTACTGGTATTCTTCTTGCTAAATGTCTCCTCTACTTGTGGTTTAACCAATTATTTTAACTTTAATTCTTTGCCAAATGACCACATACAGATCCATATTAATGCAAGTAGTAAAGTATTTCATCCTGTTCTGGAAGTCAGACTTCAGAAAGGCTCAGAAGGATCAGTAGAGATTTATAAGAATGATTCAGGGATTGGAAAACATACCTTAGAGCAAGATACCAAGGCAACTCTTTCTACTTCATTTAACCAAAGGGTGACTAAGAGCTATTAGTTCACATCCTGTTCAGGATGTGTGTTCATGAGAAGAAGGTTTTGGATCATAAAGGTGTCCTAACATGGACAAGAAACTGCCTTGTAAGACCCAACTGTCCCATTTCCTTATAACCTCACCATGTACCTCTGCTGTACCTGTTTTCAGCAGAATTTAGCTGGTCGTGCTGGCGTAACAGTTAATGTCTCCCGTGCTTTAATTCATACAGGAATTATTTTGGTCTACATTGTTAACTACTCTAAATATCCTGCACATTAGCAACCACTGAAGTGAGGCATAGCTTTAGCCTCCATGTGATGCTTAGCAGTTTATTATTAGCTTTGTATTTTGTGGACTTTCATAACACACAGTCACTGCCCTTTTGTAATAAAAATCAACAGCTGTGGAAAAACTGGTGCAGCTGGGCTGCACCTCCTCCTCTGTGGCCTTTCTGTGCCTGTGCTGAGCCCTGAGCCCTGCTGGAGGATGCAGAGAGCCCAGAGTTGTGGTGCACCAGGACTTGGGAGCGCCTCCTCCAGCTCTCAGGGATGACTTTGCCCCAGTCTATGGCCAGAGGACTTTTCACCTCACTGAGACCTCTGGAAAGGACATTGGAAAACTATTGGCAGTGTGAGTGATCTTGACTTAAATCTTCCAGCCTGACAAACACACAGCTCTGGTTCTATCCTGTGCCCTCTAGGCTGGCAAGAAGGCACAGACTGAAAGTGTAAATTAGCACATTTTGAAGGTTGTTTTGGTGCGAATTGATGGGGAGCGAGCAAGAACCCTTGTAGGAACACTGATGTTAGAGAATAAATTTGGACTTTGTGCACCCAGTTTTACTGAAGAGTAAATTGAGACAGAACTTCACTTTTTGAAAGAAGTGAAGGATACTGAATTGAATGGCCCCAGTAAGAGTGTTGTTCTGGGAGATGAGCACAGGTTAGACCTGCATTTTTGGATGCAGTTTGGCAGGAATGAAAGTTGAGAGAGAAAAGCCAAGAGTGAGTTCTTTAAAAACCCCATCGTTGCCCTTTCAGTTCTCTGGGTAATACGTCCCCTCAGGCTGTGTGACTGTACACAGCAACACACCTTTAAGTACTTCCGTGCTGGGTTTGAGTATTGGCTCATGCTCTTCTTCAGTTGCCTGTGGGCAGGTTTATAAATTATCTGCTGAGGCTTATTTCGCTTATGTGGTTTCTTCAAACATGCTTAAACTTAGGAGATACTTAGTCAGTACCTTCGCCTCTTTTAAGATGTTCTGTTGCTCTTATATTAGTTTTTGGGTTTCATAGAAATTCTTAGAGCCTCTTGACCAGCAAATCTTCAGTAAAGGTCTGCTAGCCACCAAACCCACCCTCCTGCTCTCTAACCATGTGCTGCTTGTCAAGGTGCCTCTTCTCCCCTCATTCATCAACTGAACGTTGCTGGCAACAGTGAGCATTTAAGTAGCTAAACGTCTATTCAAAGAGTGGCCTGCCAAGTTACCAAAGCAGGCATATTTTTGCAAAGAAATATGCAGTTCAATTTGTGGTGGCCATTGAGAAGCTAAGCTGCAAAAACATCAACACCACAAGGACACAATATTTTTCTCCTGATTACAACACGCTCATTTACTTTGGAATTCTTATGCCAGCAGAGGACTACAGGGCAGTGACAGTAGAAGAGTTGTCCAGATGCCAAGGAAAAGAGAGAACTGTATATGTGCTCCTGTCCTGAAATGGGAGAGGGTAGGCAGAAAGGCTGGGTAATGATTTGAAAGAATACATTTCCATAAACTTTCCAAGGGAATCCACAGATTGCTCCCCCAACAGATACCTGCAACACTTTGAAAATATGTATAAAATCCAGTTGATTGGTAAATTCTCTGGTCTGTGTTCCCTTTGCAGAGATCTGCAGATTCAGAACAACCTTTCTTTCAAGATTAAGATAAATGATTGCCTTTCAAATTAGCTGGGAAAACCATCACATAATAAAGTACTTGTGGTGGGAGGAATCCCTGTGCCTTGGGCCAGAGAGATAGTGGGCTCTAACATCTGACTGGGGTGGCCAGGCAGCAGTGCAAAGAATAAACAAATAACTATAATAGTGACTTTGTTTTGGTTTATGTGGAAAACTCAAATCACCGTGTCTTTCTCTCATATAGGTAGACAGGATTTTTAGCTCTTACTATGTGATCATTTCTGTGTGGAGACAATCTCTCCAGCTCTCAGCTTTACTTAAAACTTACAGATTCCCTGGCAGTTCACAGCATTGACTTTTTGAAAGAGACTGTGTTCATCAAAATGTAGGGAACACAGACTGCACAGCCTTGTGCAGAGGCTGTGCACAAGTTTTTTTTCTGGGTCATATCACAGTATCTCAAGTTTTCTAAGCCTTTTTTAAAAGCCTTTTTTTCCTGTTTTATCTGATAAAAAAGAAAAATTGAGCACAGGTGTGCTGAGGCAAACCAGCAGACAATTCTGTTTCATTGTCTATCTTCTATTCTACCATCTGTCACCTCGTGGGTTTAACTTAGACTATAAACTTTGGAGGGAGCAAGGACGCCTCTTTGTTACATGTTTATACAATACCAAACATAGTCAGTCCCCATCCACGCTTTTAGGTACTATGGTAAAATAAATAATAAATCTTTAAGAGTATATACTTTTTTTATACATTTCTATTATCATCATGGGTGTGATGTCATTTTATGGCTGGAGAACCAAGACGTGGATGGTCTACAGTCAAAGTTATCAAGTATCCCTTAATTGTGGCTGTGCTTATTCAAACCACCTAAGAGCTGGTATTTCATACCAGGACTTTATGTGTTCAAAGCCCAGTTCCAGTTGGCTTGAATTGCAGCTGTTGTGAACGCACGCCCTGCTATGAAAGGAGCCCAAGTGAGGCTGCATAGCTTAAGTGTTGTTGAAAATGAGACATGGACATTAAGTGGCCACCTGTGAAAAGTTTTCAGTTGCTTACATGCTACTGCACTGGGATTCCTGGCATAACCCAGGGAGAGAATTCACTTTTCTGGGATGATGTTCAGCTCCTGCAAGCGCTGCCTTGTCTTCTTGCAATCTTCTGCTTGGGTCAGGATTTACCATTGAATTACTGTAACAAATTAGGGAGTTCTGCTTGTGCAACATTTTCCTTTCCTTGTATATCCATTATCTGGTGCACCTGCAGCCAGCTCAGAGGTGATAAAGGAAGTCCACATGCTGACTATAGAAAGAAGTACAGGGAACAACTGGCATTTGCTCAAATAATGGAAAGTTGTAGCATGAAGTGTGAGAAAATTCAGGGCTGTTTCTCAGACACTAATGGCACATGATGGAACATGGCCCGGTATCAAAAATGTGTTTCCTCCACACCAAGGCACTTCAGCTTCATACCTTTGCATATCACACTCTTGACCGAAGGTGATTGAAGGTCCTCTGTCCCCAGGGTGGGTATTTGCAAAACAGTGGCTATTCAGATAAAGCACTACAATTAACAATTATGCTTCTAATTGTTGAGCAACGTCCACTGTAATGAAATCAGAATATGCTATAAAATCCATGAGGCTCTGTGGTCTGTCCTTGCCAACATGACACTCTATAAAAGAGAGGAATCAGTCCTAAGCAAGGAAAATGGAACCTTCTTCTCAGTTTCACTGTTTTGTGAGCTTGGGCAAGCTGACTTGCTACTTTATGTGCTTTTATCTTCTCACCTTTTGTCTGTGTAATCTACTGAGATGATCAAGAATTCACTCACCCCTGGCCTGCTGTTCAACACGTGCCCAGTGCAAAGGGATGCTGATTACACTGCACTGATGTTCACCTGATAGAGCTCACTGAAAAAGCAAAGTGACAGAGGGACCTGAAGGAGATGAACTCAAGAGAACAATCCCTGAGGAAGCGCTGAGTGCCCATAGCACAGTGCAGAAAACATACTGGTTTGTATGAAATCTGTTGGATTCTCTTAGCAATGCTCTGCTAAATCTCTTTACAACACCACAGCTGTCCTTGTACACCACTGCATACGTGTTCTTGATGTTTTGATAATTTTCAAAGCAGCCTTCCAACAAGGAGCCATTATTTTCCACCGTTCTCAGTCCATGACACAATAGTCTTGTATGAATCTCCTTGTACAATCTCCTTGTAAAAAATGCCTTCTTTGCCTAGGGAATGATGTCATTTAAGCCAATCAAATCAAAGTCAACTTTCATTACAAGCAGCATCAAGTGGCACAGCAGGATTTTAAAGCAATAACTGAGGTTTCAGAGCTCAGTTTTCAGTTCTGTCAAAGAACCATCTCTGTTCAGGTGGTGACTGGCTGTACCTGGATCTGGAATGAGCCATGCAGCCCACACAGAGCACAGTCAGGCAGACCTGGGCCTTGGGAGGGAGGGTGAGATGGGGTCCTCTAGCAAACCAAACCTGCCTCTTCCCACTGCAGTTTTGCCACTGGTTTGAGCAAATTTAGGTCCTACTGACTCCATAAACATAGCCTATGCCAGGACAGTGATTCAGTCAGGAACCTGCAAGGGACCTGTTCAGAGGGGGTTGTTCCTCCAGGAGATTGGTGCTCACTGGTGCTCAGTGGCAGCATCCCTTCCCAGGATACCTGTGTGTACAAGCACACACTCCTGTCTGCTGCCTTCGGGGGTGCTTTTGCAGCAGCTGAGCCAACAGGGATCTAAGGAAATCGAGAGCCTAGATTGCTCTTTGTTGCTGTCTTTTGGAAGGCTCTGTGGCCCATTAAAATGCATGTGAGGTTTTTCTGTCACTTCACAGGCTTCTTGAATTAAAGCCTTTCCAATGTCAGGATCTAAGCTGCAGGATCAGGCTCTTACCTTGAAAATCTATGCATTAAGTGCCTTGCACCTTATCTATATAGCTGTTGAACTAATCGATAAACACTCTACTAGTTACATTTATCCTCCCAAGCTGAGGGATCACGCACCACTGGCAGTGAAAAGACTGAATGATTTGCCCCAGTTCATGCTTCTGAATAAAATTGACAGCTATGAGATGGAAATGTTCAGCTCATGTTTTAATTTGCTGCAGGAAAGATTTATCAGGCAGAGGTGAAGTCTTTGACCCAGTTTTGTCCTACTGGGGTCTCTCTGAGCTGCAGGGGGAAAGGAGCGGTCCCAAACACTGATGTTTTCAGGTATCTCTTACTCTCCCAGCTGCAGCCAGTGGGATTTTAGGATTACCCATGGCTGTGTGCTGCAGCCTGAGCAGAGGTGTTGCAGGGCTGGTCAGGGACTTCTGCAGAGCAGGGTTTGGGGCAAGGTGGGTCTGGGCATCTTGAGGTGCCACATCCACTCTCAAGGAGCAGCTGGGGAGCAGGGGACCCTCAGGATGCTGCTGCCATAGCCTGAGCAGCTGCACTGCTCCAGGGGGCAGCTCACAGGGACCCTCGCTGGGGGAAACACAGGGTGGGCTGGGGGCTGAGCCCCACGCAGGGTGGGCTGGGGGCTGGAGCCCTTCCCGGGCTGAGCTCCACGCAGGGTGGGCTGGGGGCTGAGCCCATCCCAGGCTGAGCTCCACGCAGGGTGCCGGCGGCCCGCGGGCCTGGGGGCAGGGCGGCTGTCTATTTTTAGTGAGGGTTTTATAGAGTGGATCCCTGCGGTCTGGCTCCACACTGAAATATTGTCCTAGTCTCAATGACATAAACACAGGGCCAGCCTGTGATCCTGGCGCCAGCTTCAGCTTAGGGAATGTGAATGAAAGTACCAGTGGGGTCCAGGCAAGAAGGAGAAGAAAAAAAAATCCCGACTGTAATTACAAATAAATCCCAAACCCTTTCGCTCTCATGGCTCACTTAGTACAGCAAATAGCCTCTGATTCTCTACAAATAAGTCCCAGCTTAGTTACTGACAGATCTACCAAGAGGCAGTTAATGGAATAATGACTAAGGGAAGCTTAGGGTAATTTACAAACAGTTCCCAGTGTTGGAGGGTGATTGCCCCCACCTCGCCCCTCGCCCTGCTCCCCTCAGGTCCTGCAGCAGGATGCACGGGGAAAGACCCAAGCCTGGGGACACCAGGGCTCTCTTCGACTCGTGGGAGAAGGCTGCTATTTATTTATTTATTTATTTATCTAAGAGATCTCACAGAATGGTGACAGGCAGCCTCTGATATCTGGAACTGAACGGTCCTCCCAGGGAGAGCTTAGGTTAGGGGCTGCAGAGCAAGGTTATTCCTACCCTCTTTTTGGATGAGAAAACTGGACAGATCTTAAGTGCACGTGGCATAAAAAGCCATCCCTGCCATGAGACACTTTAAATGCATCATTCTTCCTTCTGCTTCTTTTTCTGCTACAAAGGCATCTCTCTTCTTTGAATCCCTTCTCTGAGCCTGTTCCAATCTCTCATATTTGAGTCGAAATGCTCAGTTTGCTTACAAAACAGCCTTCATGTTCAAAGTATAGAGAACTCTTGTGGCACTTCCAGAGTGGTGAGGGCAGTGCTCTTTTATGTTTGGTTTTGATCTTTCTTTAAATCAGAACAGGATCTTGTGTCTTTAGAACACAAGAATGGGAGTAATGGAAAGGCTGTTCCTACACTGGGACAATTGCAAATGCATACAGAGAGAGAGAGAGAGAACAAATCCAAATAATAGTTGAAATACATGCCATTGTGCCTGGCATCCTATTGACCTGTTGTGTGTGTTTATTATGAGAACAAGTACTTTAAAAGGTGATGGGGCTTCAGGAGATGTGCTAGGCAGCAAGGATACTCAGTTGAAGTGTTATTATTTCAGTGTTGCTTGGAAGAAAATGATCCTGACCACGGTCTGTGCGAGAAAGTCCAGTTTATTGTTAGCACTGTGATGGCTTGTTTCTTCTTACTGTGCCATCTTAGACTTTCCAAGTATCTCTGTTAAAAGGGGGAGAATAATAACTTGTTAATATTTTTTTATTTAAAACAAAGCCACGAACACCTTACTCAGGCTTATCAAAGGAAGTTGACTGTACATAAGCAATGCTGTGCTGTGAGTAAAATAGTAATTTGTGATCACTTCTTTCTGTGCTGTGGGGCTGTTTGTCTCATATTCCTGCTGTACCCTGCTAGACCCTGTGTCAATTTTCTTTTAGAGATCATGACGTTGTGGGGTGTTGCTCTATACCCAAGAATGGCTCTGAAAGCTTTTAACTCTATCCTGTAATTGATGTTTTTGTGTAAACTGCAATAAAGGAAGGATATTTTTTAAAAAAAGGGGAGGAGGGGTAGGAACAACGTATTTAATGAGGATGAGTAAACACACCCAAGATGTAACTGTAGATATAAGAAAAATAAAAGCAGCTGGGGGGCTTCTGAGACATTGTTTGTCTTGAAAGTGATGAGAAGAGGCACCATCAAAAGACTTGTTTTACTACAGTCATGCTTCATTATGGGGAAGGAGAGTGTGGGGAAGGGGAGGGGTGGGGGTTCCCTACGTGACCAGGTTGCCAGAAGAGAGAACCTAACTCGTTTGCATGGCCTAATTAATCCCTGAACCCAGTCAAAGCCTGAGTCAGAGGGAGAGAGCAAATGTCAGATCTGTGTCTGGGAAGCCTAGATTCATTATTTTACTCGCCTGGGTCCCTTTGCCTTCAGAGGCAAAGATTTGAAACTCCCAAGCCAAAGAAACACATCCCAGAGATTCCTATGAACATGAGCAGGTTTGGAATCAGTCTCCTTTGTGTCTGTTTCTGTATCTGAATTAATCCCATACCCCCACGAGCGTGCCTGGTTTCATCATTTGTGAGAGAAAGGGGAAATCATTCCATGTGCTACTAAAGGTACAAGTTTCTTTGAAAAGCATCCTATTGAACATCCAGCTTTTCACAGCCAGCCCAGTCACTGGGAATGTGTATCCAGTGACATTTCTAGTGGCTGCAGAGATAATGCCATGCACACAACTCTGGCTGATCATTGTGATCGACTTCTTTTTGAAGAGATCAAACTCCCTAAAAGGATAAAGCATAAGAAGCTGGAAAGAAGCGACAATACAAAATGATGGGGAACGATGCACAGTTTAATCTTTTTCTAGCTTTAAAGCTCCTTCATCCTCGCACATTTTTGAGCCAGAGCAAATTTAAAGAATGTCTAATAAGGCAGCCGTTCTGAATTTTTGGGACCTTCCACTGCTGCATTAATTCTGGAGGCAAAACTATAGTCAGGAGTTGGTTTATATATCTGCTCTTTTATTATACTGTAGGCAAGATACTTCTTCTGAGCATAAAGTGCAGCCTTTCTAGATTTAGTCCTGGGTTTCTGAGTTGCGTATATTTGTGATCCAGTTCCTGACTCTCTGATCAGGATTAGAAGCTGCCTCTGGGACTTTGTGCTTCCCCAAAACCCACGAGTCTCTTGGAACATTTTATACCAGAATATGAGGCAGCATTTACTGAGTTCAGGGGACCTGGGGGCTCAGGACTTAGTTGATAGAAGTACTTTTAAAATAAGTTTCATTTTCCTTCATTCATAACCAACAGGCTAAGTATGAGGTAATCGGATTTATTTTTTCCTCTTCACCCCCACTGGAGCCAGGAAAATGAAGTAGTTGAGAGAAAAGGGGTTGTCATTTTCAGTCAAGCAGCCATTCATCACATAGCATTAGACAATTAGCAATAAAACATTTGAAGGGCTCCATTGGTGCTAAAAGGGCGAGGGGGTCTTTTTAAATATCAGAGGTGAGAAATGTTATGTATCAGGGTTATTCAGTAGCTGGCACCAATGAATCACTCCCAGGCACACAGGGCTTGATTGGGAGGGTTGCTGTATTTTTCGCTTCATTGAATCTCTGTCACTCAGTTGTCTTTAGTGTTTTATAAAAAAGGAATAGTAAAATCTTGGTTTATCTCAATAGATGTTTATCTTAATGAGCAGGCTGGCTAAAAAGGATAAATACATTCCTACTTGTCATGCGTGTATATATGTAATATATGCTGCCACAGGGAGTTTGTTTGGATAAACAATGTTGCCTGTGTGGAAATTCAAATCCCCATCAGGAGCCGCTGCTTGTAAATATAAGTGTCATTTTTTAACATAAAAAATGCCTTGGTTTCTGTTTCATCTTTGCCAATTCTCCCACTGGCCTCTCTCTCCATAATGAATTGGTCTGCACTTTGTGAGACGCTGGTCTCTTCTCCTGACTGCTGGGATGTTAGTATTTGGCACAAAAAGTAGGATGGGTAGGTGGGGTAGAGGAGGGGGAGGATTTAGAAGAACTTTGGGCTTCCTCTGTTGCAAACCTTTCTGCGTAAATAAATAAATAAACCTAATTCCTCCAAGCGGGGTTGCAGCCAAGAAAACCCTGTTCTGAGAGATTCAGATTTACGGCAGAAGACACTGCTGAGAGAAAAAGCGAGGAACAGAGACAGTGGAGTTCCACCTCCCATGATATATAGAGCCAAGGGAGGTATAAATACCCGTCACTTCCCGGACCCTCTTTTAAAAAAAAAGACAAACACCCAGGATCCTGTCTCTGGCTGGCTTGCAGCAAGGCGCCCTCATAAAAGCTAAGATAAACAGTTTATCAGCAGATGAATGCACAAGCTCTGTTCTAAAGACAAAAGTCTATACCTTAGGAAAAATGCAGAGGCAAGAGGAGAGTGGGCTGAGAATCAAGGAGGCACAGCGTCTCAGGAGAAAGAATGGCATGAGAAATATAGAGCAATTCTTTAAGGACTTTTTCTTAATGCAATATGTACATCCCCATGTATAGATTTAACTCATTTTATTAGTGGAGTCTCCTCTTTTTTGTTTGTTTTTTTCTTCATTGCTTTGATGCATTAGTCATTTTAGGATTAACTCCACTATAAAACATTCATCCCGTAGTTTCAAAATACATTATTTATACATCGTTTATCACTGCAGATAAAGGTTCTTGGCCAAATGTATCCTTCCCTGTCTCCATTCTGTTGGGATTTCAAGATAGAACTTTGCTCTGTCAAAACATGGTTTACCTTCCAAAGTATGTGATTCGTAACTGTTTTCCTTCAGAGCAGCTGATCACCTGCTAACATTGGGTCGTCCTTTACCCAGTCTTTATTCTGTGGCCCCCTCTGTGTATCAGGAAAGGGACAGGGAAATGGATGAGGTATCCTGAGACACAACACCACCTTTCAAAGGTCCAGCAAGATCTCCCTGAATTGTTCCAGACTAAAGAATATAGCTTGAAAGTAGTAGGACAGTGATTTTCTACCTGTGGTGCATGGATTCCTGGACAAGGTCATACATGACCCTTGCTAGCTCATAATCTCATCTGGCATATTTGAATGATGCAAAATGGGTGAAAGATGTTGCATCTCCTTTAGAATATCTACACTTGGGCAGAGGACTCATTTGGTTATGTTTTTGGTTTTCCTTTCCGTAACAAACAATCATTGTTTGGTGCCAATGCATTTCTAAAAACAAGAAGCAAAAGGCAAAGAGCTCATGACTTAAATAATCTTTAAGTGTAAGGGAAGCTTCAATAGTTTTAAGTGCCTCTATTCCTAAGGAAGGCACAGCTTTTCTGAGCACACCTGGCTTAGTTCTTCCTCATCCAGTTTTGTAGTGGTGTATTACTTCGTGTGAGATTCCCTCTGTGCTTCAGAGTGGTGTGTGCATCACGCCTGAGACTACAGAACAGACTGAACACCACGGGCTGAATTCAGAGGGATGTCCCTGAACACTGGCTTGGGTGAAGTAGGTCAGGCCATTTCCTCTTCGTAGATTTAATGGGAAACAAATCTATCCTGAATTGTTTCTGAGCATCCTCACTGCTGTGGACTGCAGTCAGCTGCTTACATAATGTGTTTTCAGAGCTGTGCCTGCAGAGCCGTGCAGGCTGCATACCTCTTCTCTCCTCATCAGCGAGGAGACCCTGCAGAAGTGGCATCTTACTTTTGCCCACATTGACTTCCTCTGTGCCTTGAAGGTTGTATTTGCTTTGTCTACTGAAAAAACACATTTTTACTACTGACAGCACTCCAGAACCAATAAAGCTGGGGCAAAGGGAGTTGTTTTCTACTCTGCTTCATGCACCATTGCCGGTAGAATGACCAGCTAAGGCCTCTATGAGCTGCTGGCCTGCATCCCTATCCCAGGAAGAGCTGGCATCATACACAGAGCTTGGATCATACCCTTTTACCTCCAGGTTTCATATACTGCTGTTTTCAGCAAACCCTGAAATAAACCACTTTCTTTTCCCTCTGACCTGGAGGCCTCTGGCAGAGTTACTGGCAGCTGTCCCCCAGTCCTGCTATCAAGCCATTCCACCAAGAAATTCTTGGGCCACAAGTAACTTCCATCACTTCTGCACCCCTCGAGCTTTCCCGGCCTCGCCAGGAGCCCAGTGCACCTGAGGTGAGGTGGACACCCATGCTTGAGGAGCTCCTGAGCCCCAGCCTGCTCTGCTCAGAACACACCTGTACCTTCAGGAGGTACAGAGAGCCTTAGAGAGCCTCATTCCAGAAACATTCCCTCCTACAGGTAACTCACTTCAGGAGGGAAAGGTCTTCCAGTCCTCGCTTACCATCACAGTTTTGAATGTGGAATCTTTAACACATATCTGGCATGAAATAGATGGAACACAGGCCTTGCAGGCTTTGCTGTTCAGATTTAGAGACAGGTAGTTAAAGAATTCAACTGAATTCAGCTGAGTAAAATTGAATTTACTATTAAAGAAGAAATGCAAGCCATTAGGTGTAAATCCTCAATTTTTGCTTTCTTTTCTGTTTTTTTGAGGTGTGGCTTCTCACTTATATCCAGGGACAACTTTTATGCCAAATTTCAGCAATGAAAGTTTATCAGGTTCTGGATAAAGTCCTCAACTTCCAGACCAAAAAAAAAAAATCTAATAAAACTTCAGCAGATCTTTGACTGACCTTGTAGCAGCAAGTATCACTGTAAGGCTCTTTTACAGTGTTGAGTTAGTTTTCCATCTTTTTCATGCAATTTTTTTCAGTCATGTATTTTTTATAAAATGCCCTCTATGCTCAGGAATAAAGCAAAGTCAGAGTTGCTTTAAACTGAAAATTGGGAATGAAAACCATTACAAAAATATACTTTTTTTAAAAATAACCCAACCTTGGTAATACAATCTATGTATCACTTCCATGATGAACCTAAATCTGAAGGTTAAGATTTAAACAAGTGCATAAATAATTTAGGTGAAATGTCTAAGCTTCTGTCCCATTAAACTTAGGCTCCTAANCTTTCCGTAACAAACAATCATTGTTTGGTGCCAATGCATTTCTAAAAACAAGAAGCAAAAGGCAAAGAGCTCATGACTTAAATAATCTTTAAGTGTAAGGGAAGCTTCAATAGTTTTAAGTGCCTCTATTCCTAAGGAAGGCACAGCTTTTCTGAGCACACCTGGCTTAGTTCTTCCTCATCCAGTTTTGTAGTGGTGTATTACTTCGTGTGAGATTCCCTCTGTGCTTCAGAGTGGTGTGTGCATCACGCCTGAGACTACAGAACAGACTGAACACCACGGGCTGAATTCAGAGGGATGTCCCTGAACACTGGCTTGGGTGAAGTAGGTCAGGCCATTTCCTCTTCGTAGATTTAATGGGAAACAAATCTATCCTGAATTGTTTCTGAGCATCCTCACTGCTGTGGACTGCAGTCAGCTGCTTACATAATGTGTTTTCAGAGCTGTGCCTGCAGAGCCGTGCAGGCTGCATACCTCTTCTCTCCTCATCAGCGAGGAGACCCTGCAGAAGTGGCATCTTACTTTTGCCCACATTGACTTCCTCTGTGCCTTGAAGGTTGTATTTGCTTTGTCTACTGAAAAAAAACATTTTTACTACTGACAGCACTCCAGAACCAATAAAGCTGGGGCAAAGGGAGTTGTTTTCTACTCTGCTTCATGCACCATTGCCGGTAGAATGACCAGCTAAGGCCTCTATGAGCTGCTGGCCTGCATCCCTATCCCAGGAAGAGCTGGCATCATACACAGAGCTTGGATCATACCCTTTTACCTCCAGGTTTCATATACTGCTGTTTTCAGCAAACCCTGAAATAAACCACTTTCTTTTCCCTCTGACCTGGAGGCCTCTGGCAGAGTTACTGGCAGCTGTCCCCCAGTCCTGCTATCAAGCCATTCCACCAAGAAATTCTTGGGCCACAAGTAACTTCCATCACTTCTGCACCCCTCGAGCTTTCCCAGCCTCGCCAGGAGCCCAGTGCACCTGAGGTGAGGTGGACACCCATGCTTGAGGAGCTCCTGAGCCCCAGCCTGCTCTGCTCAGAACACACCTGTACCTTCAGGAGGTACAGAGAGCCTTAGAGAGCCTCATTCCAGAAACATTCCCTCCTACAGGTAACTCACTTCAGGAGGGAAAGGTCTTCCAGTCCTCGCTTACCATCACAGTTTTGAATGTGGAATCTTTAACACATATCTGGCATGAAATAGATGGAACACAGGCCTTGCAGGCTTTGCTGTTCAGATTTAGAGACAGGTAGTTAAAGAATTCAACTGAATTCAGCTGAGTAAAATTGAATTTACTATTAAAGAAGAAATGCAAGCCATTAGGTGTAAATCCTCAATTTTTGCTTTCTTTTCTGTTTTTTTGAGGTGTGGCTTCTCACTTATATCCAGGGACAACTTTTATGCCAAATTTCAGCAATGAAAGTTTATCAGGTTCTGGATAAAGTCCTCAACTTCCAGACCAAAAAAAAAAAAATCTAATAAAACTTCAGCAGATCTTTGACTGACCTTGTAGCAGCAAGTATCACTGTAAGGCTCTTTTACAGTGTTGAGTTAGTTTTCCATCTTTTTCATGCAATTTTTTTCAGTCATGTATTTTTTATAAAATGCCCTCTATGCTCAGGAATAAAGCAAAGTCAGAGTTGCTTTAAACTGAAAATTGGGAATGAAAACCATTACAAAAATATACTTTTTTTAAANAAAAAAAAAAAAATCTAATAAAACTTCAGCAGATCTTTGACTGACCTTGTAGCAGCAAGTATCACTGTAAGGCTCTTTTACAGTGTTGAGTTAGTTTTCCATCTTTTTCATGCAATTTTTTTCAGTCATGTATTTTTTATAAAATGCCCTCTATGCTCAGGAATAAAGCAAAGTCAGAGTTGCTTTAAACTGAAAATTGGGAATGAAAACCATTACAAAAATATACTTTTTTTAAAAATAACCCAACCTTGGTAATACAATCTATGTATCACTTCCATGATGAACCTAAATCTGAAGGTTAAGATTTAAACAAGTGCATAAATAATTTAGGTGAAATGTCTAAGCTTCTGTCCCATTAAACTTAGGCTCCTAAGTGCCTAAATAGCCTGCAGGAATGGGATTCAAGCACTTGAGGAAATTTTACTCAAATGGTAATAGACCCTTAGAGCGAACAGCCTGCCACGCCCGGCGAGTGCTCTCTGCGAGACAGTAACTCTTCCACGGAACAGCATTTAGTATCAATTTTTAAATTGCTTTTTGTATTTGCCATCGGGGCGCTTTACATCTGTCCTGCATGGACTGAGGGCATAACTGGAAATTGCGTTTCTCATGGAGAAGTCTTAGATAGAAATCGGTGTGCAAGCTGTTCCGAGGGGAGCGGAGGGGTGGAGGGCACCCCCCGTGGGAGCCGAGCACCCCCGTGGGAGCTGAGCACCCCCCGTGGGAGCCGAGCACCCGCGCTGCTCCCGGGGGGCACCGCCAGCTCCGCGCAGCATCCTCGGAGCCGCCTCCTCCTCCCTCCGCGCAGCACCGCGGGGGCCGTGCGGGACTCCTGCGCTCCCCGCGGGTTCTGCGCGCCCCGCGGTGTCCCCCCACCCGCGGGCAGCGCCCGGCGCGGCCAGCAGAGGGCTCGCTCGGCCCGGCACAGCGTGCGCAGCGCCCCGCGNGGGGTGGGTTAGGAGAGAGTCTGTGGTTTCCATGGAGATGAAGCTGAAAGTGCAGGAAATTTAAAGGCTTTGGGTCCTTGCAAAGCAGACAAACTGGTGCCAACGTGCGTGGCTGCTGTTGCTGCTGAGGAGGCTGCTTTGCAAACGGCGGAGAGGAGCGGGGAGGAAGAACCGGCAGCAACTTCTTCCACACGCACGGGCAGACAACGAGGAACGGCAGCAGCAAGCAGAATTCGCAACAAAAAGAGGCATCGCCCGTTCCCGGGAAGGGCGAGAAGAAGCAGCAACAGCAGCAGAATTTTGGAGCGGCTCCACCAGGAGAAATTTTATAGAGAAGCCTGCAAGAGAGAGTGTTCGCAGGGGGCTTGTTCTCCGGGCTTATCAGGGGGCTGTCTTTGCTGGTGGTGCGGCGAGTGGAGGTGATCCCCCTCAAAGACGAGCTCTTTTGGATATCCCCGTACAAGTTTTCTGATGTATTTGCTTGCACCTTCTTCCCCTGCTGTTTGGTGAACCCAGCCCCCCTTTCCCCCCCCCCAGCGGTCTCCCAAGGATGGATCATTCCCAGTGCCTTGTGACTATATACGCCTTGGTGGTTCTGCTGGGTCTCCGGCTAGAGCAGGGCGCCTGCCAGCACTATCTGCACATCCGACCGGCTCCCAGCGACAACTTGCCCTTGGTGGATCTAATCGAGCACCCGGACCCTATCTTTGACCCCAAGGAGAAGGATCTTAACGAGACCTTGCTAAGGAACCTCATGGGCGGACACTTCGACCCTAACTTTATGGCTATTTCCTTGCCCGAGGACCGGCTCGGAGTGGACGATCTAGCTGAGCTGGACTTGCTGCTCAGGCAGAGACCCTCGGGAGCGATGCCCAGCGAAATCAAAGGGCTGGAGTTCTACGACGGGCTGCAGCCGGGCAAGAAGCACAGGCTGAGCAAGAAGCTGCGCAGGAAGCTGCAGATGTGGCTTTGGTCCCAGACCTTCTGCCCGGTCCTATACACGTGGAACGATCTCGGCAGCCGCTTTTGGCCCCGGTATGTCAAAGTGGGCAGCTGCTACAGTAAAAGGTCTTGTTCAGTCCCCGAAGGCATGGTTTGCAAACCTGCCAAGTCCGTGCATTTAACGATCCTGAGGTGGAGGTGCCAGCGCCGGGGAGGGCAGAGGTGCACATGGATACCCATCCAGTACCCCATCATTTCGGAGTGCAAGTGCTCCTGCTAGGGCTGGCACTTACCTTCTTGCCCCTTCTCCAGCGGACTCACGTGGACCTTTGCTGCAACAGAAATAAAAGACATTTGCTTTCTGGTTAACGTTGTAATGCACTGTAACGTGTAGGAGAATGTATATTGTGTGTATATATGGCACCGGTTTAATATACTATTAAAAGGTCAGTATTATACGTGAAATAATCAGCGTCTACTGTATTTTTAAGACTATTACCCTCATCGTTGCTAATGTATCTTTTTTTTTTTCGGGGTATTTATATTCCAGAGAGAAGTTGCTTCGCTTTGGCGAAGTAGGTTTTTTGTTGGGTGGTGTTTTGTTTTTTTAATAAAAGGATTAAAAAATACAAACCAAACTTTTTGATAAGAAAACGTTTAAAGCTATTTTCCATTATTCGGAAAGTGTGTGTGAGAGTTGGTGTTTTTTTTTCTTTTTCCTTACGGACTTTAGATTTAAAATAAAAATGAATAAACGCCTAGAGCACAATGTTATTGTAAATAGAGAGAACAGTTTGAATGACTTAATCCTATGTAAATGAAGAGTATCTGCTATTTATTCTTTATATCCTTGTAGTAAAAGTGCAGTGCAGAATTAAAGTCAACCACTAAAACACGAGCCGTTTGGATTCTGTTTGCTTTTTGGTTTGGCCGCCGTCGGGGGGGCTTTCTTCTCTCTCCTCCTCGTTTCTCCACGCTCAGCAGGACGTTTCGTGGTGGCAGGGGGAGGTGGGAACCTGCTCACGACTCTGTTAGGAGGGACTCTGCGGCACCTACACGGCCGGAGTGCCGGGGGTTCCGGCCTCTCCGGGCGGGGGTCCCGGCGCTCAGCGCTGCGCTGTGCCCCGCGGAGCCGCTCCCGCGGCCGCGCAGCCCCGGAGCGCTCGGTGGCAGCTGCTTGGGGATATTTCTTTTTATTATTTTTTTTTTTAACCGCTTGACATTTCATTTACAACGGGACACGTGTCTTTCACACCTACCATTGTGGTGGGACACTGCTGAAACTTGACCCCTGGGCTTTGGGGGTTTTCAGCGCAGACACGTTATTAGCCTGATCCTGTGACAGCCCCGCACACCGCCCGGCCCGGCCCGGTTTTAACTCTTTGGGCACCCCGTCCAGCGCCGGGGGATCGCCCCCGTTTCCCCGGGGAGCAGAGTGAGGGTGTCCCGCTCCTGTCCCGCTCCTGTCCCGCCTCCCGGGGCCGCCCCCGCAGCGCTGGGACCGGCCCGGCCCAATTTACCCGGGTGTGTTTGACTTCTACACGCTGGGAGACCCGACGGTTCGTATCTCGTAGATACCAACTGCGAAAACAAACTCTCCACGTGCTCTTCAAAGGCTCCCTGACAGTGTAGAAAGCCTTTTCCTTATTTATCTTGGAATCAAAAAACTCCCCCCCCCACCCCGCCCCAAAACTCGGAGGGAATCGATGCTAATCATTTTAAACCCGTGGGTCTTTCATTGAGACAACCCAGCCCTGCTTTTCTCTAACGCTTCATTCGGTATCTCCCAATGCATATTCATTCCCTCTCTCCCTCTTTCGGTGCATTTTACCGCCCGTCTCTTTGCTTCTAATTTCAATAGTTTGAGGGGGGGGAAAATCAGATCTTGGGACATTTAGGGTATTCATTAACCTAGTGAAGAGGAACAGAGGCATTATTACTCACATAGAAGGCACCCTGCCCCCATGTCTATCTAAGGGTTCATTGTAAAAGGATTAAAAGTTAAAGACCTTCATCTTATGATTCTTTCATTTAATCTTCGTGGCGCCTGAAAGACATGCTGGATGGATGATCACATTTAAAATATTCCTAATGTCGGCTACCTTAGGACTCCAGGCAGGGCAAACAAACGTAATTTATTTCCAGAAGAAAGGGTATATTGAGATGTTTAAGTTTATGAACCACCATTACCATGTATATTTGTTAGGTTCTGACAAATACCCAAATAACATTAAAATCAGCCATTCATCACATATGAATTTATGCAAAACCTTGTATGCCTGGGGCCAATATTTTTTTAGACAGAGTTTCACTTGCAAAAAAAAAGTTTATTTAAAAAAAAAAAAAGCAAGAGTTTTTCATGACTGGTAAACACGAGAATTATGTGAACAGAAACTATTTCATGCTGGGATGGCAGCCAGGGACTCGGGAATGTCAACAAAAGTTCTCCGAAGGTTGAAAATGTCACTGGATTACAATACAAGGTCCTTTGCTCCATTAGCAAACTTTACTAAAGTAATATTCCCACTACTTAGTGAGGGGGCTCACCCAGTGATTTATCTGTCTGTGATCCCAGCAATGGGGCAAACAGAGACTTCATCTGGAAACCACCTCGCACTGCTTGCTTCAAGGTTTAAAATTTTCCTGTGTGCAGAGCTGTGTGTGTATTGGTGAGTGTTATGTGAGTGCAAAAGAAGTGTGCTGTTAATGTAGTCTAAATACCTGTCACTGGATCTGCCTTATTTTTAATCCGAGTCATTGTAATCAGAGAGTCAGATGGACACATGTGCTTTCTCAACCAATAACACCCTGCTAATAAGAAATTTACAAGAATATTTTGGGTTTTAGAAAATCAAGTTTCACCATCCACAGGGCCCATGATTTTTTTATTTAAATAAATAGCTCAATTTTGTCAGCTGGTAGAGCAAAAATAAACTAGTAGTTTTCACTGTTGTTTCTGGTCAGGTCCACTTTCTGGTCCTCCTGCCCTAGTGTTGAAATGTTTGGCTTGTAGTGGAAGTGTTTCAAGCCAAACAAATAAAATATCTTTCTGATGAATGTTTCTATGCAAATCTATTTAATATTGGATTTTGTAATATGTTTTTTAAAGCAAAATTGAATTATAGCTCTTTTAAATAGAAATCAATTCATAACACAGCCAATTTCTGCTTGCTGATCTTTGTAGTGGCATTGTAAGACCTCACAGAGACCACTGTGGGGAAAAATATGAAGGGAAAGGTTGAAAGTTTGCCTTTAGTCACTCTTCAGATTTTTCTTTTGCAATTTTAATGTCCTAAAGCACAATACTGAGAATTTAAATTCATTTCTGCTTCCACCATAGACTGGGCAACCTCAGTTGTGTCATTTAACCTATGTGCTGCGGTTCCTGATGAGGAGTACAGGATGTCATCTTCTTTGTCACTGTAGTTAGTCTTTATCCAGAATAATTTGTTCTCTCACACCATTTGTTTATTCCAAATCCAGTAAAGGCCTAAGAATAATACAGTTGATTAAAGCATTAAAAAGTAGAGCAGAATAAGTTGTCCAAAGGTTTGTAATGAGCTCATTCAAAATTAGTCCAGATAGTGTGAAGAAAATCAACCAACTAGAAAATATTACACATACTATTAAAGTGTTGTGCCCTCACATATGTACTTAACTGAAAAAAATATATTTGATTCCTTTTATCATTTTCAAAATACCACTGCAAAGATGAATTATTGAGATTGCATGCGTGCACGATGGAGTCATCACCAAAACAACCACAGCAGTAGTATTTGTATAAATACTGGACAAGTTTTTCCTCTTCCATAGTTTTAATAGAGAAATAATCTTAATTTAGTAACATCAACACTTGGCAGAAATTCCTAGCAGTTCACCTTACTTGGGCTGTGTTATGTGAATGTAATCTGCACCACGTTGGCTGGGCCTTGGACCCATTAAAAAGAAGAGATTCCAGCTCGGAGATTTGCCAGGAATCTTCATTGAAAGTCGAAATAAATACAATGACGTCATCATATAATATAACATCATCGCTTTCAAGGTAAGCCAAACCAAAGGTATGTTGGCAGGGCAGTGCTGCCACCTGGTAGATCCATGCTAGGAATAGATACGATCCTCCCATGCAGCGGGGAGGAGAAGAACCACACTCCTCCTGGAGTGCCCACCAGGATCCCGCAGCCTCCTTGTGCCTGCAGCTCCTCGGGGAGCCTCACTGCACGCGGGAGCTGCAGGACCTCTGTCAATGCTCTCTTTTCAGAGAGCAGCTCCAGCAAAGTTGAAGAGACCCTTTCATTCCCTCTTCCCTGCTCCCAGACCAAGCAAGAAGCTCCAATGGTTAAAAAGAAGGGAATGAATATGTTCACTTGAAACAACTGTTGGAATGGTTCAGAGGGGAACAGAAATATTTGGCAATCAACATTAAAGACTCGAAATCCTTGGAGGTGTTACGGCAGGATCAGCAGCTTGCAGCCCTCTTCATGAAGGCTGGGTACCAGTGTATTACTGGTAAGTCCCCCGCAGCTTGTTCCCTGTGGGGAAAGCAGCTGCTCTCTGGGATGTGCTTTTGAGGAGTCTGGGAGAAAAGCTGCTGGAAGAGAAATCTGCCCGGGTGTAACATCACAGTGAGTCACTTCTCCCTGCTGACCTGGAGGACAGGAGTGCAGAGAGGGCACAGTTTAGCCTCTGACTGTCGGTGGGTAGCTCAGATGGAAACCAGCTGAGAGCAGAAGCTCTGGGGGCTCACTGGTTGCATGTTCTGCCCTCTCCAGGGGTGTATTTACACTGCCATCAATGATCATTCTGAGTCAGCACTCAAGGCCAGACCATCCTGTGTGTGTACTCAGGCCTGGTCAGCCTCTGGATGTCCCAGGAAGCTTTGGAGCCATCCCTGTGGGTGTCTGTGACAGAGTGTGGGTGCTGCTACCCAGCTGAAGGCAGCAGTACCTGGGAAGGCACACAGATCCCAGCACTGACTAGGCTGGAGCCCACTCTTCACGTAAGACAGACATTCCCCAGGACTCAGGTCTCTCCCTTGGAGAATCCCAGAGCACTCACTGCATCAGATAATCATAACACAGTTTGAAAATAGGTTTCACACTCCCTCCTCGTTGGTTTTTTCCCCCTCATGAGAGGGGGAGTGGCAAGACTCCCATCACAAAGAACGTTACTCAGAACCAGAACAGATCTTAAGGCACAACACTAAAAACCTGTATGCAATGGAGAAGGACTGGGTGGCTCGAGGGATTGGTAATGGTATAAAGAGCTTTTCACCACTAGGCTTCTGGCTCTGATCCAGAGGTAGTAACTGAAAGCCACAGTCATCTGATGCCTGCAGAGTGGGCTCTGTAGAATGAGTTGTTGGTCTCTGCATAGATCCTACCAAGCAGGATCCAGATCACAAAGCCACCACCAGAACTGACACGCTTGCAAGGATTCTCAATCCAAAGTGCAAAATGAAACGGCAATGAGGATGTTTGATCTGTGTGATTTAGAAGCAATAAGAGCATATTTTTGCTGGGGTTTCTTTGTTTGTTTTGGGGGGGAGGGATTAATCTTGGAGAATATAACCAGTATAGTGCCTTGTATGCATATAATCCTAATAGTATTTTCATTCTGGCTTAATAATATCTTTATTTCTGGCTTACACCTGGCAACTTACTACCTGGCTTGGATGCAAACCTGTGGTCCAGAGGAAGATGCAGCAAACACAAGGGCCAGGCTCTGCCATATTAATTGAAGTGCTTCCTGCATGATGTGGAGCAAATAACTTCATAGTAAATGCATCTTATGCCTACCAGTACAAATAGCTTAGTTACAGCAATGCAACTTTCCAGGGCTCAGGTTGGAGGTTACCCTTCCATGGGATCCCCAGTC
Source organism: Campylorhamphus procurvoides (assembly GCA_013396655.1). Classification (NCBI taxonomy): domain Eukaryota; kingdom Metazoa; phylum Chordata; class Aves; order Passeriformes; family Dendrocolaptidae; genus Campylorhamphus; species Campylorhamphus procurvoides. Next base: position 458,558 of record WBMV01001708.1, on the reverse strand, counting down.
AGGTAGCTCTGAGCACACATTTCTCTGAACAAAGGATGAACAGGCTGGGGTCCAGAATATTCTTGCCAAGCTGCTGGTGTTGTACCTGTGCAATGAAACATCCAGCACCTTTTCTCAGCAATAAATGAGCTGACTTTAACTTGAAGCATTAGGAAAAAGAAATACATAAAACCAATATATATTTATGTAAGGACCAGTGTAAACATCACTCCTCTGTTTCAAAATGAACCTTCTGGTATTTCAAGCACTTCATTATATTGTCTGTGAGTGAAAAATGGACAGAAAATAATTTTCCCTCACACCTCTCCTAGTTTGCTCTGGACATTTAGAGATACTGCATATCTAGTCAGGTTGTCTTTGCCCTTTGCATGGATTTGTTTCTACAAGGGCACTCCCATTTCTTTCGTGCAGCAACAGAATGTTGAAAAATACTGCATAAATATTATTGTAAATGCACATAAATTAGTAGAGAGATTTTATAACCTGGTGAGACCAGCTGAAATACTATCTTTTAAAATTGAGTGGACTTCAAGGTTCATCGTGTCCTTTTGGAATAAGTGGATAAAATTTTGTTTTGTAGGTAATACTTGCACAATAAATGAGGTCATTGACCTGAACGTTGAAGCTCTTGTAAATAAACCTCAGTTAGAATCAATTCCTAAATTAAGTCTCAGTGCTACATTAGAAGTCTTTCTCGCAGACTTAGGAACACCCAGGTATCTCTGTCTCATTGTGTCTGCTTTTGGCTTCAGAGGGGTGTGAAGAGCCCCTTTTCACCAGGCAGTTTGCTGGATCTGTTGTGGTGGTGGTGGGTTGACCCTGGCTGGATGCCAGGTGCCCACCAAAGCTGCTCCATCACTCCTCTCCTCAGCTGGATGGGGGGAAAAACACAAAAAAAGACTTGTGGGTCAAGAGAAAGGCAGGGAGAGATCACTCATCAATTCCCATAACAGGCAAAACAGACTCAACTTGGGGAAATTAATTAATTACCAATCAAATCAGAGTAGGGTACTGAGAAATAAAACCAAATCTCCCTTCTTCCCTGGCATAAATGCACTCCTGATTTTCTCTATGTCCTCCCCACCAGCAGCACAGGGGGATGGGAATGGGGGCTGGGAACAGTTCATCACATGTTGTCTCTGCTGCTCCTTCCTCCTCACTGGGAGAATCCCTCACACTCTTCCCTGCTCCTGTGTGGGCTCCTCCCTCCATGGGGCCACAGGTCCTGCCAGGACCCTGCTCCAGCTTGGGCTTTCCATGGGGTCACCTCCTCCTTTGGGCATCCACCTGCTCCAGCATGGGGTTCTCCAGGGGCTGCAGGGGATCTCTGCTCCCCCTGGAACAGCTTCCTTGCCATGGGCTGTGTCACGGGCTGGAGAGGGCTCTCTGCTCCTGGAGGTGCCTGGAGCACCTTCTCCCCCTCCTTCTGCCCTCACCTGGGTGTTTGCAGTGCTGTTTCTCTCACATGTTCTCACTCTTCTCTCTAGCTGAAGTAGCTGGGGGGCTTTTCTTTCCCANGGGGTCACCTCCTCCTTTGGGCATCCACCTGCTCCAGCATGGGGTTCTCCAGGGGCTGCAGGGGATCTCTGCTCCCCCTGGAACAGCTTCCTTGCCATGGGCTGTGTCACGGGCTGGAGAGGGCTCTCTGCTCCTGGAGGTGCCTGGAGCACCTTCTCCCCCTCCTTCTGCCCTCACCTGGGTGTTTGCAGTGCTGTTTCTCTCACATGTTCTCACTCTTCTCTCTAGCTGAAGTAGCTGGGGGGCTTTTCTTTCCCATTTTTAAACACATTATCCCAGAGGTGCTCCCATCATCGCTGATGGGCTCAGCCTTGGCCAGTCGAGGGTCCATCTTGGAGCTGGCTGGAATTGGCTCTGTTGGACAGGGGGGAAGTGCCCCACAGAAGCCCCCCCTGTAGCCCCCCACCCCCAAACCCTCACCACACACACCCACTGTATACACAGTGGAGTATTCTAGTTCACTGGAAAGTCTAATAAAGTCCCCTGAGCACTGCATGAAGAAGGCATTAAGGCTGGACCACCAGGTCAGGGGTAGCTCCGCTGCACTTAGGCTGTCTCCAAGAGTGCAGAGCGTTCTGGGCTGAGCCAAGAAAATTTCAAGCCAACCAAGGCTTCACAAGCACCTCCACAGAAGGACTGACTCAGCCCACGTGTCTGTAGGTTGTCCCATGGACTAAAACACCCAGCACCCTGTGCCAGAGTCCCGAGGGAACCAAGAGCAGCTTGGGTGTTCGGGGAGGGCTGTTCTACCTAACCAGGAACAGCTGAGTGCTGTGGTTTGTATAAACTGTTTGCCATGTATGTGTGGCATGTGGCAGTAAATGAAACACTTACTTTAAAACTTATTGAAGTTCTTTCAGCAAAAAAATTAATGTGGGGTTGGCTTTTATGCGTTGTTTCAAATGAAGCAGAGATTTATACACCTTATTATCCTAATTTTTTTCCAGACACTGCTCTGAATATCTCTCATATCTTATGGGAAATCAAATATCAGAGATAATTTTTAATTTCCCATCTATAGTACGAACAAAAAAAAATGAGTAAGTCTAATGAAGTGGCATGTACTCAAATGTTCAGACTGTAATCATCCACAAAATATTTAAAGCAATCTGAATGAAACTTTTCAGACAGCCAGACTAGGTTCCTCTTACTCTTAAGCTTCTGAGAGATGCCAACAGACTTTAAGGTTAACATTTTCAGCCCAGGGTGCCTGAGATTAGGCACCTTGTTCAACAAGCAGACATCTATGGGGGGGAAAAAACCCCTATATTTTGAGGTTTTGGATGCAAAAATTCACAGCTCTCAGTAGGAGACAACAATAATACACTGTATTATGGAAACAGCAGATGTAGCTTTACTGCTACATACCAGTTTCTATCTGATATGGTGAATTTTGTAATTGATTAGAATAAGGTTTGGTGTTTTTTCTCCAAAATGAGCTAATAAATGCATATTTTTTTTTAATGTGGCACTCAGGTATATAACTTTCCTAGGAAGTGCACAAAATCCCATTTCCAAATCTTCTCACTTGGAAGTCATGAGAAAAAGACAAAGACTCGAGTTTCTCACAGACCAGAGAAATCCAAAAGCAAAATTATCGGGTTCTAAGATGTCTCTTCTGCCAGGGTGGATTTGTAGGGGAAAAGAGAGGATGGGGAAGGAAGAGCTAAGGCAGCCTTACCCTCTCCTCACTCCTGTCCCTCCTCCTGCCTCCCACCTGCGTGGCTGATGCTGTCACACGCTGAAGGAGTGGTTGAGTCCCCTCCCTCCTTCATTTCAGCTCTCCATCAGCCCCTGCAGATGTGATGGGTAAACATATTGCCTTCAAGACAGTTATTTTATGCCTGTCGAAGATCTTAATCTGCTTTTAAAAGTATGAAGTATTTTCAGAAGTCTCTTTTTCTGTTTCTTGTTGCCTGAAGTCTTTCTCCTTGGGAACAGTAATTACCTGTCACTGAAGTTTCCCTTTGCCTGTTATGTTTTCCCTGAAGGTGGTCATAATATTGTAAATAAAATATTGTTTGCCAAACAGTGGATGCTCTATGAAATTGCACAGTTTGTCTTGCAAGTTTTAGCTTAGTGAATTTTCCTTAGCTTTCTATAAAAACAAAGCAAAACATGGACTTTTTTTATCACCCCCTTTCTCTTCTGTAAAATAAACAGATTGTAGAGCTGTACTGCCAAATCTTGAGGAGCTCAGGAGAAACTTCCAGCATAGCCTTTGCCATTTTGCTAGAGTTGAGGTGAAAATCTGCAATTAAAGTGAGCTTGGTCACTTCATAGTGTAAAGCGATGCTGTTGAGGGGCCGAGCATAAATGTTATTTCCCTGTTAGGCAGAATATGTGGTACAATCATCCCTGGCAGTGTCTCACAGGATCCTTGGGGTCTGTACAGAGCCTGCTGCCACTTGACCTGACAAAGGCATTTGCTGGCAGCTTCTCTTTTCTGCAAACTTCCTTCAGCAAAGGACACAATCTGTGTCTGTTCTGTGTTCAGGTTTGGGACAGCGACTCCTGCAACCTGCAGTGACCTCTGTGCTGCTCGGTGGAAACGATAACTGAACACTCAGGGGAAATTGCTTTATTTGTATTATATTAAGCTATGGAACATGTGAGATCTGATTTCCTGTGGGTTTATGTGTTGAAAGTGAATTGCTGGAGCCCAGTTGCCAAATTTACCCAGAGGCAAAGCTGGACAGCCCTGACCTGACCCTCTTGTTTCTGGGGAGTGGTGTGGTGCCTGTGCAATGGAGATGAGATGACATCAGCTTTGAGAAAGCCAAGTGGCCTCTGAGAGGCATGTCTTGAGTCCTGCTCTGTCCATCTGTCCCACTGGGCAAGGCCTTAATTTTTGATAACATCTGATCTTGTGCTTCAGCTTATTAGAGATAAGAGATCTCTGGATCTCTCTTCCCCACATCACTTTTGGGTTCTGTTATTGTGAGGGATTTAATATTCATAACTGAGGGAGCATATAGACTCACACAGTCCACCATATAGACAGCATGGTCCTAAACACATAATTTTAATTGAAAAGAAAGTATGTTACAAAAAAAAAATTGCTGAAGCACTGAATGATGGATCTGAATCCTCAAAATCCATCAGTAGCTCTATTCTATTAAATAGCCCTATTGCAAATCATCCCCAAATCTCCTCCTGCCTCAGATGCTCCTGAGCATCATTTCTGTGATGCCACTTGCAATGTGTGAGTCAAATATGGTATTTATTTCAAAGTATGTTGCTGCCTTCCAGCCTTACTGAGCAATTTTATAATTTATTCTGTACCCTTTGCATTTTGGATTCATTTCTTTGTACAGTAAATGAAATGAGACTGAAAGTTCCTTTGAGTCCCTGTTTCTATATTCCCAGTGTAAATTGCTCAGAATAGTTTAGGTTCTGTTAAAACAGTAAATTTAATGCCCCTGGCCCTACTTGTGCAAATTGTCGTACTAAGGTCAATAGATTTATCTACTGGTACCGCTGTGAAAAATATTTTAGCAGCTTTTCTGGGGCAAAAATGGTGACTCAGTGGCAGTGTAACATTTTACAGAATCATATCAGCTGAAAAATGAGGCCAAATTTCAGCTTTGAAAACATTAAAGGGTTTTTTTTAATAAAGTATTTTGTTCTGATGTTTTCAGAGTAATACCTGTTGATTTCTTAACTTAAAATGGTGGTTGTTTTTTTTTCATTTTGAAAGTCCTCATTCAGTTCTGAGACAAAAATCCATTCCTTTTTAACCTGTGTAAGCCAAAATCCCATTTCAATCAAAATTACACTCTGTAAGATTGAACAGAGCATTTTGTATGATTCGGAGCCAGTATTTCTTATTTTTCAGCTCACCAAAAATTATGAAAAGGTATTATTTTTGGTGAGCTCAGAGCATATATTTAAATTATCCGCCAGAGCTGTGAGGAATGGAAAAATTAGATTGTCTCAGAGCTCAAATCAGATGCCAGACCCACGGCTGCAGTAAATCAGCACAGCTCTGCTGGTGTCGAACGAGCTGCTCAGTTTTGTGCAAGCAAAGAATCCAGCTCCATTCGAGTATTGGGTTCAGTAGGAATGTGTAGATGGGCTCTTCAGGTGACCATGGCTTGGAGCTGAGATCCTTGAGAGGAAAGACTTGTAAGACACAAGTATTATGTGACTTATCCATGGCATTAAGGTGTGATGGCTGTGTTTGAGTGTGAAGTGTTAGTGTAAATCCTGTGTGCATGGCCCCTACTGCATGAATTCACTCCTACACTCCCTCTCTAGGAATATTAAAAGTTGCATGACTTCCAAGTCTTTCTATGTGCTGTTGATTAGCATTCCACCAGGATCACTAACCTATTAGAGTGTCTGTCACTATTGGTGGAAAAGAGTCTTTTATTTCCTTCTCAAATGATTTTGCTTTTCTTCAATGGTGTCCATAGCAACACATACTGGTGGTGATGAGTCCCTGATTCTGTTGCAGCCTTTCCACAGCGGTGTCTTGCCAGTAACAACAGTTGACCCGACATAGGGAGGCTGCTGGGAGGCACGTAGCCACACTGGTCCTCCTCAGCAATGGGACGTGGCTTTCCATCCCTGGTAAATGCCATGGCTGATTTCTGATCAGAAGAGCATCCTCCTTATTCTGAACACCATGATGGGAATCTGACTCTGGAAGGTCTTTTGCCTGAAATGCCTTTCCTGGATGTGCCTGTGGACTGTGTGCTCCTCTGCGTGTGTGTAACTGGGAGTTTGCTGCTCTGAGCTGAAAGTTCTGATAGCAAACTGTCTGTGGAAGAGATTGTCCAGAATGTAGCCAGAGCACGAGGAAAGCCACTTGTCCCTTAATCTTCTCAAACGTCTCTCCCTGTTTTAACCTTCTTGCCCAAGTAAAAGACCTCTTGAGAAATGAGTAGTCTGCAATATGGACTATCTCTGCTGCAGACTCTAGATCAGGACCACAATTTAACATCAGGCTCAAATAAGAATGACTTCATTACCTGGACTGAAGCTGGCAAGGAAGACAAAATGCTCTCCTGTGCCTTAACCTAGTATTCAGAACTAATAGCAACAAGTCTTGGACTTAGTAAGAGTTGGCTTTCTATCCCATAAAGCAGGGACCAGATCCAGTGACCTTTCTTCATGCGAGCAATTCTTGCTCACATATGTAATCAAAGGGATGGTTTGCTTAGGTAGAGTTTCTGTGCGTGTGTAAAAGCGGAAAGGACCTGGACAAAATTCCACAGTTTTTCTTTCTCTGACTCATACTTGTCTCTGGATTTGCTTTGTGTATGTATTGGCACTGTCATTGAATCTGAGCCCCAAGTACATCTCTGCAGCTCTTTAGGTTGGATTTTGAGTGCCAAATAGTCATCCTGCATTTCTCATGTGTCCATCGAAGCATTTTGGAAGCGAGAAATCTTGACCAAATGTCTACCACGTGAACTGAAAATGATTTGTGCTGACTGCAATGCCCCTGCCATGTCCCTTTGTGCTGGTGGGTTTTCAGTGTCTTTCTGCCAGGGACAGCTTCCCCCTGAAGTGTTGGTGTGAGGGTCCCACCTGAGCTGGGGCCAAGCACAATGAACGTTGTGTTAACAGATGGACATGCCTGCAGTCAACAGAGCGTGCCTGAGTGCGAGTGCTGAGAGCAGAGCTCACAGGTGGGAATGGCCAAATGTCTGTCTGTGCTGTGGTTAGGGGGACATACCATTGCTAATTCTGCTCTGGGCTGACTTCACCGAAAAAAGAAATTCTTCCCTCACCGCATAAGGAGAGGTTTTGGCCTGTTGGAATTGCCTGGGTGGTGCAAAGGAAGGTGGGGTGTAGAGAGACATTCTAATTAAGCCTCTATCCCCTTTTGTTCATATCTTTTTAGGAAAGCCCCCATGGAATAGACCAAAATAAGCTGCTACCCCTAGCTGAATAAGTTGTCCGGGTGCAGAACTATATTCTGCAGACTTATGCATGTGTAAGGGGTGTGTAACATTTTTGTCTGAATGGAGCCCTATGTTCTCATAATTTATAGTAAGTAATCTTATTTGCAAAGCATGCCCTTACAGTTTTAAAAAACAAGTTAATTGACTTGCATAAAAATCAAACATGTCAAAGTTTTCCATCTCGACACAAACACCACATTGAGCAGCACATTGCTACAATAGCCATGATGCAGTCTGGGCTACCTATTGAGATATTTCATAAACCAAAATGGAATCTTAAAAAGTTTGTCAGTTTTGCATACCTCTGAGTTGCTGAATTTAGGAGTCCATTACTCGACTAATTATACAATGTTTTATTTTTTTCCTTGTATAAATAAACAAACTTGTGTCTGAATTTTGGCAAGGGGCACTAGAAGCCAATTAGAAGGTGTTCCCAATGTATTACAGTATTACAAACAAGATGCCTTTTCTTAGAAAGGCGAACACACCATGTTTCTTTTAATGAGTGTGAAAATATACCAGTTGCTTAATCACTAGCAACTTATAGTTATAAGCATAAGTGAGTCCTTTCTCAGGAATGAAAAACATAGCTTAGTTTCTTTACTAACAGATGACATTTTAATTTAAAGCACCAGTTTTTGTCTGGAAGGGCTAAAACATCTGAATTATTTGAGAGAGAAATAAGAGGCAGAGGGGAGGTCTGGGAGACCAGGTGGGATTTTCTTCTCTGAGTAGACTTCGCCCCTGCTCCTTTGAGTGGGGAAGGTGGTGTGTGTCCCCTCAGCCTGGGTCTGCAATGCCTTCTGAGATACTGTGCCATGTCCAGCACGGTTCATTCACTCAGCCTGGCCTCACTTCAGCACAAAACTGGATCCCAAACTAGAGCACTGTGAGTTACTTCAGAGCAGATGATTCTTTCTGCGTGTTTTAGGCATGGGTTGGAGCACTGCAGCATCCCTGGCAGAGCGAGCCCAAGGAAGGATGGTGTCTCAGCTGTGATTTGTTCCCATGGTCCTGTTCAGGGGGAAAAACAGGGATACAGCCTTGAGTTACCTTGAAAGGGTAAAGCATCCTCTCCTGCAGTCTAGACAAATCACAATATGCTCATTGTGAAGCAATAAAAATATTAAGCTGGGTAAGAGACTGGATAGAACAAATAGCTCTACATAGAGATCCTTTATCCTTGTTTTCCTTGAAATGTTTGTCTAGAAACATAAAGATTGCTTGATTTATGACTTGTTCAGCAAGCTCCAAATCAGATGGTGCTGCACTGAGAGCAGTGAATCTGTCAGTCTGGCATTACTCCACTGCAGCCAGTGGAGTGCTGCAAATTCCACAGGACACATCCCCAGCTGCTGCTCACTGGGGTTATGGCAGGAGTATGTTACTTGTCAGCAGATAGAAGTGTGGAAGAATCTGGACCATCGTGATTCTTAATCCTTCTCATAAAAATAAAATAAGCCTTGGGAAAGCTCTCCAGTGTTATTTAAAAATAGAAGAATGAGTGTTAGTGGTTTTATATGGATTACATAAATTACTAGTTTATTAGAAAAGGGGATAATTTTAAAAAGAGAGAATTTCCCTCGAAGGGAGCATTTAACTTCTTTGCGTTACTTTGTGGATATTTTATTTTACATTTAGAAAGAATTAAATCTTTTAAAGCAGAAATTTTCCCTTTTTTATTTTTTTTTCCTTTTTTTGTCAAATAATGCTTTTCCTGCTTCAGAGCTCCACGGCCCCTTGTGAGCCATCCTTGGTGCTGCTCAGCCCCGAGGCCTGAGCTCGTGCAGCCAGTTATTGTGCACAGCTTTGCCCAGGATCTGTGCAGACACTCTTAATTCGAGGCAAGGTAATGCTGACTAGCCAGAAAACCAAACCCAGGAGATTTAATCCAAAGCCAGCTCCACTGGGCAGCTTTAGTTGTGTCAGGTACACATGTTAGATTCCTAAATCAGGGGCTTAGTGTCCCTGGTTCCAGTGGAGCGTTCAGAGAGGCAGAGCACAGTTCTCAGCCTATTTCCTGCCTTACTTGCTCTAAATCATGACCAGAATTTTCACACAGAAATTATAATACCAGCAAAGGCAGTTCAGGAGTCGGTGAAAGATAAATGAGTGCCAACTGCCCACTAAGCCCAGCCCTAACCCTTCTGAGATGCCAGGATTAAGGGGCTGGATCCTGCCTGGAGGATCACTCTCCATCTGGACACATGGGCACTGTCCCTGCTGTGGTGGGGAAGTGCTGAGAGTGGGAAAGCCACATGGAAAGCTGGTGAAGTCCTGGAGTGCAGAGCAGTTTAGTGCAGATGGAGATCAAAAGCAGTTTCTGCTCCCTGCTCTGCACGAGGAGAAGAGTGGGAAGGGGCTGTGGCTAGTGCTGAGTCTACAGACTATCTCCCAGAGCTGGTGCTGCTGGGACACAGCTTCTTCCTTCCTTCCTTCCTTCCTTCCTTCCCACCACTCACGATTTGGATGAAGAAGAAAATGGAGAAAACTGCCCCTTGCGCTGTAACTTTTAATGGAAAATTGGTCTTCTCAAAAAAATCGTGTTTTTTTCCTTTCACTAATGCATCTGAAAATCTTCAGGTTCTGAAAAAAAAAATGTGAGGGTTTGGTTGAGTAGCAAACTTTCTGTTAAAACCAGGAAAAAATCAGGTTTGCTTGTAAAAATTCTTTGGATTTCAGTACCCAAAAGCGGAGGGGAAGAACTTTGTTCAAAACTAAAACATTTCAGCTTTCTGTCGCTGAAAACCAAAAAGTTGTCACTGAATTTTTTGTGGTGAAAGTAATAGTTTCTAATCTAGTTCTGAGATTTTCCAGGACATTTAGGGAATAGCAGGCTGTGCTCTGGATGGGGACACAGGACGCCAGTGCTCACTTTGTTAGGGTTTTTTGACAAGATACATCATTTCATTGGGTATGTCTACATGCCCTGATAGAGGTGGCCCAGGGCTCTGCTGGAGTCAGCCCTGTCTGGTTTGGTAGAAAATAGTCAGTTAATGTTTTTCTGTCTCAGTTTTTCTTCTGTAAAATGGGAATAATATCCTTGACCTGTTTTCTCTCTTCAGTTTGTTGGTGCTCTCTGACAGGGTCTGTGTCTCTTGGCAAATGAGGTCCCGTTGGTAGCTGGAGAGACATGGCTGTTAAAGGTTCCTGGTACTACTGCTAAGGAAAGAATATATGTCTAAATACTCCCTTTTATTCAGAGTTTTATAAGCATTTTGCTTTACTGGGAAAGATCCTGAACTATTGTAAATTTGGCAGGCATCCACCAAAGTGAGAGCAGCTCTACCAGCTTACACCAACCTAGTAGCTTGGACCCAAAGTGTCCTTGGAGGAGAAAAAAAGTAAGCCTGGTGTAGGAATCCTTTTGTTAATACAATTAACATGCTCTGTGCTTACAGCATTTTTAAAAGTTCTGTTAAAAATAAATTCCTGAAGTCCTGGATAAATAAATAGTTGTACAGAAGAGTCCTCTGTAGCCACGAAGTTGCCAAAAATTATCAGTAATCCTCAGTCAGATGGAATGTACAGTTGGCAAGGGGATGGCAGGAAAAAGTCCTCACCAGTTCTGCCTCATATTCCCATACAATGAGAGATGCCAAGTTTTTCTGTCAGTGTCTGTGATGCAGTTGAAGATGGGAGTGTTTGTCATTACAGAGACCTTGTTTTAGTTAAATAACCAGTGAAGGGCTCAGTTCAGTTGCATATTTTTCCATCACTAGATGTCGATTTCACACAAGCTGCTTTATTTTGTTAATGAAATCTGACCCTCATTTCTTCTCCCTCTGCATTTAACTGAGTTTAGGTCAAAACATCTAATATGCAAATGAAGAACCACAAGTCCAGCCCACTAGTGATGTGGTTTTGAAGTCATGAATAAAAATAAAAATTATTTACAGACTAGTCTGGGGCAATATATGCCTTGAAAACTGACATCCAGGATCCTGGCAGCTGATGTATGTATTTACTTAGGCTTTGACACCGCTAGGATTTATAATTTGGGGTGGGTTGGTTTTTTTGGAAAGTGACTGGTGATTTTAAGGGCCTTTATTCTGAGTGACGAAATTCAGACAAATGAAACTGGCATGTGCTCCCTGCTGTCTGAAACACTGCTTTATTTGAGCCCTGTGTAGTAAAGCTTCAAGCTGTGGAGGAACCCCCAATCACTTGTCAATTCTGTGTATCTTGGCCCCTGGACACAGTGCATGTAAGTGGATAATGGGCCAAGAGCTGTTTTTATTTAAAACTGTGGAATTCCTGCTTGATTCAACAGGAATTACACCTGTTCAGCCAAAGGCAAACTTTGGCCCAGGCACTGAAATCTAAAGATGCTGCTGCATCAGGCTTGTCCCAGAAGTGCTGCCCCTACATCAGGCCCAGCATGGAGAGGAAATATCAGAGGAGCAAGAAAATGGGAAATGTGCTCCATCTGAGCTTCTCCAGTCAGTTTGCCTGGATCCAACTCTCCTAAATATACCCACTAAACGTTCCACCATTAGATCTCTGTGATGGCATTGCTCTGTGCCAACAGAGGAGTTATAAACACTTTGCTGCTTAGAAAAAACATCTGCTGGAAAGTTTAGTAGCTTAATTGCAAAGTGTGTAGAAATGTTTAATAGAGGAGTAGGAGTGACTGTGTCTGTGTAGCACTTGGTCTATTCAATTAGCCCTGAAGGAAGATGTCTGAGAACAGAAAAACTGAGAGACTGAAAAGATTTGCCATCATTGCCATGATTAAACCCCATTCATTCTCATTTTTTCTGTGTTTTCCAGACCACCAAAACATAGAGGCAAAGTCTGAACTGTTTGAGGACTGATGCCGGTCCAGATTAGATTAATATCTACGTTACAACAGCTACTTACTGTGACTGTCAAAAGTTAGTTTTACCCCAGAGAGAAGGTACAAAGGAAACAATGGAAGGTCTTCTGTGTGAAACCCTGAAATCAGATACTAACAGGCACGCAGGGCTGTGCAGATGTAACACAATCTAACCTTTTCATGTTTAGACTAAAGCATTTTCATTTAACATTACACTTAGCGGAACAGCTTTCAACCAGCCGCAAAGGAGTGACCTGGCATGTTTTGACTATAATAAGCATTGATTCCATGCCTATAAATTTTATAGTTAACTCAATTATACTCTTTCTTTATAGGATTAAGGAAAACGTTCCATTTCAAATGGAATTTTTTTTTTAATTCTCATGACAGAGAGGAATTGAAGGGAGAAAAAAAGAAAAATGAGTGAGCAATGCTAAAATTATTAAGAAAATGCCTAGAGTATTTTCTGCTAGAATAAAAGCTGTCTAGATAGAATATCTCAGCCTGTGGAAAGATCCACGAGCACTGAAAATATTTCTGATTTCCCATAAAATGAGAAAGTCACCAGCTGTGGTCTATCAGTTCCCAGAGCAGCTAGGAGCTGACACTGAGATCTCACTGCAGATGGGCCTGTGCCATCAGACTCGGCGCTGACGGGAAGGCACGTGGTTTTCCATCAGAAATAGTAGACTGGGCTTTGGGGAGAGCTTAGTTAAATTTTCATCTCTGCCACAAGCTTCGTCTTTCATCTGACAGCATGAAATGGTCAGGCCTGGTACAGTGTTTTCATAAAGTGCCCGGTCAAATGGGACGTTCAGTCTTTGGTGGGGCTGAACACAAATCCTGATGATCTCAAATGGTAGGATTAAATGCTGTCCATGGAATGCAGTGTTCTCGATGCTTTTTGCCTGCTGAGTGGTAAAGTTGCAAAATCAAGTAGTAGGGAAAAGCTCCAAAACCCTTTGGTTGAAGATCTATGGAGGTTTTAAAGTACTTTTCAAAGCCCTTATCATGCTGCCGTTATAAAGCAGACACACTTCTAGATGTGCAGAGGATGCTCTGGTACCAAAGGCTGTTGTTAGTCAGTGGTCACAAAGCAGGGAATTGAAGCCAGAATAGAAGCTCTTCCCATTGAGGCACACCTCACTGGAGTGAAAACATCCACTTCACCATGCTGAAGGGAGATTATGAAGTGGCTTGTGACAGATATCAACAACACAAACCAGAACTCTTCAGAATCTCCAAACTCAGACAAGCTTGTATACTGCAGTAGTCTTTATTTACAAGGGCTCTGAGTGAGGGGCTGGTCCAGGAGTGCTAAAGATTACATCATACTAAGGATTCAAATCATATCCCTGGTTTACTCAAAAGCAACCAGAACACAATTTACAGGGGTGCACTCACAGCCCAATGACAGAGCAATGCCCACCAGGCTGGAGGTGGAAACCCTTGTGCCCCCTGTGCCATTGTCACCACCCAGGACACTTTGTGCCCGTGACTGAAGCAGCATCAGTGCAGTTGCACAGACCCTGCAAAGCTGTGCCAGTTCAGAGGACAGCAAAGCACCCTGGCCCAGATCAGCTCACCCCACCCTGTGAGGGATCATCTCCATCAATAAAGATCACCCAAGGAGAAGAGAGAAAAGGAGCTCTTGGCTGCTCCTTTGCACTTGCTGAAGGTCAAGGCCTGTGGTAAATGTAATCATTTTAAGTAATGAAGTGCAGTAGCTGATCAATGTGCATTAATTTATGATGTTTGAATTTATAGTTCTAGATTAATTATACTTTTTCCCCCTCCAAATTACTCTTAAGTACCTGGCAAAACAGTGCCCGAGCAAGTTTGTAAATGCAATTTTTGTAAATGCATAACCTTTAAGACCTGATGATGCAATGAGCATATATTTAAAGATGCCCTTCAAAGACATTCCTAGTTCCTTGAGCTGGAAACTGTGGTAAAGTAGTTCTGAGCAGGTGAAGATGGATTTTTTTCCTAAGGAGTTTTATTTCCCCCACAAATAGCTTGGCCTGGTTTGCCATCATTAGTAGCCTAAGATGGGGAGTGATAATGTAACATTTCCCTGATTGTTTTGGCTTTTATTTTTAGAATAGTGGCATTTATATAACAGTCTTGGTAGAGATTTAGGGTACAAAAACCCCCTAACCGAGGCTACAGCTATTAACCTCATGTGTTGTGTTTATAAAAAGCCACTTTAATACAGTGCTCTATAAAGTACGTATAAAAAGAAAAATCCATTACAACCAAGGGGATTTTCAATGAAGTATTAGCCTGGTAAGAGGGTTAACAAGGTTGGTGCTTTGCTTCCCTTCCTTTCTTTTTTTTAAACCAAGGCACAACTTAGTATAAGCAGTTCATGTGCAATTTTGGTGCCATAGATTAAATTGTGCAAGCAAAAGTACTGCAGGGGGTTTGTAAAGATATATATTCAGTACATTTATACATATAAATGAGATTATTTGCATTAGCCAAGGCAAGTATTAGACATCATAATACAGAATGCTCATTCAGAGTTCACTAATTATGGCTTCGTATCTTTAAATGAGATTATAATATGGCCAGCTTTGGATCCTGGTACAGCCTGACTGAGTTATGCTGTGACACTTGGAGGCAGCAGAAAAAGGAGCCTGGAAAAAAAGTTCACAAAACATTTCCTATCAAGTTGGGGAGAGAGACACAGAGTCTGTGTGTGTGTGTGCAGGGCAGGAGAGAAACTGGACCTTCCCCTCGTGCTCCAGAGCTGGGATTGCAGGCACTGGCAGCTGCCTGTGCAGGTGCTGAAGGTAAATAATAGCAGGCTGCACTAAACCTGCCATGAGAAATGGAGGTGGCTGCCTCCCAAACACTCCCACACTGCTCCCGGCAGAGCTGAGTTTGGCCCTGCTGGAATGCTCTCAAGGACTATCCCAGAGATTTCTGATTCAGCTGAAGATGTGGCTGGGCAGTTGTTATATTGGCCCCGGGCTCAGCAGACCTTTCCCACTTCTGGCCTTCAGATGTTTGGGCAAAGCTGTGTGAAAAAGAGGATGCAGGCTGGGCGAATATTTACTTTGTATGGGACTCTTATGGGGGTGAAATCCACATTTCCTCCTTTCCCTTAGGAGCCTCTGCTGCTCTCCCCCTCTTCCACCTTTTACAGACATTGAACACAGTCACATCCCTGGCTCCCTGAGTGACAAAGGGAGCAGGACAGTGCAGTGGAGGTGCCTGAGTTTTCCTTCTTTTCCCTATGGAGCTACAGCTTGGCATGTTCCACAAATCACAAATAGCATCACAGAATTCCATGTAACTGCAGTAAGATCTGGAATAAGAGCCTGAGGCACTGCATGCTCCCCACTGGAAGCTGCTCTACCCTATTGCTCTGGGCTGCTGCTGCTGCTGCTGCTGAACACGCTTCACCCCAGGGCTGGCTGCATTTCAGTGATGAATGAAGCCACCCTGTGTCCAACATGCCTGTTTTGTTTTAATTCTGCAGAGCTCTTTGGAATCTTCTAGGATGAAAGGCGCTGTATAAGTGTGAGATTGTTGTTTTTATTTGAATTTGGAAATAGCCTTTCTGAAAATAGTAACTAGTAGATTACATGCCAAACCAGGATGAGGCAATACCGCTTTGTACACAGAGAGGATTATTAGAAATATTTCTTTAGAATGATACCCAGAATGTGAATTACTCAACTTGCCAGGTTACTTATGAAACAGAAAAAGTTACAGAAGCACTTATGTAACATTGTTTTTTTCCAGAAAAAATAGGTGGTGATTTTTCTCCACAGTTCCATCTGCTAAATGGACTAACATCTTGCAAAAGCCCCTCACTGCTTTCCCTCCCAGAACTCTTGCAAGGGGACACATCCAAAACCATAACCATGTGTTACAAAGAGCAGTCTCAGATGGTTTAAGTAGGCAATCAGATACAAGAATTAGCTTGGACTATTTGATGGGTGAGAAAGGTCAGTTTGTTTTTAACTTCTCTGCATATAAATCATCTATGAAAAAGTTTATTTTGCAAACGTCTTCAGCAGTACAAACAAGCAATACAAAGTTCAGTGATTTGGGGGTGGGGGGCAAGTTGGCCAAAAAGGTCTGTTGATGTGCTTCATCCTTGTCACACCAGCACTCCATTCCAAGTTTGGCAACTCAGGGCAAGTTTCCACTGGGACACAATCCCAAATTACCTCCCCTCTGCCCAGCAGGGATGTGGAGAGGGTCAGTGTCAATGCAGAGAGACTCCTGCAACGCTCACCTCTTCTGGGTGCAGCAGCACTTACAGATTAACAACTGCTCCCTCTGCCTTTGGGAAGACTGACTGGAATGCTTAATATTCGGGGCTGAATTCTTCTAGAAATGTAATTATTGGTTAACACAGAAGCGAAAAGGCTTAGTCAACCCAGAGTATTGGCTTCTAGGCAAATGTATGGGAGGTCTCCAGTGCTACAAAGTCGTGTTGTGCTACTGTTCAGTCTGCTAAGAGCATGTGCAGTTTGGGGTATGGAGCTGACAGAGATCTCTTTCAGAGGGTGTATAATTCACCCCTTCTAAACAATGCTTCTTGATGCTTATTTTTTTATAGTATTTTAAAACTTACTACAGAACAACAACAACAAAGAAAGCCTCCTCCCGTGGCTCCCCAGTAAAGCTCCGAGTGGGTGTTTATGTCACTCCTTTAATGGGCATTTCTATTTTATGCCTTATTTTAAAAATGCATTTACAGATTTCTTTCTAATTAAATTTTATGTGTGACTTTACTGCTCATGAAAGTGAATGATTAATAATACTGGCTCGGGTCAGAAGTAGTGGGGTAGGCATTATGCAAACCTCCCTGCATGGCTCTGCCAGAGCATCCCAGTCTTGACCAATGTTACCCTGGAGAGAAGGGCTGGCCAGTTGTGTGAGAGTTGTGCCACATGGCATGACTTTTTCATCACATGCCACCAAGGCAGAATTCTCCCCTGGGGTATCGTGGCTGGCATGGTTGTGTTGTCTCTGCTGCAGCCATCCATGGTGCTGGCACTGGGAACAGCAGGAGAACCTGGCTGGGAGCTTTGTGCTTGGCTCCCGTGGAAGCAACGAGTAGACTCACATTCCTGGCCCTTGGAGAGGGGCTGAGACTTCAGTACCTGAGTAACTTCAAGGATGTAAATAATCTTACTGCCTCCAAGAGGAGAGTCATCTTCTTAAAGTCAAGCATGTGCTGAAGTAATTTTTTACCTGTGAAAGCCCAAAAGCAGCAGGAGCAGAAAGACAGGGGAGGTGAAAACGACAAAGCTTGAAATAAGTCATTACAAACTAGAAATCAGCATATCACTAATCTATCTATATCAAAGCATACCTTAGAAAGGCAATTAATAACCCAGCTCCCCTTGTTAGTCCTTACCTGCTATTCCTGGAGAATCCCATCTTTTCTGTGTGTTCAGGGCAGCTCACAGCACACAATGGGCCATTTATGACAACATGACCTGAAGGAACTATAGGAATAGCTCCATTTCCAGAAGTTTGTAATGCCCAGTGGGTTTCCCACCAAACCTTTCCCAGTCCTGAAATGCACATTGATTTCCAAGGCTGGAACACAATTCGGAGTTGACACTTTGGCATCTTCAGAAATCTTGTCAATACCAAAACTATGAAGTGATACCAACTCTGAAAGAAACAGATCTGAGCTTTGCTCTGGGTGATTTTTGAAAACATAATCTTGAATATCACTTGTTCTTTGACACTTTCTGTCTCACAGCAATCACCATCCCTTTTACTCATCTGGAAAGGAATCTTATCTTTACAATGACTGTCACAATAGAGCATTTCTAGAAAGCAAAACTCCCTGTGACAGCTGTTCCAGTCCTTCTCTTCCTATTTTTAGACAGTGGGCACATCCCTCAGCTGATATAATCTCAAGTAGCACTCTTAGTTAAGCATAACTTTTAAAGCATTAACCCCAATGCTTTAAACATTTTTTTTTCAAATACACTTTAAACTGGGACAGTCTTTAGCTTATTTCCTTTACATGCCTCTTACAATTTTATAGAATAGGCCCTCTCTTCACCACATATTTTCTATTAGTGTTTCCAACCCTTTTATTTCTTATCGTTTATGCCTGAAGGCTGGGCTTTGGGATTTGCATGAAGACACTAGAATAGTAATTTTCAAGTTTTATATCTAAAAATACATTTTTCAGTACTGTGGTTATGAAGTTTGGACATGTTTCTTAGAACAAGAAGGCAAACAGAGGTCAACAAATATTTACAAACTGTCATAAGAGTTTATTTGTTTTCTAAAAAAACATAATTCTGAGTCTGCTGCATCATTTCTTCAAACACTTTGTAATGTTGTAATAGATATAAATTAGCATCAGGAGGCAAAAAGGGCTCTGGACAGAATGAAATGATGCTACAGTTATATGAAGAGTAATTAACTGCAATGTGTAAATAATGCCTGTGCTGCTTGACCAGAATTAGCCAAACCTCACACAACTCATCTGATAATGCTATTTGTGAGTTTAATTTTTCTCCCAGAGAGAGTTCTGGTTGTCCAGAAGAGTCTAATGAAAAGTCTAATGCAAAGACTAATGACACTCAATAGATTATTTCATGTAATGCTGGTTAATACTGTGGGGTGAGAGCAAGGGCGGCTGCTGGGAAGTTTTTAGCAAACAGTAGTTGATCCAATAATATTGGAATAATTGATAGTTGTTCCCTGGACGCCAGAATCAATGCTGGAATCAGCTCCTGCAGGGTCATAATCTGTAACAGGATTTAGGTATGGACCACACCAACACTTCTAAAACTGAACAGAAACTCTTGCAAGATGTCACTGGACCCCTGGTACATTCTGGGATGTACCTGAAATGCTGGTTGAACATCTTGTGGAAAACTGATTAAGTAAAAAAAAACTTGATTGATCATGCACTAGGTTTTGTTTCCTGGTGAAAATCGTGCTGTCTGCACTGAACTGCAAGCACACTTGTTGCAGAACCCATAAAGAACCTTCCATCACTCCTTTCACTGCTGTAAATCCAACTTAAAGCCTGGTAAATGAGGGAGAATCTTCACAAAAGAATTTACCATTCGCTCTTTGGGAAAGTGCAAAGAGTGACCATCAGATAGGACTGTGCAGAGAAAATATTTACCTGCAGCAGCATTGATGTCTCAGTAACTGTGAAGAGCATTTTCCAGTGAATAGTCAATGTTTGGCTTAAACTCAAGTGGCCCAACACCTAATTCAAGTCGGCAGGTTTTGTTGACCCACAGACCTAATTATTTACACTCTCCAAGTATTGTGACCTTTCAGAAGCCTATTTCAGAGTGAAGTAAATGGATACATGCCAGTTTACACCAGCTGTGGAACCAGTTCCTAGTTTTACACCCTGTTCTTAAACATTCTGAGTCCAAAGCGAATTGCAAGGATTCACAGAATTTAAATAATTTCTGGATGTGCTTCTGCATCCCTCCCCAAGACAGCTTGTCCCCTTTCCTGCTCTGTGAGCTTCAGAAATATCTTCAGCACAACAGTTCATGCCTCAGAAAGGCAGTCACTGCTGTTTGAGTAATTCCTGTCTACATACAGCATTTTTTATCAAGGCCTAGTCTGCTGCTGGTCAACACTGGTGAAAATCAGGAGGAATGTCAACCCCCTGGCCACAAAAAAAATGGGACTCTTTGCTAAAGACCTCACCTAAGGAAGAAAGAGGTGGGAGTGAGGAATACATCAGCACAGAGCAAGTAAATCATAAAGCCAGAAATAGCACTTATGTTTTCTGACATTCTCTTAGCACCCTGTCCACAGGTGTGATTAGGGGCCTGAATTAAGTTGTAAGCTAAATCCATGGGAACTCAGCATAGAAGAGCTAGCCAGAATATCAGGAACTAAACGCGGTTGTTGGAATTTGAAGGGCTCTTTTGCCAAGTTCACAGAGCACTTTTGGAGACCTTTGAATGTAGAGCACTTAACTGTGAGTCTGGCTCCAGCCTCTAGACAGAGAAAACTCCATTTTATCCCTTGAGCAACCCAGCAGCTACAGTGAAAAACTCTGGAGAAATACCTGGATATCAGTGCAAAGAACTGCAGCTGTCCAACACACAGCAACTGGAAGTGTTAGAGAGCTCTGTGTTGGTGACCTTGTTGCAAAAAGTCATCAGATTCTGGTCAGATTCTCTGCACTGAGATTTCTTAACAAACACAGATGTTACACTGTATAGGAAAGACTAGACAATATATAAACATTCTTATTCTTTTAAAGTCATATTTTTATCTGTTAGCTTTAAACTCACAACTATGTATATGAGGAATTGGGTGTGCCAGTCCCATTAACAATAATGGGAGCAGAGAGCTTAATTCTCCACATACTATGCTGAAAATGTCCCCCCTTAAGAATATTGTGTATGTAATTGATTTGGGCTATTTGTTTGAACTTGCCAAATGGATTTCTTAAATATTTGTAGCTAGTTTTGAAAGCACTCCCATCCTCAACCAGACACACACGTTATTAAAGGATTTGATTTGACATTTAACAATTTTGTATATTAATATTCCCCACTTTTTCCTAGATCAACATAATCCTCCTAAATCCCAGCATCAACAGTCATTACACCAAAAGAACAAGATGTTGCTGGTGTCGCTGCGTTCCAGTATTGAATTCTGTAGGAGCTTGGCTGATCTGGACAGATTTATATTCTGCTATTTCCTGAGCTGTGAGCAGGACCTTGCAGGTTCAGCTCTTTGAAAACATTCACATAAACAATCTCAGTTCATTGCTTTGAAGGAAATAGATTCAGTGTTATCTGCCAGAGTGGTGATATTCTGTGACACAGAAAGATATCTTTTCGCTCTCAGTCCTGGCTAGATAAGACTAAACCCTGGGTACCAGACTGGTACATGATGGAGATCTGTTCTCAGATATAGTGAGGATTCATGTAATTTTGAGCTGCTCTGGATTTCAGCTGTTTCAGAAGAGAATGACAGCAAGAAGCTTAGTTTCAGTTGATGTAATGATTGATAGTTCTTCCCACAGACAATGTGAATTGCAAACCAAAGTGTTCAATGGTGGGGCTTTTTTTGTCCCAGCTTTTCCTAGGACTTTTGCTGTGATAGGTCTTCATTCTATCTCACACCACTAAAGTGCTTTTCCTGTCATCTCATTCTATGATCTCAAGCTATAAACTATGTTTTGCTGTCCTGCCTCAGACGAGTATTGCATCACTCAACAGATAATTCCATTGCAATGAATTGGGCTACTCAGAAAATTTACCCTTCAGCTTCAGATCTGGGTGTGATGGAATGAAGAGGAGTCACTCATCAAGTGATTTCCTTATTCCAGTAGGTAAAATGATGAAAGAATGTTGGCTCTAATTTTAAAATCAGTAGCCAAAATGGCAAGGTCAGCATAGCAGGATGATGCTGTAATTTGCTGCTGGTGTAAACCAGCAGTAAGTTTCTACCCCAAACCCAAGAAAAAGTAATGAAAGAACAGTGACTCAGAGTGTGTCTGTGAGTCACAAACACCCTGGGGATTATCTGCAAGGCAGTGCAATTACCCTTGTCCCCTTGTTGGAGGCTGTGCCTGAAGGTGCAATACACCCCATGATGAACTGTGATGTGAGCTGTGACTGGGGTTATATTGACTGAGGTGAAGGTGAATCCCAAAGTCTGGATGTTGAGTGTAAATAGTGCAAGTCAGCCTCTAGCAGAGGATGCTTCTGAAACTTTCTGTGGAAGAGGCTTAACTCCTTTCTGTTGTTGCTGTTGTTTCTGTTTTGGGGTTTTTTTGGTTTTTTAACTCTTGTCTGACACACTTCAAACCCAGGCTGAGGAGCTTGGAATAGGTTAATTTGGATACAGCTGAGTGTCAGCTACAGCAGAAACCCCTAATGAGGGAATGCAGAGCTATGTTTAGTGCCATCCATTTACTGGCAGTGGTTTGTTCCAGGGTATCAGCCTTATGTTGACACAGTGGTGCTTTACAGGTCTGGTTTCATCTCTCCAGGCTGTATCTATGGAAAATGGAAGAGAACAGCTGTCAGTGTAGAGAAAGGTCTGTCTGCCCATCCCTTGCCTTGGTCCTACTGCTCTGTACACCACACTGAGCACCTGGGGAGGTATTTCTGACCCCTTTTGCCTTTAGGTGTTAGTCCTGACTTGAGACATCTGGGACCTCCTAAAGCTCACTCATCATATAAACAGGCAGTAACTAAGAATATACCTCTTCTTTTATATACCTCTTTTTTTTTTTTACTATTCTGTACTACTTTTCACATTTTTGTTATGATTCATGGAAAGATCTCAAGTCTATGATTCACAGATTTTAAACATCACCAGTGCTGTGACCTTTATTTCCTAATGTGCTGACAGAAGTTGTGGTCTTGGTTACATTTTGTAGTTTCCCGCTATTAAAACGTCTTGAGAGAAGTTGTGGTTGGTGTTGTTATGTAAAAAAGGACTCTCACAGTTAAGATGACGAAGAGTGTTGCTAATTTGCTGGGTTCAGCAGCACTGAAGGGCTGCATTAGCAGCACAGGCATTGAATTTTCTAAGGCTGCTTAGGACAAGCAATCCAAGTCTCAGTAAGCATCTCAACCTTTTTTTCTGCTTTCAAAGCCAATTAATTATTAGAGAGAAATGGAGTGAGTGTTCTCTAGATGGTCAACAATATGTTATGCTTTTAACAAAAGAAAGAGATTTTTTGAGTCAAAATTCTTGCTGGTAGTGTTGGGTTCTATCTGTTAATGTTGGAACCCCGGGGATCCCGAAAGGAATGGAAGTGGAAATCTGTGGAGGTGACATTCAGTGATATTGTCATATTCCACTCCACCCTCTCCAGGTTAAGATGCAGAATTGCAGTCTGAAAGGAAATTATTTCCCCTCCACAGCCTTAAACTTTTCATCTGGGCTTGCATATTTGACTTACAAAAAACGTTGAATAAGTCAAGAAAAGAGAGAACTCTGACAAAGGAAGCTCATAGGAGAAAATCTCTCTTGTCCTAATTTGTTCCTGGTGCTCTGACACCCAACACAAAGCACAGTCCCACCCCAGGAAGGACAGACACCTTGCCCAGAGTGCTGAAGAGGTCAGGCCCACTGTGTGAAAAGGGGGTGAGTAGAGCAGCAATGCTGATCTTTGTGCTTTTGATCAATGGGATTTTCATGTCCCTAAAAACAGTACATATCCCTTTATTATATGTCAACAGCCTGCAGCTTAACTCTCTCAGCTCCACTGAGTTCTGTGCATGTTCCATAAATATGAATCATATAGTGAACTTAAAAAAAAAAAAGAGGGCTGATTTATGCTTATTTATTCTGTACAACTACAAACATCTGTGTAGAAAATAAATATGGACACTGAAGAAAAAAAACACTTCACCATTTTTCCTCCAGCACCCCCCTCATTTTGAAACCTTACAAAGGCAAGCCATGTGGTCAACATCTGGAATGTATGTGGGAATTATTCAAATGAGCCTTAGTGGTAGTTGCCTTGTGCCAGGCTCCTGAAGTGGCAAGGAGGAGTGACAGCCACCACACTGTGTACATGCTGCAGTCTTGTGCACCACATCCACATTCCAGTCATCTTCTTGCTGGGTTTGTCACTGGTGGCCAACAGGCCTGGTGGAACATAACTCCACCTAATCCGTGTCAAGTATATTTTGCATGTGTATGGCCACGTCTATTCCAGGATCTCAGTGCTTCACAGTGCCCCATCTTTGGGAGGGAGGGAGGGAATGGGAGTTGTTGCTGGTTTTAGTTTGGCAGGATAATGTTGAGCTACCTGAGCAACATGCCAGGCAGAGGGAGGTCTGTCACATCCATCCTTGCAACTACTGAACCCCCCATCCAGCCTGGGGGGAAACAAGCATTCTTGGGTGAGCTGAAGCCTGTGCTGGAGCATACAAATTAATGCTGTTCATAAACTGAATTTGGTGGATCAGCACTAGGAAAGAACATGGGCCACTGCAGAGACACAGTCCAGTGAGTGCTGCATCTCCCCAGCCTGGGAGGTCATGGCACTGAAGGTGAATGGCCATCAGGTAAAGTCTGCAGCCTTGTGCTTGGGCTGGGGGCTCAGGCCCTGCTTGCCCAAAGTGCACAGCACAGGCTCCAGTCTGCCCTTCACCTGGGTAGCCAAATTTGTAACACCCCACCATGCTCTGGTTGGCTTCCCTGAACCTGAATATGTAGTTGTGACTATATGTATCTAAAACACTGCTTTTAACATCAGATACTGTGGGGTTTGATTTTCTTTTCCCATGACTGAGAGTCAGTGCCCATACTTAGGGAAGACTTTATCTTCTTTGCCACTCAGTGAAGAATCACAGAAAACACCCTGGAACTAAGCAGACTTTGTCTCCTGACCTGACAAATCTTGTTCCTTTTCTTCCCAGGTAGCCAAGCATCTTATAATTCGAAGCTGGATCGTGACTGCCTTATTCACACCAGCGGCTCATTCCATCGGTCATCCCGCTTACGCTGGTGCCGGGCTAACACTCTCCCTGTTACCTTCGGTGGGAACCGGCGTGTGTGAGTACCCACAGCCCGAGGTGCAGCGATCCCTTCGGAGCTCAGCAGTGCCCGAGACACTGTGCTTTGATCAGCGGAGCTTACAGGGCTGCCAAGAGGCGTCGGGACCGTCCCGCCGTCCCGATCGCAGCGGGAGCGGAGCCGGGAGCGGGGCAGGAGGAGAACGCGCGGTGTTCCCGCATCTCCGTGGGCTCCCATCCCTGCAGCGTCTCCCTGGGCTCCCATCCCCGCAGCATCTCCCTGGGCTCCAGTCCCCGCAGCATCTCCCTGGGCTCCCATCCCCGCAGCAGCTCGAAACCCTCTGACAGCGCCGCTGTTCCGCGGGCAGGAGGCGATGGGGCGGCGGTGGCGAGCCCGGGCCAAGCCGAGCTAAACCGAATTCAGCTAAACCGAATTCGGCTAAACCGAGCTAATCGGAGCCGAGCCGGGCCGCCGGTGCCCTCTAGCGGTGCCGGCCCCGCGGACCCGGTCCCGGCTGGAGCGGAGCCGCTCCCGGTGCTTCCAGCTGAGCATCTGCACACACCGAGACCCCGGGTGTTCACACGGTGGCCCCGGGTGTTCACACACTGACCCCGGGTGTTCACACGATGGCCCCGGGTGTTCACATGGTGGCCCCGGGTGTTCACACGGTGGCCCCGATGCACCATCCGCGAGTGCCGGGGCTCTCCGTGAGGATCGCTGGGCAATGTGCGAGAGCAGCACTTGGGAATGGCAACATTTCTCGTTATTGGTAGGGCTGGTCGCAAATGTTCTGCCAAAACTGTTTTTCGGCAAAAACTCAATATCCAAAAGCTCCCCCTCCATCTTTTTCACAGTGGAGATATGCTTCTGCAGAGTCTTCCTCGAGCACAAATCAACAAAATTTTAAACTACTGTCTACTCAGTTTTTGTGGTAATTATTAATAATTATCATTTTTTTTAATACGAAGTTTGCATTTCTGCAGCAGAGGAGGAGTCATTTTCCATACAGGTCTATGAATTAACTCTCATAAAACCCCAGCCAGCAGCTCGAGCATAGTTTTCTTTTTATGGATGAGAAGCCGAGAAGCAAAGAGGTTAAGTGATTTGGCTCCAATCCCTACAGGCACCATTAAAAGCTCCTGGCTCCCAGTTCTGTGATCAGAATGTTAGATCGCATGACATATCTTTGTGAGGCAGTTAAATGCTTTCAGACTCCCTTGGATTTCAGCGGGAGAATCAGCCAGTCTACGGAGAACAAAAAGAGTGATGGAGCAGCCTCGCCTCGGCTCTCACAGCGTGTCCTCAGCAGAACTGGAGACAGGCCTGTTGACTCATAGTCCTGTGCATGACACATCACACAACATGGCTCATCAGACAGAAAACTGGCACTTTCTCTGGCCCACCAGAACAGATCTTGTACCTTAAGATGGAACAGTGGTCGCTGTTCCATGGACAACGGTATTTGTCCTGGATCTGAAATCTAGTCAATACCCAGAACTGAAAACTGGAACTGTTGAGTCTGAATGATGATGGTACAGCATCAAACCATCAGCCCCAAAATAGTGATGGGCAGAGACAAGGTAGAAATAAAAGACTAGATACACTGGCAAGGTGATTGAGGGTGTCATGTTAGTCTTTTCTTGAAGAGCTGAAGTGCCTAAGCTGTATTTCCAGATTTGGTACTTTCATAATGTCAAAAAATGATTAAATCATAAATCACATTCCAACCCAAGCCATCTATGTTTTCCTTATACCTCAGTTTTCATATGTGCTTATACAGTGTTTCCAAACTGTGTGAGGGAGCAAGGTCTTACTTAAAGGAATGGTATTTAGCTGGGCAGAAGCTAAATAAAATAAATAAATTAGCAAACAAACCAACCATGCTGGGTTTTTGTGTATTCTCCATAAATACAAGATTACCTCGCACCTGCACTCAGACATTTTGAAAACTGAATCATTTTGTATATTGACTGAGTATTTCACTGAGAGCAGCCAGGATGGAACATCTTACTTAAGTTCTTTTGCACACTGGAAAACACAACATTTGTTCCTGGGGGATTCAGATCTTCTCACTCAAGCTACTGTGTGCGTGTTAATATTTTACATTGAAGTTTTATTATCTTCATTCACAATTTCTCTCTTTTAGAACTTTTTACTTCTTCCCTTGCCATTTTTCTTTTATTCTGAACCAGTGTCTTGATGAACCAGATTGAGGAACTTGACTATGGGTTCAGAATAATTCATGATCTTGCAGAAGCTGCTCAAGAAGCCCTGCATTAAGTTCAAAAGCCATTGACCAGATTAAATGTTCAGAATTAAATCTTTTATCACAGGATCCAGGACAATTCTTCACCTTTTCCACTTCAGAAATGATTGTTTCAAAAATACAGTTCCAGAAATCTTAGTGATTTATTTTTTATTCAGAATAATTGGTTAAGGAGTCCTTACAAACTGAATACCAGCAGGTTTTTATGAGCAATCTGATATATATTTTTGCTGTTCCTTAGCCAGTTGTGTATTTGATAAATATCACTGAATAGTCTAAATTTCAGGGGGAACAAATCCATGCCTTCTTTTTCCCTCACAAAACTTCCAATGTCGTTTTTCTTTGAACTCCAATTTCTGTTTCTTCCCCAGCAGGTGTTCCTTGTTTGGGGCCCTGTGGGCACCAATGACCTGAACTGTCCTCACCTGTGGCCTCCCCAGGCTCCACCCCTGGCTCCAGGAGCTCTATTTAAGCTCAGCTCTGGCCTTTGAGCTCTTGTTTGGTTGAGGGTGATAAAGTGTCTTTTTGCAGCTCTATCATGACTCTGTTTGGCTGTGGATCCTAATAATAAGGCTTTGCCATGGGGACTTTTTTTCCCTGCTTGGTGTTGGACTTGCTTTATTGCCATGGACTTGCCTGGCAGGCACAGGACCCTGGTTCCTGTCACCAAAGCTGATCCTGATGTGACTTCTCAGCTTGACCTCGTCACCAGAGACTCCTGTGATGTGGACACTTGGCTGAAGCTGGTGCCCTGCTCACCTTGCTCAGGTACTGTGGGACAGGGCAGTGGCTCCACATCCCTCGTGGAACAGCCAGCCCGGTTATTCCAAACACATGGAAGCTCCTGTTCATCTGGCTGTTTGACTGTACAGTCCTTCTTCCTTGATGGTGGGGAGATATGAAGTGTGGGCTACTGGTGCTAGTCTTGTTCTTTTCCCTCTCTGATTGAAATAGTTTGAATGTTTAGAGTTAAACATATATAAATAGGGGATTTAAAGACCTACACTGAAAAAGTATTTAGTACTCTAGAAATTAAACTGACTTCTTGAACCTGTGATTCCCTACCCAGCAAATCAAATGTAAATCTTTTTTTAATATATATTCATTTCATTTGGAAAAGGGGCCTTTCAGTAATTCAGTCTTTGTGCTCCTCTTCTGCTCTCTTAAGGAGTATCCAGGTAAATTGGTTCCTCTTAGTCCCTGGTATTTCTGCTGAATTTACAGAATTCATGTTGCTGACACCTATTTTGCCTCTCATGTGAGAGGCTTGTGTAGTTTTATTCTACTGAGAATACTTTTATGAAGTCAGTTCAAATTTTGTAATCTATAGTTAAAATCTGTCTATTTGGTAACTGAGGCAGCAGGTGAACATCTTGGTCTGGATACACTTGTAGATGAACCTCAGACTGGTGTCTAACCATCCACTTAGTGATGTTTAGGCAGTATAATTAATATGTATCCTATATATTGTGTAGTACTTTCCGGAAAAGCCCATGTCATTGCTTTTGTTTTCTTAAAAATTAACATAGTCAGTGAAGAAATGTAGTTTTCTGTCTCAGACTAAGGAAAGAGGCACTTGGAGTCACAGCAGTATGAAGTGGTGAGATGGTGGCTGTTAGGGGAGAATAACATGTCATGTACTGGTGTCCCTCACTGAAATACTCCACAAACATTAGTCCTCATAATCCCTCCTTCAAAGACACACAGAGACAGAATTAGTTTAAAATAGCCTATGCTGTGCCTTGTCCAAGAGCCTGTATTAAGTCACTGGCAGATGCAACAGGAACTTCTGTTACTGTGCACCCAGTTCCCCCTCTGGCACAGTGACATTGTCCTGGGCAGGTGCTGCCAGCTTGAACTGGGAACCTTCATACTGGGAGGAACTGGGGGAAAGACCTAAACTGTGAACTGGTGGCCTAGATTGTTTCTGTTTTTTGATATATGATTTCTTCAGTCCCCTAAAAAAAATTAGTCCTGCCATCTCAAACCACCACAAATGGAAGGAAAATGATATTTAGTGTATTTGAGGGAGAGGGCAATGAGGAGCACTGCTCCAAAACATTGCTTCAGAAGCTTCGTGAGGGTTGGAGCTCTGGAGTGAGGAAAAGGCAATTCATCTAGATTTTCAACTTCCATTTTTAAAGCATGCTTTATCATAATTTGTTATTGCTGAGGTCTAAAAAGGAGCTGTGTAAGTGGCCAGTACTTTTTCTGGTATAAACTGCTGAAATTCCCTGTAACCTGAGCAGTCTCACATTGACTGGCATGGGCTGGGCATGGTCTCTCTGGAATTCAGTGGAGCTCCACTTGCATCAAAAGCAGTTTTGGTTGGAGATGCACTCTGATTTGTGTTTGAGGTGCCTGGCAACATGGTAATGAGCAGCTTTATAAATAACTTTGTATTATTATCTTTATGTCTTAGTGCTTGTATTGTTATTTTTATGGTACTGTAATGTTTATTATGGCTGTTTTATGGTGTAATTTGATTAGTATGTTACCCTAATATTGCATGGAAAAGGGGAGGGCATTCTTGTCATACTTCTGAACACTACCCCTTCTGTTTTCATCTGAGGAACCCAAAGCCCTTTGGTGATCATTAATTGTCCCACACCATATAAGTAAACTCAAGCACAGAGAACTTAAACGATTCTCCCAAGCCCACACAACAAGTCAGTGGCAAAGCTGAGAGCTAGACCTCAAGAGCCTGAGTTCCTGATGTCTGTGTTAACCACTAGAAAACATTCCCATCACAGGAACAGCAGGTATAATAGAAATGAAGATTGCCATGCAGCAGTTCTTTTAAGTCAGTTGTAATGAGAAAGCTCAATGTTTTATAAACTCATTGGGTTTCCTGTTTAGGACTTGATCAAACCATAAACTGCTCGTTTAAATAAGCTCCAAAAACAAAATGTACTGGAAAGCTGAGGAGCAAGGAGACAACATCTAACAGCAAACTTATGTTTATTGCTCATTTGCTTGCCTTGCTGGGATGATGCCGTGTACTTAGATTAAATATGCAGAGCCAAATTTATCCCTAGGGTGTAGTTTTGTTGGACTCTGAATGACACCAGGGTGAATTTGGCACATTTACACTCAAAATTATTACGGGTTTTGCGAATATTTGGAATGGTGTCAAAATGTTGTGGGTTAAATTCTGTTCTCAGTTGCACCAGTGCTAACACAGGTTAACCCCGTTCTGATCTGGTGCTGGATTTACAGCAATGTAATTCCACTGGCCCAGTGTTCAGCTGGTGTGAATTAGTTTATCTGCACTGGAATGCAGGCAGCTCAGCTGCTTTACACCAGCTAAGAATCTGACCCATATTTAAACAGAATTACTCCTAAAATACACAATAGCAAATGCAATGTGAATTAGGTCCGCTGTGCCCCTAATTTGCTCAGGGGAAGCACAGATGAAGCTGGTTCTGCAGCTCTGCTGTGCAACAGCCCAAACTGGTGTCACAAACCTGAACCTGACCCCCATCCCCTCTCCTGATGCTTTATAAGTTTTAAAATAACACTGCAGCGTTACACATGCTGCTTGTGTGTAAATCATCCCAAACTGCTGCAAATCATTGTCTGCTCTCCTGTTTCAAAGCAGAGATTGGGAAGTGCTTGGTGATATTTGGGCTCAGCTCAGATATTCCAAAGCTTGGATGGATGGATTGTTTTGATTCTTTCTTTGAACTCCTTTCCCACCCCTGCTAAAAGAAACCGACAGATCCACTCAGTGCAGCGACAGACAAGTTGGAGACAACGCGCCACTGCCCTCCCCAGTACCACCCCCACATGCCAAATTTGCAGACATCTGCGAGCTGGAGCCCAGTGCTGGGCAGTAAAGAAGGGCTGGTATTCCCGGGATGTACTACCTTTAGCAGGCACAAATGACTGGAATTAACCTCTCTTCTATGGGCCTTAACTTGGTTTACGACTGGGGGTCTTTTGTTTTATACCACTATACGGAGGTGCCTTTGCCATGCTAAAGATTTAACTAAATTATAATGAATGATCCTCACCAGCACTGTGCCCCTAATTAGAACAAGTCGCACAGACATATTGTCTCCTTGATTTCCTCTGTTACATTTCTCTCACTCTCTTTCTCTGCCTGGGACACATGGGTCCCATTAAACATTTTAGCATTTAATGTGGTTCCCTTAAATGACTTCTCAAGTTTTCAAGTTCCATTTAGAATTGTATGTTACTCTCCTGACTGTGGTTTTGATTTTGTTATGTTTCATGCGTTTAGCCAAAGCAACTGCTCTTCTCCCCCCTCTAGTGGGGAGCAGCTTGGGTCTGTGGAAGTTGTGTGTGTATTGTCTACCTGTACATTTTGTAGACATCCATACAAATCTTTACATTTATATATAAAATGAGATTGGGGGAAATAGCTCCTAATGATTAATTAATACAAGCATGGTGGTTGTGTGGTGTTCTTTCAATGCAGTTGAATTTTTTAGTGAAAGTGAGGCACTTGTTAGTTTAGTATCATTATATTTCTATCACGATCTCTTTGCAAGTGGTTCTGTAATACACAGAGCTTCCTATTATCTTTACATATTTCCAGCCCAAATAGAAATGACTGTCACAAAGCTGTTATAGCATGTGGGGCTATGTACAATGTGTATTAATGCCATTGAGGATCCCTGTTGTACGGCTGGAGTGCTGAAGGACAGAGACTTTGGTGTTGACTGCATTGTCTGTAATGTACTTCCTCAGTAACTGCTACAATGAGAATTCCAAATTGTTCTTTCCAAGAGTATCAAGTCAAGTTCAAGGTCTGGACCCTAATCCTCAAGGTATTTTGTGGCCTGGGCCCAAGGTGTCTCGTAAAGCTTGTCTGTGCTTGTCTTAAAGATTGTCTGTACCACTGTTGTTATCCTGTTTCAGATCTGTGCCTGGATAATTATTTTGGAATAAGAATGTCTGATTTCCCCCACTTTCTCTGTTTAGCTAATGCTCCTCTGAAAGTGGTACATGCCTATTTAAAGGAAAAGGGTATCCTTAATCCAAGATAAGCATCTCTTTCCAAATACTGTCATTAACAGTAAAGAATACTATAATAGCATAACTTTGCAGTGTACTTATCAGAGGTAAGATTTATTTAAAAGAAAAGGCCTTTCCATAGTCAGAAGGGAAATCTGTTACCAAAGTGAGCAGTAAACTGGATTTTTGGGCTCCTGGTTATGTAAGTGGCATTATGTTAAGGACCTGTGTCTGTAAAGCTGTTGACTTTCTCAGCCCCAGACTGACACTGGTTGCTGTGTTAGGACAGTGAATCCAGAAGCTTATTCCTCCCTGTTAAAGGCATTAATTCCTTGGTTCTGATACTGTTGTTGTAGTAGTTTAATGTTGTATCTTGACATGCTGGAACAGAAACATACGACGTAATTTCAATGACAATGTCTCGCTGCTCAGATCCCTCAGATGTGAAATCAGCTAAGATTTAATTATGGCGACTCCCCAACACTGCTTGTTCTTTAGATAATTCTTAAAAGTTTCCGTGATGTATTGGCTTCCAGGGTTAAGCCACAAGAAGCTTGAAATTTATCTCTGGCGCTGAGATTTAGGTTTCATTAGCAGTTAAGCCTTCGTCTGGAGTGCTGATGTGTCCTGCAACGGGGAACTTGGCTTGTTAGGAACATTAGCAGATTTGTGAGTCCTCAAACACGTCCACGGATAATTGTGCTTCAACCTTGTGTTCTTTATTATAATCCGCTGTCTGATAATGGGTGACAGGGGAGATAAGGGAAGGAAACGTGCCAGGAAGATTTCATTCAGTCTTGCACACTCTGCCTGCAGCTGCTGTTTCCTCGGAGGTGATGCCTGACTTGGCATCTTCTGCTTAAAAGCAGAGAAGGCCAGGATTGATGGCAGGCTCTTTAATGCCTTTCTTAGCAGCCCCTCGTGGAGACTTTCACATTCCTGCAAAGAGATATCACAGGTCTAGGAGCTGCTTTCTGGAATCATTCTTCTTGCAGTAGTGCAAATGGGCAGCTTTTGTTTCTGTTGCTGTTTAAATAGTTCTTTGAATTTTTTTTGACGGAGCAGTTTTCTGCTGATCAATGCAGTTTTGCTAAAATTGAAATGTTACTCCAGGGAGGGTATCAATTTTGGCAAAATTTTCCATACAATTGCACTAGTATATTTCATTATTGCTACAGGATTGTAATTAAAATGTTTACCTAATTCTAAATCTTGGAAGGTGTTAGAAATCCTGATTTTTTGGGAAAATCTGACATTTCAGTTGAGAATGAAAACTTCTAAATACTGAAATTTCCCATTAAAAGAAATTCTGGTTTCTGAATAGTTCCTGTAGTAAGTGCAGATATTAATTTCTCTAGATGATCTTTTAGTTTTGCATAGTCTTGCAGCCTTCGGAAAAAACTTATATTGCACGAGATCAGTTCCCAAGAAAAGATTGTGATCAATATTTGCCTTTCTAAACCATGGAGTAGCATTTCTTCATCTTCCCAGAAAGGTAGCCCTGTTTGCTGTTGCCCTTTTCTCACAATACCAAGTATTTCACTATTTTAATATCTCATGACTGCTACTACTGTCTTTGGAATATATTATAATTGAGTTTATGAATTAAAAAAGGTGACAGAAACTAATATCCAGACTCTGACTCTTACCCAGCTTTGGCTCTGAGTGACTTGCTCTATCACAGTCCTTGGGTGAGGAATTAAGTCTTCATTTCCCTTGAGCTTTTTGTGATGACTTTCTAGTCGCCAGAGAACTCTGTGCCTCTCACCAGCAGCAGCCTGTGCTGAAAAATCCTGACTCATGTAATTCAAAGGGTTAAAAATCAAGGAGGCAAAGCACCACCAACAAAATGCCATGCCTTTGATTTAATAAAGAGATAATCCTCTTTCTATTAGCTACGATAATAATGACTCACCAGTAGTAAATGAAGGAATACACACAGAATGACATCATGTGAACAGCACAGTGTCTGTGGGACTTAAAATGAAGAGGATTATTCCAATATATCAGTTCTGAGCCTAAAACTGGCAAGGATGGATCTGGAGTAAAATTTAACATAAGAAATGTTTATTGAAGCACTAACATGAGAAAGGAATTATATAACTGAAGTTATTAAAAACAATAAGCTCCTATTTCAAAAGCTTTAATTTCAGTAGAATAATATACACCCAGATCGACATAAGGCTGTAATTCTATTGAGTCATTCCAATGACATCAGGAACCACAAGAGGGGATGTGCCGTGGCTTATTGATGTCTGCAAACCACACCCCATGCCCTGGATGGAATTACAGCCTCCATCTTTCCATCTTACACTGGAGACCCGAGTCTCATCTGGCTCTTCATGCAGTCAGGAGAGTTGGTCTGGGCTGACACTGATGGAAAGAAGAGTTGCAGCACTGATGGAGCACAGACCTCCTGTTTCTAGATAGCCCACCAATGTCTAGATGCCTTGCTTTGTGACAGCAAGAGCTTCCAAGTCCTTTCTATGGATCAGAGATTATTTAAAACAAATTATACACCATAGCAAATTAGCATTTTATTTAGAAGGTCTTCATCTGATTTTTAGAGATAAAGGGTTTGCTTATGTTGATTTTGTGGGACAGGATTGTCCCTGCTCACCAATTTTTCTATCAGAAAGAGCAGATGGTATCACTTGTGTATTCTGCAGAGAATTGATCTGGATTACCAGTTAAACTTTACCCATACTAGGCTTAGATTGAATGTTTTACTATAACAAGTAGGGAAACACCACTGAGATCTAATGGGCCTAAGCTCCTTCTATTTACTCTTCTTATATTTGGATACGAAATCCTGAATATCTATTTCTGGTAAACTGAATTCCAGTGTGGAACAAAAGAGGAATAACTCAGAGGTCAATGAGATTCACAGTGGTGCCACTAAGGGACAGGTCCTGTTGTCAGCAGCAGTGCTGGGGGGAGGAACCACCCTGCTCCATTATTCACAGGGTGCTGACAGGGAATCTTTTATGAGGAGTTGGAAATATTCTGGAATCTGCTCCCTACCCTAGTCCAAGGGAGCCCAGATTTGGTGGCTTTCCAGGCATGTTGCAAAAGACATTCATTGTCAGATATCTGGAGACAGGGAGGACGTGGCCCTGCTCCCCTGCCCTGTGAGAGGGGGTTGAGATGTCTGGTTATTGTGTCTGTGCTGAAACACCAACAACTTCATCACCTGAAAGCTAAATAGAAAATATATACAGACTAGATTAGGGAAACTAAGCAAGAGGGAATTCTACCTATGGCTTGGTGAAGAAGGAATTGTATATAAAACAAGAGTCCCGAGTGTTTTCCTTGTGTTTTTCTTGTTTTCCCCACCCATCTCTCCTTCTCATTGAATGTAGAAATATTTTGTTATGGTTCAAAGAGCTGATTTCTTGTTTTGGATGTTTTTGGTTAACAAGTTTCTAAATGCCTGATTGCTCACTCCACTCTACTGCTGCAGATTGCATGAGAAAGGCAATTACTAGATGAAGCTGCATGAGTAAAAAGGTGGATAACTAAATGAACAGGGAAGGTGATGTTTTGGAGCAGGGCTATAAAACTTCTAAGTAGGGTCATTTTTCTAATTATAGGATGGTGAGGCTGAAGACTCCAGTGCCCAGGCAAAGGATGAAAAAAAGTATCCAACTGAATAAATAAATCTTTTAAAGAAAAAGATAGTTGTCTGCCAAGAAACCTAATATGAAATGTTGAGAGTGCAGTTCTGAAAAAGATTTAATTGGAGATATACTCCTAAGAATATGTAAATAGTCTTTCCGTTTCTTAACTAAAAGGAGAAACAGATGCCAGTTCTAAGATCAAATATGAAAAGTACTGAGGCCTCTAAATGTCACTTTAAAAAGTATATAATTAGATGCTTATCTTGCTAAGAGGTTGGCCAGTAGTTTTTCAGTGAAAGGTATAAACTCTTTGGATATATTTTACAGCAAATGGTTCAGTCATCTACTTTAAGTGCAGTGAAATTCAAACATCTAGATTTTAAAATGCAATTGAAAAATTTAAATGGCCTTAAGACAAAACAGAGATATGTCAGTTTTGACTAGCTAGTGTTCTGGCACACGTTAGTTTGGACCTACTGATTAGGAATCCAGTGTCTTTTCAATGTTTGGGTGATGGTGTGTGGACTTGATTATGGTGTCAGCTACAGATACCTCAAAGAATTTGAGTAAAATAAGTAAATCCATTTTTATTCACTTAAGACCCTGCTAGTCAACAGAAAGTCAGTCCTTACAAATGAAGAACAACATGTTCCATGGTGTTGGAGGTCAGTCACTAAATTCCATGTGGTTTTACCCTCCCTGGCTTCTGTGGGGGCCACCAAGGAAAACACTGAACCATACAGCAGCAATTAATGTGGATACAGGGGATGGCTCACTCACTGCCTGACATTGCAAGGTTTCATTTGCATTGGGACATTAAAGAATTCAACAAAAATTAGGATACTCCACTATGCCTTCAGCAGCAGCCAACAGACTGAGACCCAGGAGTTTATTTTGTTTGTCTGGGGCAACTGCTCTGACTGCAGTTCTACCAAAAGCCAAGACATAAAATGATTGTGACATTTCTGATCCAGTAGGAATTTGTAAGTACCAGAAAATTCAGGCAACTTTCATTCCACAAGTCACAGGTTCAGGTAGGAGGCTCGGTCTTGGGCTGATTTTTGTTCAGTTTTGATTACTGCAATAAATCTGAAATTAAACTGAGCTTTCCAACACTGAGTTTCCAGTGATGCCAGGCTAGATTTATGGTTCTGGGAACAAACCATACAGTTTTGCAGAGATTGTGGTGTTGCCATAGAATCATAGACCTAAAGAGTCTAGTTCAGTCCCTCTGCCTGCTCTATACAGAATGAGCTCCACCTAAATCCCTTCTAATCAGATGTTTGTCTGGCGTGTTTCAGAGACCAGTAATGGTAATTATCCCTAGATATTCATAGTAAAACACTTAGAAATTTAAAATTACACAGGCCAGCTCCTTTGTTGGTGCACCCAGATGTACCTCAGTGGCAGGCAGAGCTATGGGGCTGTGGCCCATCCAGGGGGAAACCAGATCTTGTGTTAAATGTTTCCATTTCACTGTTCGAAAACACCTTAGTGAAACAGTTTATACAAAATGATGGGGTAAAAAAATGGTTCAATGAACCTATTTCCCTTATCTCTGGGAAAAATCTCAGTGAAACCTTAGGAAGATCAGTGCTTTCTAGTTTTTCCCAAAGAAATATCCCTCTGTTATGAAATTGTGACAATGTAAAATTCCTCAAAACTGCAGGTTTCCAAGCATTCCGAGCAGCAGGTCAGCACGGTGCTAGAAGTGGAATTTTGTGCTGTTTCCCTCCCCACCCTTTGCTGTTGGATGCGCTTCCCTTTCATGCCTTACAGCTACTTTAGGACGAGGAAAGAAACAGCGAGTGAATGTCATTGCCTGGAAAGCCATCGGGAAAACTTCCCCTTGCCTTTTGCTGGTTCTGTAGCAGACCCGAACAGAAACCCTGGGAAGGATTTAGGGTGCCTAATTCCAGTAGGCTCTCCTGTTTGGCCATGTCATCCCCAAACACAACCTGCATCCTTAGCCGGAGACCCTCCTGCCTCCACTCCTCATCCTCTGTGTTAGACTCCTATAAATCCACCCCGTAATCCCAGCGTGCCGCTGTCCCGTCCTCTTTGGGACCGGCAGCGAATGTTTAGCCTGGCCGGGAGAGCAGCGGGGAGGGGTTTTTGTGTTCGTGGGGACAGGAGCGGTGACCCCCGGGGCCAGCGCAGACGGGTTGGCACCTCCGCAACAGCATCACCTTTGCCGTCTGCCTCGGCTCTCCCACACGGCCCTGGAATGCGCCTCTTGTCTGCTGCCCGCCTGGCTCGGGAGGGTTTGAAAAGGTTTAATTTAGCTCGCATTTGAGTCCCTTCGCGCTGCCAAAAAATCTGAACTTTGGTTCCAAGCGGAGCTCAGGAATCTCTGTTCCCGGAGGAAAAGAGGAGGGGAGGGCAGGGTAGAAGAAGCTGGGCATTTTAAAGGAGAGAGAAAGAGATGATACCAGATAATTTATTTTTTTTCCCCTTTTTAAAGAGGCAGTTGTTTTGTGTTCTCATCTGCATGGTGCTGTAACTGAAGGTGAGGGACCGGCTCCAAAATTTGGGATAACAGCGACACTCGGTGGCCAGCTGTAGCCGCCTGGCTGCCCTGTGTCCCCGTGGCTTTGGCAGTGATGAGGTGACAATTCTCTGGCTTGTACCTCTTTGAGATGCAGCGATTGTCCCGGGCCAGCCTGTGCCCTGAGATGCTCCAGAGTGGTTCTTTGCGTTGCTCACACAGCCTGTGATTCGTGGCATCCCCAAGAGCCCCTGCCCTGCCTGTGATGGGGGGCTGAGTGTGATGTGGGGGATCAGGGAGCTGGCTCAGGTGGGTCCTGAGGAGATCAGGAGAGTGAGTCTCATGCACTGTGCCATCACAGTAGGGACTGTGGGGAGACCTCATCATAGTCTACAATTAAAAAAAAAAATAACGGGAGGGGGATAGAATCCAAGATGAGTTCTCTGCTACACTTTCAGACTTTCAAAATACCCTCATTATTCTGGAGACCCTTGTGGCTTCTTTGCTGGATTGAAATGAAATTAAAAAAATTGCAGTGTCTTAGGATTTGACCTAAATTTCCTTAATACAATAGCATGGGTATGGTAACAAGCCTTTCTTGTAAGGGGACGTTGTATTAAAGACTGCATATGCCATTTCCTAGTAACCTCCCCTTTTTAGATTGTTTCCCCCTTTTCAGTTATGCCAGTGTGTCCAGCTAACTGTGTAAAACACAGCAGCTTTGGTCTCACTAGCTCAGAAAGAGTCAAGGTCTGTGAATTTATAGCTATTAATAGCTTCTGGTGCCATCCCAATAATTAGACAAGCAAAACATTTCGTGTGTGCATGTAAGGGTCAATTACACAGAGCAGCAGCCACAGGGACCACATTTGCAGGAAGATAATTCTCTGGTTATGGCATCTGTGGTGGGCAGTTTAACAGCTGTCAGGGAGAAAACTCTGAGGCTTCTCAGAAGATCAGCAATGGGACTTGTCCAGTGATCTTGTTGACCTCAGATGTCAAACATAATCGGGTTAAGCACTGAGCTGCACAGAGCTGTCAGCTTATTCCAAAACTAACATCCAAAGGGTGCGATTTTGCAGCCAGTGGGACTCCTGAGACAGGAGTGGCCCCTTGGGAGTGTGAGCAGGAGGATTTCTCCAAAAACAGTTCTGTATGAGATATTGCTGTTTATTTGTTTACTAATAGCTGCAGGCTAAGTTGTGATGGAAAGAGCAAGAGTCAAGGCATTCGTGTCTAGAGAGATGTTCCACTGTGAAAGTTATTCATGCACTGTGGCAAGGGACACCAGTGGCCAAAGGCTGTCAA
Source organism: Campylorhamphus procurvoides (assembly GCA_013396655.1). Lineage (NCBI taxonomy): Eukaryota > Metazoa > Chordata > Aves > Passeriformes > Dendrocolaptidae > Campylorhamphus > Campylorhamphus procurvoides. Next base: position 419,170 of record WBMV01001708.1, on the reverse strand, counting down.
GTTTCCCAGCTGACTGTAGTGCAGGATGTGGAGATGCCACTTGCATTTTGGCTGGAGACCACAAGGGATCTCAGGGAGCTGGGGACCTGAATTCCAGGCACATTTGAACAGTAGCTAAGTAGAAAATACAAAAATCTGAACTTGCCCCATAGAGGTGTTAAATATCATGCAGCCCTCTACCACCATGGAATGTAGACTGCAAGGATCCAATTCACAGATGAGTGTTGGAACTATGCTTCAAACTTTTATACTATGTACTGTAAACTATACAAAATTTAAGTTTATACTTTGCTGAGAATTGTATCCCTTGCTACTGACCATTTCCAGATGTGAGAAATGTTCCTGCTTTTTTGAAAGTGGTAGAAACTCAGAGTAGGTAAAAGCCTGACATACACTGTAGGAAGGTGAGCTACTGCAGTAATCTGTCCCTGCATGAAAAAAGGGAGTAGAGCAAAAATCTGGGAAGGAAGGAAAATGGGGTTGTGTGGAATAAACAGCTGGGGAAATACCCTGGTTGGTTGAGCAAAAATTGAACTACCCTCCTAAAATCTTTAGTCTGTTCTGCAATGAGGATTCCTCCTCTTGAATCTGTTCTATTACAACAATGTAAATAATTGCTTTGGAGACTTGTAATGATATAGGATGGAGGTAATTAAAAGGAGGATTGGACCTGCTTGATGGATAATGAAGAGCTTCAAATGTTCAAAGGAACAGGCAACAATACTTTGCTTCCATGTCAGTCTTCATTTGAAGTTCTTGCAAGCTTCACAAATAGTAATTAAGCTTCAGAATAGCTACTTTACAGATTACCAGAGTGAAGTGTAAAGAGATTAGACAATTTGTCTAGATTGACAGAGTGAGTGAAAGCAGAAGGAAAGGCAAGCATACATCCTGCTTTCATTTGCAGGAATGCAGTGACCAAAGTACTGCCAAAGGCTGAAAATCCATTACTTGTGGAAGCAGCATCCCATGTGATTGACTGGTGCAATTTCTGGATATATCTTATGCATAGTTATAAATTTCATCTTCCACGTTGATAATAAGATGGGTAAATAGGCCTTAAGAGGCCTGAAATGGTTGTATTGGTAAACCAATGTATTGCACAGCACTATCAGCTCTCAACAGCACACAGTGCCTCCAGTAGGTGATCTCAACTAATGTTTTACAAAGATGAGACTAGGAAAGGAGCTTTCTGAGAGGGGGGTGCCAAGGTATCACAGCTGTAGCCCAATACAGCCCAGATGCTGCATAAACACCCCTCACATCTCATGCTTCATTAACTGCTTTGGTACATTAATGCATGTTTGCACAGAATGCTTTAAGCCTATCTGCACTGATCCCATGTACTCACCACATGCCTTGCAGCTGAGGGCTGGCTGATCCCACTCCTTTAGCAGTTTGGGGAGCCATAGGATGTGCTGTGGGTACGTGCCCATAGGTATGGACAAGGCACAGAGGCGGGACTTCTCTGATGCCTTATTTCTGAGAGCTCCATTTCTGCAAAGTCACTGTAAAGCACCATCACTCTGCTCTACCTAGACTTCCCATTTCATCCACTCTGCCCTGGACACCCTGCTTGGGATGCTGTCTCACCTGATTAAAGCTAGGTGGGTAAAAAAGGTTTGGGTTCAATGTAGCTAAACATCTTAAATTCATGCTGGGGAAGAGATCGTGAGCTGCTGTATTTCAGCAAGGATGTTATTCTATATCTGCTGAAGACATAGCTTCTGGTTTCTGATTAGCCAGAAAATAGCTTCTAAAAAGCCTGGGAATATAATATGCTGGGAATTCTTCACAGACTGTTTTTCCATTAGAACTGGCTGCCAGCCTGCTTATGAGGCTGTCTGACATCAGGTATATCTTTCCTAGGAAGTCTCTATTATCTGATACTAGTATTATTTTTGTGCCAATGATTGAATTAAACTGTTCTGTTCTTATTTCAAAACGAAACCATTCTAATGTAAAAGCCATGGAGGGAATAATATCCTTTAACTTAACTGTCCAAAGACACTTACTTTTGTTTTAAACAAATCAATCTGAAAATTGAAACAAAAGTGTGGCAGTCAAGAAACTGCAGTCCAAAACAGCTCCCAAGTTACAGAGAGCTAATCAGACAGATGTCTGAGACAGTGGAAGTAAATACTGATCTTATTCACACTGATCTAAACTGAGAGTTACATGATAAAAGTCCTAGGAAGTCCTTTGTTCAGCTCCAGGCTGAGATGATAATCACCAGCTATGGAACAGCAGCATTTGGCTCTGGCTGCAAATTAAATCCCACATCTCTGTAAGAAGCACCCTGTCCAACTGCAGCAGGGACTTGAGCAGCAAGGAGTGTTTGGGGATTTTTTTTTTGTCACTGACTAGAGTTGAGGAGAGACTGATGAGGTGTTATGCTGAGACACCTCAAAGGAACTGATTTTTGGAAATCCTCAAACTATCAGGCTGTTCTCAGGGCTGGCTCAAGTTAGGCACCCCAGAACAGGCATGCAAAATCACTAGTCCTTTTTAAAAACCATCAGTCTTCATCTGCCTAGCAGGCAGATTGGAAAAATCAGGCTAATGTAGAAATATTAACTGTGAAAAGCCTTGAAAGTTCTACAAATCTAAAAAGGTACTTATTAGTGCCTGTAAAATCTGTGTGCATAGTGCAGGATTTCTTCTTCCACTGAGCAGTAGAACATGCTGTGCTGAGCTCTCATCCCCATGAAGCTGCTAATATGCTGTATTTATGAATAGTCATTAGGGAGAGAGAACTGTCTTTGCAGTTTTGGTACTCAGCCAGCCAGCCCACTTGCCCTTATTCTACTAGACCAGCTTCTGACTGTGCTGTGTTGCTCTTGAGGATGAATTAAGGCAGAGAAGGAAATATTTCTGATAATGATGCAAACTGAAAAGGGCTTGGTTTGCATTAGAACTGTGCTCTGGGTTGTTTGGGAACCAGCCCAAGTGGGCTTGAGCCACTCACACAGATCAGTTTACACACATTGCTCCCAGTGTCACCTCCTAACAGGACTAATTAACATCAGAGGGATAATTTATTAAGCATTTGACTTCACTTTGCAGTTAGAGACCATGTAAATAAGAGTTACCCTGGAAACAAGTTAAGAATGACTGTGGCACGTTAATATGACCCCACTGTACTTTCAGATGGATTCTAGGAACATGTAAAAAGGTGTTGGAAAATCCACTGCTGGAACCGAATACACTGTGACACATTTATTCAGGAGTTGGATTTTTTCATTTCTGTCTTTTACCTCCTCCTACTCGTCCTACCTGTGACTCTCATCCTGGCATTCTGATGACTGTAAAAATTCATGCGTTGGCTTTGAGAGGCAAAAAGATTCTCCCCATCTCTGATGATATTAACATCTACTAAAAACTAATGAAATGGGTGGCATTATGATGTCAGGAGGATCAGAGCCAAAGGTGGTTTTCTGAACGGAGACTCTGCATGAATCTCCCCAGACTGCCCAGCAGTCAAGGAGATTATATTCTCAACTGTTAAAGCTGTTTACACATACCAACCAGCACTGACTGCCTCTTTGTGGCAAGTTGTTTACATGAATTTATTTTGGGAAAATTCCATTAGACGGGACCAAGATTTCTTCATAAATCATTGAATTTAGCTTGTGTACTGATAAAATCTGGTTAGTCATTTATTCTTCTGAGCAGCGTTTAGTTATGAGTGTTCATTATTTGTAAGGAGAACTTACATGGGTAATATAAAAAGAATGGATTGCCTATGGCTGTTTTCAGTGGTGGGTATTTTACTCTGCTGGGAAAGATGTGTTAGAAAATGACCCTCCTTACCAATTCATCTAACAAAACAAAGGACTCATTAACTGGAGTCACAGACCTAATGTATGCTCTGAATTTTGCTAATTTAGCCAGCAAAAATCTCCCAGTGAGACACTGAAACTGCTTTGAAAGTGGTCCTGCAGCTCTGTTTGCTGTAGTCTGTATGGCTGTGTCCTCGGGAGCAGTGGGGATCTGGCGGAGCTCTTGCTGCAATGCTCAGGGCTGGCTGAATCAAAGGAGTCGGTGCTGCTGGACGGGGCTGCAGAGCCCTCATTTCATGCACTGGCAGAGAGTTTTCACAAAGTACCATTTACCACATCACGGGAGGGATGTGTAGAGTCTGAGAGGACAGAAAATTCATTCCTTAGTTTTGAACAGAAACTTATTCTTGCTCTGAACTTGCATATATGTGCCTGCTCTGCAATTTCAGGGGAAAGGTCTGGGGAGGGGGGAAAAAATCTCTCAAAATTCTTTAATTGATAGAGCATCTTTCTGCTGATTTGCCTGTTCTTTACATTTGCTGCAATGCATTCATATAGCAATAGATCACCACTATGCATGGAAAAAAAGGCCCAGAAAGCAAAGCCAGGATCCAGACATCAGTTTCAATACAAACTTCTGGCAGGACCAAGATTTTGGTTGCTTCATTTCAAGCAAATGGACCAAGGTCAGATTCTTTGTCAGTACAACTGGAATAATTTTTTTATAACTGTCTGCATCAGTTTACATGAACACAGAATTTGGCACCTTGCCATCAAATGGAAGGTGGCTTTTCATCCTCTAAATTCACACAGACATATTAATCCAACACTGAGGTTTGGCATAATCTCTAATTTTATATAGCACATTTCTTCTCCAAGTGCCTCACAAATATCACTCAAATGCAGCCATGTCTGGTAGGGAAGTCAGAAAGGTTCCTCAGTGCTCACCAAAGAAGGCAACTTAAAGCCTCCATTTATTAAAAATAACATTAATTCAGCGAAGCAGAGTTTCAATTGTGTTGGAAATATTCAGTCACTGGGACTGAAAGGCATGAAGCTCAGTTAATGAGGTGTTTAGCTGCTCCTTCCAGAGCAGCTCCCTTATACCTCTGCTTCAGACAGTCTGTGTCTTTTAGATGATTCTAGAGCTTTACCTTGAATTAATAATTTGTGCATAACAGGTCATCTTCAGAAGTTTCCTTATTGTAATGTCCAGTTCCCATAAGGGCAGATGGGTTATACCTCCTGCAAATAAGGCTGTTCCCTCTGAATTTAGATGATAGCAAACAGTAAGGAGGAATTCTCAAGGGCAAGCAATATTTTGTTATGGAAGAAATATTTCTGATATTTGACACATTTGGTGATGCTGGATTTCTTCTTCCACAAGGTTGTATCCTCACCTTCATCTGGACACCTAATATGCAAGTTATTGTGTCTGTTTGTATATCTGTCAGCAGGTCCTCTGAATAAGATCTCACTGTATTCAAATAACTCAGGTGAGGATTCTGGCTGTTGTGAGAGAGGAAGAAACATAAAATTCTGTCCTCTAGACAACAGGAAAAGGCTAGGATGACACAGGTGGCTTATCATTTAGTCTCTGGATTAATTCAGTCAAATAAAAGGATTTAAGACAGACTAGGAGAACTGGAGTTGGGGTGTTGGTTACCTGTGCAGGCAAGGGAGAAATGCAGGATGCACAACCCTCAAGCTTCCATAAGATTCTTCCTCCCACGTGAGGCTGTGGATGCTGATTTAGGGCTGTGTCCACCCCTGCAGAGGCAGTGGATATTATTGAGTGAAAAGCAAGTTCCACATGTGCAGGTCCTTGGTGGACCTGCTGAAGTTTAGGAGGACTTTCCTACATGAGCAACAGTTTTATTTCCCAGCTTGGGTTCCTGAAGGACTCTTTCAGCAACCTTTCCCTGAGAAATGCCCAGAATCAGCCTATCTCCCAGCCAGCTCAGCCCTAAACCCTGCTTGCTTGGCCCAACCAACTTAAGGAGCTCACCTAAAGCCACATCTAAGCATTGGAGCATCCCTGCAAGAACAGATGTGGCTGAGGCTGAGCTTGGGTGTGAATTGGACCCTAAATGAGAACACTTCCCACATTCACTCAGCACAGTGTGGCAAGTCCTTGATCAGCAACAAGCTTCAGGCCAAACAGTTATTTTTTTTCTCCCCTTATTGATTCTTTGCTTTTTAAAAAAGATTCCCAATTCCAGTCATCATGAAAGCACTGGGTGAATCCAGCTGTAGCATGGGCAGGATTTGTGAGTGCCTCTCCAGAGCTCTGCCAATGCACTTTTGTCCTGGCCAATTCCTTCTCTTCCAAACCTTGGCCTCTCCAAAGCAGACACTACCAAGTCAGGAGGAACTGAGACATATTATTAGGTGGTTTTGAGCTGTGGATCCTTGCCTATGAAAATGCTGTGCTTGCTTTCTCCCTGACCCAACACAGCTCTCACACTGGGCTTCCAGAGGCAGAAAGTGGAGCAAGGCTAAGTGTGACTAATAGGGAAAGGAAATGGTGAAGAAGGGCCATGTTCACACCACTCTCAAAATACACCCTGTGGCGAAGGCCCTGCCTGGGAGTTCCAGAGGATGTTCTGCTTTCTAGAGCATTAGGCAATGATGTGGCTCCAGTCTGTCTTGGGGATTGGATTCCCCTCGCTGGCTCAATGTGGAGACCTTTGGCTTTGTTTCCGTTGCTGTGCCTATCTCTGTGGTGTCCAAACCCACTCAAAGAACAAGGAGGGCCATTGTGGCCTCCCCTAGCACAGGGCTGGGAGATCAGGGAGATAGTGGCTGTCCTTCCCCTGAGGATTCCCAGCCACACGTGCTGGGGTTTGTTCTATCAAAGTGCTGGGCAGGGTCTGAGAGGCATCACAGAAATAGAGAACTGATTTTCTGTGTGACTTCTGGGAAAACAACTTGGCATCATCTTCACCTTTTTTGCCTTTTACGTGATCAGGGCACTGGCACAGAATTGCTTGTATTAGAGAGGGGGTTACTGTGTTAGGAATGATGAGGCATTAAAGGTTCTTCAAGCTGGAAAATCTTGCACTGAAGTGAGTAAATGCAGAAACGGGGAGGGTTTGATGTTTCACCCAATAGGTAACTCTTAACTGATTAAAATTAAAAGATTAAGGTAAACTTTACCTTCCTAAAAGCAACCAAAGTAAAGATAAGTAATTAGAGGAAGGCTATCACCAAAAAAATACAGAACTCACAGAAAATAGTTTTCCCTATGGCTAAAGGCACAGGCTATAAAATAGAAATTTTTTTCCCTTCACAAATCATTTAAACATAAGTAAGAAATCAGTAGCTCCCTCTTCAGAAGCACCCTGAGGAATAAAAATGCAGTGAATCATGGGTATTTTATTACTAGTCTGTGTGTCTATCTGATGGCAAGCATCAATGGCTTCCCTTACACAGCATGCCCAGGGGGATAGAAGAATGCAGGGAATAGCTTACTAGTTTCTGTGTCTGTCTAGTGGCAGAAATCCATGTTTTCTTATGGAAGACACTGCAGTAGTGCAGGGGCAGCGTTTCAGAGTGTGTGTGCCTGGCTTTCTGGTGGCAAAGCATAAAGTAGGGTTGAAATGCTGCCACTCAGTCATGCCTCCTGTGCCAGCGGGGCACAATCCCTGGGCTCTGCCCCTCGCAGTGGAGGCAGCAATGTTTGCCAGGCACGTTTGGAAGGGGAGCCAGGGACAAGCGTTAGGAGACTGAGAGTGCTGGGGGGGAACCCAGAGCTGAAGAATAGAAACAGATAGTGATGGAGTTTATTCTGATGTGTGGGATGGGAATGCAGGTAGAAGGAATCTGCCCAGGGTGGTTGGTGCTCTGGCTGGAAGGGCAGTAAGGCACCGAAGGCTGGTGGTGTTGGTGCATCCACTGGTGGGAATGTCAGGAATCAGGCAGGTCCCAACTCTCGACTCCCCAGGCAGTCCAAGCTTCACAAACAAGAGTAGGGGGTCAGAGCCAGACAATCCCAGAGGAAGAAATACTTTATCCATAATGCTGAGTGATCTGTTAAAGGGCTTATCTCTGAAAGCAGTTCTATTTTATCTGCGTGTGCTTTAGAGAGGGTCTGTCTAGCAGGCTGTGAGCATCATCCAGTGATCTCTCCATGGAGTCCATAAATTCTGTCTGAGCTTTAATACTTTGGATAGAAAGTTAACCACGTTTTATCTACACCACAGGCCAGGGAAGGTAAGGATACACAGGGTCATTTTAAATAAGCTTGTGGGGACAGAGAGCAGTCCGGCTGATCTCAGAAGAGGATTGTTTGCCCTTCCAGCACTACTGTGCTGTTCTCCTGCTGGACTCCTGCTGCTCTGTGAGCTCAGTGGTTTCCAAACAGGGCTTCTGTCTCTGCTTTACATCCTGGGGTGACACACAGACATATGCCAAGTCTTGATTTAAAGACTGCAAGTAACAGGAATCTTGTTCATCCCCAGATAAGATACCACAGTGATTAAGTGCCCTCATTGTTAAATTTGTGCATGTTATTTATTGGTATAGATGCAGTCTCCACTGTTGACATTCTCATCTTAAAGGGAAAGGGTTTCCAAAGACTGTGGCTGGTGCTCTTAAGCCTCCTGGCTGCTTCTGAAGATTGCTGATTTTTCCTGACAATAACAATGTTCCAAGGTCTAAGCAAGAATAGCTTTTTTTTCTCCTTAGTTTGGTTCATGCTTCTATTCATCATTTCCTTATGGCAAAACATAATTTAAAAACAAGCCATATAAAATTTTGTTCCTGTAGTGATTTATTTTATTTTCACGGTGTCTGGAGACATGATGTACTCCCATCCCCTCAGAGTGGTTATTAGCATTTGGCCTGGCTGTTTCTTGTGGAAAATCATAAAAATATTTGGTGAGCAAAAGAGATGCTAAGTGCTTTGGTGGTCTGATCAGGGAGGGTATTTAGGAAGACTGTATGCTTTGTTTTGAATGAAATGATTAGCTGTATCCTTTTCTGATGGCAGAGACACAAGATTTGCAGCAGAGTTCTGTATTTTGCTTTTAAATCATTCTTTTCATTTAGAATGTTTTGCATGAAACTCCCAATTGGAATGTTTTCAGTTTTAAACTATTTCTGGTGTTTTGGTGAAGGGTAAATAAGCATCCTGACAAGGCAACCATTGGGGCAGGCCAGTAGCCAAGGCCAGCTGAAATTTCATAAGACAGAGGGTAAATAATTTCCAGTGTCACAGAAGATCAGGAGATGGATCGTGGGTCTGAGTCAAAGGCCTGGATCAGGCAAGTAAGAGAGGAACTGGCCAGCTGAGAGAGGACAGCTTCCCAGAGGACATTGTTAATGTTTCAGATGTAATTGCTTGGGTAAAAAAAGCTATAATCAATCCCTATAAGTACCAGAAACATCCTTTTTGCCAATGTCATAATAAACATTGAGCTTATAGGGAATTAGAGGTACCACTTCAGTGAAAACATGCTTCCTTAATCCAGTTTTAACAAGGAAACTAAATTTTTCTAGGTTTTTTTCAGTGCTTTTGGTCTATGTTGTTTTTGAAAGAAAAACAGTTCAGCACATTTATAAATGTATTGAAATCAATATATGTGAAAAAAACAAACTCAGGAAGAGTTGTCACTGAAATTATACTGCAACTGAAGCTTAAAATATTCAGTTGTTCAATATCAAGTTAACACCTACAAAATTAAAAGCAGGAATTATAACTGATTATTGGAAAAGCTAAATCATTTCATTAAGTTTGCAGATAAATTATACAAATACTAACAAAAAATATTTAAGAAAATGGCAAAAAGTAATGTGCGCTATAAACATTCTGGGACATGTGGTGTATGGAGGGTAATTTTATAAATAGGCCTAAGTCACTTGAGGACCAGACATGGAATTACTGTCACCAGCACTGGAATTGCTGTCATTATTGCAGTGACCTAAAATAACATTATGCTGCTTCTTGGCCACCCTGTAGGAGACCTTGGATCTCACCATATCCTGATTTATTCTGCTTCTATGATTTCTGCTAAGATATTTTCTGCATTGTGAGAGCAGAAGCTCAATTCTTCCCTTGGGCCTTTCACTGCAGGCTCTCAGCTGATTCAGGGTGGCAATGGCCAACGATTTCATGACTCTTTCCATAGTGGTGTGCAGAGAATTGCTAAAGGAAGCTGAAATTCCAAGTTGGAAGCTCAGACCTTCTTGTATGTGCCAGTTCTAACCCAGAAAGAAGATGCCTTAGGGAAAGCAGAAAACTTGCACACACAGTCAATATTTAGTCCATATTCTGTATCAGCCCATATTCCATATCAACCCCCTTGCACTACAGTCCCCATTTTCTGTGTGTGACTAATGTATATGCATACACATGAGTGTTTTGATTTGCCACTTCATTTAACTCCTCTGTGCTAAGAGAAATACTAATATTTATTTCAGAACACTGTAAAGCTTTTTTGCTGCAGTGTCTGCTTTCTGATTCCAGGAGAACACTATCATGTGAAAGAACCTATTCAAAATCCATTGCATTCCCGTCCTTTTAATTTATGCAGTCAGATTTATACCCTGACTTGACATATCAGTTCTTGTCTGCTCTTGAGTTCATTTGCTTTCATAGCAGACAGAGCTGCTAAAGTAGCTGCACACATACCAGCCTTCTTACACTGGAATGATATTGTCCCTAGGTGGGTTTCCCTATAATTGCCACAGATCCTCCCAGAAATTCTGGCAGAGCACAGAGCACATCACAAGTTCAGCAAATGTGAGACGATCGGATGATAAAAGCCTGTTTGTGCTGCTCTTAACTCAGTAGGAGTAATAGCTGATTCTTCACATGCCCAAAATGAAATTAAGGGGGCTACTCAAAGAGGTTGTGGTTACATGGTCACTTTAATCTGGCATAAATCTGGCTGCTGCTGAAAGGGGTTGTTCCACTCCTCTCCCCCCTCTTCCCCTGCACCCAGTCACTTTTTTCACCCACTCTAGTCTGGCACCAGGGTCTCTCTGGCTGTGCAACACATTGGACCACAGAACTGATCCAGCTGAATACCAAGTCAATTAGTTGTATGCTTTTTGCTTTAATTTAAGTCAGTTTCTTAGGCTAGCCCAGCCACATGAATGCTTGTCCTGGCCTAAGAAATGGGTGTCTGGGGGAAGAGGGAATGGAAGAACCACTTCTTCAGTAGCAGCCCATTGAATGATGGCCTGATTAGACTAGCAGCATCCAACCCACACAAATGAAACTACCCAGGCTGGGCTGTGAACTCCCCACATTCCTTGGCAACTCCTTTTTCCCTTTCTCATAAGCCCCTTCCCATTTCTCAGTAGCCACTGGGCAGTGAGGTTTGGAGGCATTCTCTGTCCTGGGAATCCTCTGCCCAACTCTTCTGCAGTAAACAGTTATCTGTGGTGCCTCCTTTTTCTGTTTGCAATTCCTACAGTCCCCCAGCAGCCCTACTCCCAGCATGTCAAATTAATTCAAATTTGGTTTTTGTTCTCTTTTTTTTCCCCTCTTTTTTTACCACAATGTGCATGCCATCCTAAACTTTTCCAGAGGCCACTCAACCAAAGGAAAACAAGGTATTTTTTCCAAATTATCCAAACAATGAACATTTCAGTTCTGAGACACAGCCCAAAGATCACTCCCCAGTTCAGTGAAATATTGTCCTAGTTCTGTCGGGCTTAGGGGCAAACACACAGTATGCAGCTGAGTTATCCCGAGAGCAAAGCAGTGCTTCAGTTGTGGCTCTTGGGTTTCCTCCTTTCCAAAAGAAGCAATCCCTGTTAGCATTGTGCTTGGCTCCCCTCCTCGCTGCCTGGCTGCCTCGGTGTGAGAGAGGTGCCAAACCAGAATTCCTCAGCTCCCCAGCCCAGCCCACCCTTTCCCCACCCGTCTGGGTGGGAATGGGGAGGCCACGGCTGGGACCTGCCACCCCAGCGGCCAAGGTAGGAGAAGAAAGAGGAAAACTCCCAAACTCTGCCACAAGAGAGGAATTTCCATGCCTGCTGCTTGGGCTGGGCAGGTTCAAACCCACAGCAATGGGAACTTCTGTAGCATCTGTGATTTTTTTTTTTCTTCCCTGTGATGTAAAAATGCCATGCATGAGACTTCACACCTGGGCCCTGGGAGGCTGTGACAGGAATGGGAGCTGGCTCGGGCAGTGCAGGGATGGATGGGACGTGCTGGGGAGAGGGGCAGCACCAACTGCCCATTGTCTCCATCCCCCCAAAAGGTACGTGCACACCTGCACCTCCATACACCCAGTGTCACTCTGATTTGCCCCTGGATTGAATTAAGCCAAAGGATCAAAGAGCAGAGCTGGGACAGTTTCCACACAGAGCACAGACAGGGCTCTCTGCTCTCAGAAACCAGCCCAGTGTTTGTCCCTGCCAGCCCCACCTGATTGAATCAAAACAGCCCAAGGTCTGCTGCCCCAGCCCCCTCCCATCACACCCCCCTCACTCTCTTCCCACTTGGGCTCCTTCCCCCTTTGCCCCATGTGCTAAAAAAGGCCAGAAAGTGCAATTCCTTCTTTCTATTTTCCCTGGAGTTGGCATTAGAGCTGGAAGCAGAGATGTTTCTGTCTGGGCAGAAAGGGAATATCTGTTCCAAAGGCTTTTGAAATAGGCACATCAAACTTTATGATACTCCCTTTAGAATAGTGGATTATATTTTCCTTATATAAAACTTGGAGCAATTTTCCATGCCCACATCCATGTGGACTGCCTTATTCCTGGGTTTGTGAGACTGGGTCTCCACTAATTGAGCAGTGTAAATAGTGTCTAAAGTGAACCTGCATTTTTGGAAGCATGGAGTCTTCAATTTTAGGGTGAGCTCCTATTGAAAGTGTGGATCTCAGTAAAGAATGATACACAGTTACAGAGTTTGTTAGTTAAATGCAAACTTTGAACAGAATTAAGCTACTTTATTTGCTGGTTTCCTTAGAGACTGCCGTTCATTACCCCACCCTAAAAATTTTAGGATGGTCGAGGTGATGTATTTATAGTTCCTAAGTATCCCAGCCTAATACCAATCAATTTGGGCAATGGCCTGCATTGTCTGTGTGATAGAGACCAGGAGGAAGGTTTGGAGGTAGTAAACTCTGCTCAGGAGGCAAATGAAGGGAACAATGTCTGAATGATAACGTGATGGGAAATGCTGATCTCCCTGATTTTCAGCGACCACTACAGCTGCTTGCAACATCTAATCACAGGGTGAGCACAGCCATTGGAGCCCAAAGGTAGGGAGTTTGTCTCCTTAAAATCCAGCAGTGTTATATGGGGAGGTGTTTGCACACTGTGTGTCATAACAGGAGCTGAGTTTTAACAGGCAACATCAGGCACTTCTGTAACTGAATTCCAAAAATAAAAGGAAGCAGCCATAAAGCACATAGGCTAATGAAAGCCTAGCATCTTTGGTAGTCCTTCTCCTCTGATAATGCCCTGTATCCATCTCTTGCAGGACATGAGACAGGCATGTATACATCCTCAGACACAGTAGTAATATTGCGTAAGAAAGCTTTGACCTCCCTGGGCAGTTCAACCACAGCTCTGCAGGAGGCTGTGCAGCTGATAAAAGCCCCCTAAACTGCACAGAACTATCCTCAGTTCCCTAAAGCTGTTGTGGAGAAGACCCATGACAGTCCAATTCATAGTGAAAACCTGGGGTGAGAAAAGGAAGACTTGTCTGACTCCAGAGATCATGATCTATGGCATCCCTGAGCAGTTCTGTCCTGGGGCTGCACTGCAGAGATGGAACTGGTACAATCCCACATAATGAGTTCTGTAGGCCTGCCCCAATCAATAAATAAGTTGCCTTCCTCTCACCTGAAGGGATTTTGGTCTTTGACTCTATTTTTGTGATTGTTCACTTGGCTGAAACTCAATGCACTGAAGTGTCTCTTAAGAAATGTTTTTAGCCCTAAAGCCATATTAATATTTAAACAGTTTTTCTGGAGCAGTGCAACAGCTGTGCAATGTGAAATGAAGGCATTTTTCTCTCTTTCCCTGAGCACCTCTAAAGCATCAAATGGTAAATGGAGAAGAAGGGGAATTTTCTTTCTTCCTGCTGACTCTTACATAAAATACCAAATATTAACAACCCAAGATCCAAATCCCTGCAAATCAGGGGATAAAAAATGCTCTCCAACTGATCATCTCTTATTGGCAAAAAAGGTAGGAAGTACCAAGATCAGCTTGAGATTTGGAATAATACTGGGGCTCCAAACTTTTGGGTTCATGTTGAACCCACACTGGGCTGGCCATGCTGGTTTGATGGAATAAGGATAGTTTTATTAGCTCAGAGTTCATTGAACCTTTTCTGCTTTTTACTGTTTTTTGTACACATCTTTGCCCCCAGACCTGAAAAAGGATTAAAATGCCAGATCGGAGACAGATCACTCAGCATTTCTAATCACATACCAGGAATCTCAAGACATGTAGTTCTCACAAGATTTTCTACTCTTTGTAGACCATAAAAGGCTCAGATAACCTTTGGAAGTCCACTCTGATTGCTTCAGTCATTAAAAAATAAGTTTTTTACTGCAAATCTAATTTCTGTTCCTGCTGCAATGATCACATTCAATCCCATCCAATTTCCCTCCACTGCTTCAGAAGTTATTTATGCATTCATTCACTGAGAGTAACAGAAGTCTTCATTCAAAACAAGATCCTGACAGTTGAAACAAGGCTGCAACTATTGCAAAGAAAAACAAAAAAAGCCCTTCAGGAAAACATTTGCTTTGTAATTTCATGTTTCAGAAACGCTCCAGAGCAGCTGTGCTGTTGTTGTGGGAGGAAGAACACACTCACCTGCTCAGCCTCCCTGAGAACCAGACAAATCCTGAATCATCTAAACTGCAGACTGGTAAGTTCAGTGTTGCATTTTTCATTACTATGAAAGTGAATTTCCAATAAAGCAGGTGATTGACTTGCTTTCAGGGAGCTTTCTGGAAATTCCAGTCTTGGTAAATAAGCACTTGGTGCATGTTCTCCTGCAAGGTAAGGCAGGCTGGTAGAAACAGTCAATTATTTGAACTGCCAAAGTGCTTAGTGGCATTAGTGTAACTACTTCATGTCCTATTTATCTGTCTGTGATAAAACCTTTTGGACTTGGCCTTGCTGAAGAAGATGCTTTCAAAAATTTCAGCCTTTGTCTTTTTTCATTGAATTGCTGTGTATTTAAATGAGAGTTTATATTATTTATTTGCTCTTTTTAGAGAGGCACTACATTTCAGGCCCTGGGCAGAGTCTGCCTTTTCAGTACAGCTTTGTGGAGCACCTAAAACATGGTCCCCTAGGCTGGTAAAGATCATAAATGTAGGAAGATAATGTAATGCCTTGGAGAGTGATGCTTTTACCAACGTGTTAGTTTTCAGCTTATATTTGGGGTTACATTTACCTACTCTGAGAGGGAAGAGCTATTGCAAACACAGAAAATCCTTTGTTAGGATTTGTGTTTGAATGACAGACAGTAAAAAGTCACAAGCCACTACAATGTGCTGTGCAGGAACTTTGAACCCTTTCTTTCTATGGCATCATTAAACACAACCACATAGCCAGGCAGACACCATGCTCACTGGAAAAAAAAATCAGCCATTTGCTGAGGGTCTTCTTTTTGGTGGTTTAGAGGTGACTTTTTATTTCAATCATCTGAGCTGAACATTTTAAGAAAAGGAGGAAAAATATAAGGGGGAGAAGGAGGGAGTTTTGAGTCATTGGGGGCTGTGATGCTGGTTAAGTGCAGAAACAGTGGCATCTAGTGGGCAGGACCTCGGTTGAGGAAAGGCAGCAGGCACTGGATGTAGGACAAATCAGAGACTGAAGCTAATGGTTATCTGTATCACCTTCATGGGTGAAAGGTTTTCCCAAGTCTGTTGTAATCCTTTTCTTTAAAAGCATTTGGAAATCAACTGTTTTTCCAACTTTCCCACATTCAAGGTACACCTCTCAGAACACTTGTTCTTCCTATTTCATTATATTAAGCCCTCTCATGGCTGCCACAGGCAAATTCTAATCACTTAGTATGATATAGATTATGATAAGTAGGAAAACTGATAGTTTGTATGCATGTATAAAAGTCCAGCATTTTCCCCCCAAGATTTTAGACACGGACAAAAGTCAACCTCCAACTAATCCTTGAACACACTCAATCTAGTTCAGTTTTAGATTATTTCAAGCACAGCACAGCTTTGAAGGAAAGATCTGAGAGAATAAAAACACACTGAAGGACTCAGGAAAAAAAGCTTAATTACATCATTTCTGGAGCTATAACTAAGTATAATATTTAGGCAGTGTTTACTTTTTATGCTAATTATGTACAAGTGTCACTGCTGAGTCATAATAAATAAGCTCATTCATTTATACCTGATCCTAAGATCCTGTTCTCTCATTAGGCCACTGAATTATGTGTAAGACACTGTGTGTATGTTATGGACATGCAGAAATGTATAATAAACAGGATGAGGGGTTGCTACATCCATGGCAATAGTCTAAAGCAGACACACTCACACCGTCACTCTCTCTTTAGCCTTCAGAGTTTGCCAGTGCTGAGCAAACTTAGCAAAGTCTGCTGTGCTGTGCCAACCTCTTCTTTGGCTGGAAGATTTGGCTTCTTAAATCTGGCAGAAGAGCTGGATGTCTTAAAAAGCAATACCTTGACCATTCTAGAAACACTGGTAATGGTTTGATTTGAACCTGGGGGGAAATATGAGTTGGCTCTTGCCTGTTGACTAGATGAGTGGGCTAAAGACTATAAACACTACACCATAATTTCTTCCCTTAGGAAGTGGGAGCGAAGATGGATCAGTGACCTAGAAGTCCTTCACCTTTCTGCATTTCTAGTGTTCTCCTTATTAATTAGACTTAATAGTACTTAACTTTTCTTTTGAGTTACCTATATGAGATCCTCCAGCCCCAGCCCTAATGTGGAAAAGCAAACTTGAAAACCATAAACAATCTCTATTCCACATGTTTGCCTTAGGATTAGCTCAATATTGCTGAGCTTGGCCTACAAGCTCCTATTTAACCTTACCAGTTATCTAACAAATGACTGAATATAACTATAAGGTGGGAGTTCCTTTATTTTGAAGAAGTACTTAAAAATTGGCTTTCACAGGGTGAAAGTTGGCATAATTGGCATGAATTTTTCATTGTGCAAATAAAAACAGAGCCAGGTTTTCACCTAATGAGTTTAACTCAAAGAGATATGCAAATTTAGATCTATGTATTGACAGTATTATGAATGAAGCACACAATAGCAGTCTGATTATGCTTTTCTACACTCCCAGATTTAATCTGTGATTTATCTTGGCAGTAGGGGAAAGCAAGCCTTTGATGCTTTGAGATTTAAATTATTTCCTTGGAGTCATCTAGGGGAGCTCTCTTACTGGAAAGAAAGTGTACTAAAAGGACTGCTGATCTATTCCAGCCTATCAAAAGCTCTGTAGCAGAAATTACCTTATATATCTTCATAAATCTGTGGTTTATTTTGCTACCAGTCCTCAGGCTCTTGGTGTGACTGCAATGAGGAGCTCTGAAAGTTCCTTTGGTCCATTCATAACTCTGTTGCCATTACAGATCGTAACAGTCATGTAAGAGCCATCAAGAAATTGTTCATGTTGTTTTGCAGATGTCATATGTTTGCCATCTGACTGCACAAGATGTTCTGTTCCAAGGCACACAGGCAGGAAAGGGTTGGCTTGATGTATGTACTCCTCCTGGCAGAATTACAGAGGAAAGGGATAGTTGTGCAGAGAAACTACAAAATTATTAGACTGAACCAGAGTGCTTCCCAGCTGCTGATCCTGGAAATATCCCTGGTGTTTCCTTAGTGCTTTACAATACTGAGCCTCACTTCCAGGGATTTTTGTCAGCATATAATATGGGAGACTAAGGTAACAAAATCATCTGAAAATGGAATTGAGTCAAGCTTTTATTATGAAACAATACATGAAATACTCATCAGGCAATTAAACAGTGTTGCATAAATGTTATGTCTTGGTGCAATATTGCTATTTAACCTAGAAACTGTAATTAAGGATTCCTCCAAAGTCCAGAAAGCTGGCTGCCTCTTCATATGGATATTCTCCCATTCTCTGAGGACCTCTCCCTCTAAGTTCCTCTTGCTTCAGACAGTCTAAAGCTGTGAGCTGTGTCCATAGCTCAGAAACTGGGGGAAACCCTTGATCCATTTGTTCATGCATGCAATCATTACTGGTAGAAAATATAGGATGGTCTATAACATATCTAACCACTTGAAGCTGGAAGTTTTGCAATCACTAGGATTGCACTATTGCAAAGAGGTTCAGCTCCACAATGAGCACGTAGCCAATGCAGGAATAACCTTGTCCTCCTTAACACAATCATAGCATAAATCCATGTGGCCATGAGGAGATCTGCAGAAAAAAAGCCCAAAATATAATTAAAACCCTTGCTGACATTGGCCATACTAATAACATCTAAAGGGCTTCAAATCATTTAAGCACTTTTCTAACAATAACTCTTCACAGTGGCCTGTGAGCAGCTGTTGTGAAGAATTTTTGTAGGTAAATGAGCCAGCTCTCAGCTGTGTCTCAGCTGGAAGACTTTGAAAACTGCCAACTTACCTCCTAAGGCTGAGGTTTGAGAATTTTATGTTTTTGTTTCTAAATAGGTTTCAGCCCTCTGGCTTATTGTGGATTAACATCGTTCCAGTGAAGTCCACCACAACATCCAGATTTTTAAAGGTACTTAGATATGTACCATAAGCAGATTTTTAAGCAGGCAAACTTTCTAGCTTTCTGTCTCTTGAAACAGATCAGCCCTGACAGACAATCTCTGTATTCTCCTGCTTAAAAGCTTTTGAAAACATGGAGCTAAATCTGCAACCTTTAGGTTAAAAAGTTAATTGGCAGTGATACAGCATCACGATTCAAATTTATGCCAGTTGACAAATTTCAAGTCTGTTTAAAGAATGCAAGAAAGAAGGCTTCTCCTGTCATAAAAATGTCCAGATGTACATCATATATATAGGTATAGCTTTTATTTTTGCATCACAAGCAGCTATTGGGTAATTGGAAGAGTTTATGATTAATTCTTCTAGTTTTTTTTTAAAGTAGTGATATGTTGCTAGTGCATGCAAAGCACACAAAGAAGGGCACTTCTGTTCCCTGCCACTGCTCAGTTGCCAGACACCTTTAAGCACAAGGTGTTTCCTCCAGCCTTTGGTTATTCTCTTCTCTTCTCTTCTGTTGTGTGGCTCTGCATTTTTTATGAGGAAAGAATTAGGCACTGTAGAAGAAATATATCTACCAATTGCAGGGTAGGCAAACCCATTAGATTGGATGCACTAGATCCCTGTTGCAGTGTGGGATGCAATGTGGATTCAGCCAGTGTTCAAGGAATTGTTCTTCTGATCTCTGCTCCAGGCGCTGCAGATAAAGCATATACTCCTATTTAAAGAAAAGAAAAAGTAATTTCATTATGTAATCACTCAGTTCTAATGTCAGGCCAATGAACCAGCAGATTTTTCCAGCTTATGTAAGAGCAATTAATTTACCTCTTAAAACAATCAAATATAGTAAAATTGTGTTGGTAGTCAGCTTGCCCCAACCTAGCAATATCTAATGAATGACATAATCATCAAGATGAGTAAAGGTATCAAGCAAGAGTTTTACAACAATATTCATAAATTAGGAAGTCTGCATACACATTTCTTATTTGCATATTGACACAGAAGCCTCTGTTGGTCCTGAGGGCACAGAAGCTTCTCATAGACAGGTCTGTTGGAGCCTCTTTTGAAAATTGATTTCTGCTGATTAAAGAACATTAACCCCTTGTAGGATCATGTGGACTTTGAAGGGTTCTAGTAAGTAGCACACATCAGTACTGACTGGTCTTTCTGTAATAAATAAAATAATGTGAATTTCCCACACCAATTTATAAGGAGAGGTTTTGGTCTAAGCAACAAACTATCAAAGTGAAGTGGGCTGTGTACCAAAAACTTTACCTCCCTCAGGAACAAGATTTACTTTTAAAAAGTCCCAGTGCATGTGGGCTCATAAGCTTTGTGAACAGTAGATACATTTATTCCAAGTGCACCCCATTGCTTTGCACAGTAGGCACTGTTGGAATGGAAGCTGCAGCCTAAACCCTTTGCACTGGCCAAGTACTCCTGCTGTCATCCAGCTCCCTGCTCTTTGTGCTGACCAGAGGGTGGGTAGGTACCCTGGGTGCCAGCAGGCAGCATTGGAATCCTGCCTTTTACTGGCCTTTCTCTCCTCCCAGCACAGGAAGACTTGGCTCAAATCCCTGCTGAGAGACTGCATTAGGAACTGGCACAGAACAGAACTATATGACTGAGAAGATGCCACATTAGAAAAAGCAGGATCTCAGTAAAAGTAAGATTAAAAACATGCTGATAACATAAATTAGATTTTTTTTAATAATCCAAGGGGGCAGATCTTGCTGTCTGTAACTGAACAGGTTTTTGACTCCAACAGCTCTGTGGAAGTCAAAGAGTATCACAAAGAATTGCAAATTACATTCCCCAGCTCAGCATGATCTGGCCTAGTACAAACAGCTTTTGCTTAAAATAGATGAACAGAGGTGGGTTCATCCCAGAAATTATTTCACTCTGCTACAAAGCATCCATACAAAATCAGTTTTACTCCCTGAGCCAATGGTAGAACTGTGCACAGGGGTGCAGAAGCCTTGCACCTTCATTCACAAGGAACAATCTCCATTTTCCACATGGCAGCAGGAGTTGGCTTTTTATCAGATGTTTCCTTTTCTACTGAAAACCTTGACATTTAGCTAGCAAAACAAATACTCTTATGTTTCTTACAGAAGGTCAGCTTAGTTGTCTAGAAAAAAAAGTAAATAGAAGGCTGAAATCTTTCAATATGTGTTTGCTCCTAATTGCAGTAGGATGGAAAGGGGCAAGGACAGAGCAGCAGAGTCACTAATCCAACACTTCTCTAGCCCTGGCTGCCCTCTCTCCCCACACAACATCACAGAATCCAAGAGGGTCTGGAGTGGGAAGGGACCCATAAGGATCATCAAAGTCCAACTCCCTGCTCCTCACAGGACTCCCTAAAACTAAACCATAGACTAAATGTTGCATGTCTGCATGTAACCTCTTGCAATGTAGGATTTACCTCAACCCAGCTGGTTCTATTGCTTTATTTATCTTGTATTCCATATGTGCTATATTTACTATATAACATTAATCCTGGTGGTATATTAAGCATGAGCACAGATGGGAGCTGTATTCCTGCTAATGTGCAAAAACTACAAGGCTCATTTAACAACAGCTTAGAAACCAAGCCAGTCCTGAGCGCTGTGGGCAGCAGTGAAGCCTTGTGGGTTCTGGCTCTTTTGTGCAATCCTCAGTGTATAAGGTTGATAACAAGAGTGTGACAGCTCTGCTTTGTTGTGGTGTCACACCTGACATCCAGAGTGGTGCATGGCCAGGTGGATTCTTTTTGGCTGGTGTACAATACCCCCTGGAAAGTGAAAACCAGGAGCTGTCTCCACAATCCTGGCACACTCTGAGCTCAATCCTGCAAGGTATGTAGTGCTCCTCATGTCCTACAGAGCTCAGAGGTGTTCAGCACCTTGCTAAACCCCTTGCCCTCGTCACACACTCACAATCCAGTGGTGCTTCTGGTTTCTGTGGGGTTTGCCTCTTCAGAACCATGTAATTTTAGCTCCGTTTATTTACTTTGGAAAGAAATAGGCAGTAATTTTAAAATACCTTAAGTACCCTTGAGAAGTGCAGAATTACATGTTACATCTTGTCAAAGCAAGTAAAACAGAAGGCCCTTTAATTCTTTTACTCTCTCTTTTGTTGTAATAGAGGTTAGAAATAAATATATGTAGATATTGCATGCAAACCCAATGCTGTTGCATTAGGCTGGCAACTAAAAATTCCTACAATATCCTACAATAAAAAACATCCTATCTGTAGCATTCATAAATAAGTGAATGAAAGTGATTTTAAAAGCTAGTTGAGAACTACCTCAATCTCCATACTGACCACTGACACCTACATCTCCTCCCTGCCTGCAGTGCAGAATGTACTGTAAGCAGAAGACATTTCCTGTTATTTAGTTTTTCAGGAACAACCTGATGAAATCCACATTTGTATAAATGAAAAGCCACTTTCTTCTCAATAACTTGATCAGCGTTTTTGAACCGTGATAAATAATCTCCACATTCTGCAAGTGAACATTTCCTGAGCAATACTCAGCACTTACAGAATGCTCTTGACAGTAATTGCAAGAATGTAAAGGGGTTTTTGACTATCTCATGGCAGAACTTTGTAGCTTAAAAGGTGATATTCATAATATATCGCTTGGAACTAAATCCATAGAAACTTAATGCTAAGCACAAACATTTTGGGACTTTTGGTGTTGGGATTTTTAGTTAATGTAGTTTAATAATGAATGTCAAATCACCCTCATTGGCTCATCAGGGAAACCAGCTTTTCTCGGTCTGTTCTCACGACGGGTTCTCAGCATCTGTTTGGCATCCTTTTCAGACAAAATCGGTGATGTTTCTAAAGACAGAAAAGCAGAAATTAGTTCTGAAATTATTAAATAGTTAATATTTTATCTGTCAGTTGTAAAATGAAATGTCTCCAAACCTGATTTTTGTCTATATACAAAGTGTTCTTTCATGACAGCCCCTTCCTAGGGGATATTGCATTCCAGGAGATAGAAGTGGAATTTTAAACCATTTTTAGACTTGTGTTTTCTCTAGCTCTACTAGTATGAAGGAATGCCTGCATATTCATGTTACTATAAAATGAAGAAATATAACAGCACCATCTAACCACTGGCATTAGTGACTCTTCCAACTCTTTGTTATTTTTTTGTGTTGCTTTATAGGATTATTTTTCAAAGTTATGAGTTAGACATGTTGCAAAGGAGAGACTGCAATGAACATTCCACTTGCAGGACCTTGGTAAAATAATATTAAAATAGTAAACTAGTAAAATTAAACTTTTTGGGTTTACAACAAACAACTACAGTGTGGTGCAGACAGTTAAATACCAAATGCAACAGCATGATTGCTAAAAATCAAATCATGCAAAGCCTGCAATATAAAAAAGGTTAATGAATTCTGAAATAGAAGGTTGAATTAGTATTGTATATGCTCTTCAGCTTTAAATATATACAAAGGTTTGTTTCTGTAAACTCCTACCTGTAAGAGTGGTCATCAGGACCAAAAAGGAGACAAACACAAGAAACATCTTCATTTTGATTCTGCTTTCTCTCAGCCTGTTCCAAAATGAGTAACACCGACCAAGGCATTCTCCTATTTGAAGCACCTACGTCAGTCACAAATGTTTGTTTATGCTTTCATTTGAGTGATAGTATCATTTTGAAGACATCTGGTCTGAAGGTTTGAATTAGTCTATTATCTGCACACACATTCTCAGCATAACTCTGTTCCTGGGGGAAAGAAAATAGAAGACTTTTTTTTCCATTTCAGGCTTCAGAGTTACACTGGGTATTTGAAATTTGTGAAAATAGAGCACATCACCTTACACTTAGCACAGCAAGCAAAGGTTTTGGTTGTCTAAGGTATATTATTGTTTTTAAAAGAAACAATTGCCTGTTTCTGAATGTTAGTCTCAAAGGCAGCTGCAAAGGTGCCCCTTTTTCAAAGATTGTCTCTAATTTTGCTCCAACAGAGAAGTACCTATTAATGGAGTTTAACTCTACCAAAGCCGAATTATCACTGCTGAGAAACAAAACAGAGCTTTTTATCAAATTAATAGAATCATACAAGTGAAAACTCAGGTAATTTTTCTCTTTTCAGGACAAGTTAGTAGAAAACAGGATTATAAATGTCCTTACTAGTAAACATAGAGTGAAATAAGGATGTAGGTTAACAAAGGTCACCGCAAACAGGTGGTTTCAACCTTGAGAAATGTGACTGCCTGGAGCTCTCCCGGGCAGTGCCACGTTGGATATGTGGCACCAGCATCACCAGTTCGTAGGAAATTCAATGTGTTCCTTCAAATATAACATATAAAAGAGGTAGTTGGGATTCATTAGCAATTCCCTTTGGAAGGTAAGGTGCAGCCCATCCCCACCCCTCCTGCTCCACAGGGTTTGCCTGCCTGGCTCTGAGCAGCCCTTCTCATCTGTACCTGCTAAAGCAGTGCTGTTTATCCTGCCAGGGCCACTCTGTCTGCAATGTCAGCCAGATTCGGTGATATCTGTTGGTCTCAATGGAGGTACAGAAAGGTTTGAGAAATCAAACAGAGGGTCAGAGGGGCTCTGTGATACCCCTTGGCTTTGCTCAGCACCCATGAGGAACGTGTCATCTAGCCAGGCTGAATTAGCACAACTGCTCACACAGCTATTTAGGAATATCCAAAAATCTGAACATTAAAAATGTGAGTGCTGTGGGCACAAGGGCTTGACCAGGGTGAAGCGGATGAGGGGGTTTCAGGGATCAGGCTGTTCTGCAGCTTTGTCGTGCTTTTCTGATGGGACTTTTCATGGAAACCTGAGCAATGCCCAGCTGTGGAGCATTTGCATTCTTGCATTCTTTAGTGTGTGGTTTAAGATACCAAGACCCCAAAATCCCAAGAAATTGTATATGGATTGTATGGATTGCTCAAGACACTGTCTGGAAAGCGCAAAAACCTGTAGGTTCTAATAGCAGGCAGTTTTTAGAACTGCTGCAGGGGAAACAGAATGAAATGATGGAAAAATGGCCTTAAACTGAGACAGGGAGATTCCCATGAGATATCAGACCATGTCTCACTGTTGGTGAGGGCAGGGCTGGGGGTGCCCAGGGAGTGGTGGGGTCACCATCCCTGGGGTGTGCCGGGGGTGGCTCAGGGGTTACAGTGGGCTGGATGACCTTAAAGGTCTCCCCCAACCCCGATGAGTCCGCGATTCTACGACAGATCGCGGCGATGTCGGGACAGCATTCACGGCTGGGCAATGAGGGCAAAACCAAGGCGGTCACTCGGCCCCACGCCAGCAAGGCCTTCGCCTCGGGGCCAGGGCGGGTCAAGCCGGCGCTGAACGGGCGCTATTCCCCCTCAGGCCATCGGTGGCCACTGGCGACATCGCCGCTATCGCGACAGACCGGGGGGGGGGGGGGGGGGGCGCCCGTTTCCCGGNCAACCGCCCTCGGCCGCTTCTTCCGCTTCCGCCGCCGCGCTCGGATCGCGGGCACCGAGGGGTGGGTGGGACACACCGAGGGGACACCGCGGGGACAGCGGGACACACCGCGGGGTGGGTGGGACACAGCGGGGATACCGGGCCCCACCGCGGGGACGCCGGCACACACCGCAGGGATGCGGCGCAGGTGGGCGCGGAGCCCCCGGCGGGGACTGGAGCGCGGTTCCTGAGGCCGCGGCCCGGCGTTGCTGAGGATGGAGGGCCCCGAGGGCGGCGGGGCCGAGTGGCGGCTGGCGCTGTGGACGCTGCTCTCCGTGCTGCTGCCCGTGCTCCTCACGGCCTGGTGCAGCCTCCAGCGGTCGCGGCGGCAGCTGCTGATCCGCGACATCTTCCGCAAGAGCCGGCACGACTGGAGCTACACGGACCTGTTCGGGCAGCCCTCGTACTGCTGCGTGTGCGGGGAGCACATCCTGCGCGGCGCCTTCTGCGGGTGCTGCGGGCTGCGCGCCGGGGAGTGCTGCCTGGGCAGGGCGGACCAGCGGTTCCCATGCAAGGAGACCGTGGGCGGCACGGCCGGGACATCCCTGCAGCAGCACCACTGGGTCAGGGGCAATGTGCCCCTGTGCAGCTGCTGCGCCGTGTGCGGGCAGCAGTGCGGCACCCAACCCAAGCTCTGCGACTACAGGTACTGCCGGGGGAAAGGAGGACGGTGATGGTGGGGGGGATCACCCCTTCCCCAAGGAGGTCCTGCGGTGGTCAGATAAGGAATTGTGGGCGGAAAAATGTAGTTTCAAAGAGCCTGATGTTAAAATGGGGTGGCTGTGGGTAGTTTGAGTCATGGATAGATGAAGAGCGTGGCGTTGCATGTGGCTGTCCAGTCGTTCTCTCCATTGCATTGCTCCAGCGTGATGTGCAGGCTCTGTAATTACATAGAAGGAACTCTCCGTGCCCGAGGGAGTTTGTATTTTATTTATTTGTATTTTAAAAAGGTTCTAAAACATTTGCTGTTTGTGCAGTGGGTAGCCTGAGCAATTTGGGTGGCTCAGCTCAGAGCATTGGAGTCTTAATGCATCTCTCAAAATTGGCATCTGCTCAGTGTAAATAGAGGTTTCAAGTTCTTTTTTGAGGATGCTCACAAAAAGCTAATGGGAAGTTTTATATAATATGTATATATCATATATATATTATTACATATGTTTACGTAATAGATGATGTTGAAAGTTTCTGATAAGAGTGTTTGAAGATACAAGAAGGCATTAAATGGGCTTGCACTGTCTTTAGCAAGGCTGCTTGCAAAGTTGTCAGTGGTATATCGTGCCAAAATACAGTGATAGGTCCTGGGTACAGTAACCTATCAGCCTTCCCAAAGGATGTTCTCTTTTCTGTGTATGTTCTGCCAGCTTTTGCTTTGCTTCTCTGTGATACTGGCAAATTGCTTGGTAAGTAAGCAGAATTACAGTGGAAAAGAGCATGTTAACAGAAACAAAACCATGAAAGTGTGTGTGTAGGAGAGGAGGAAAGGGGAGGAATATGGAGGCAAAGGGGAAAGGAAGGAAGAGGAGGTTATAGGGCAAGTATCACTGCTACTCGTGTGTTGGATTAGTCAGGAGAACTCCAAAAATAGCTTTCCCAGCTGCTTAAATCGAGGCTTTGGATGTACCAAATGAGGATTAACATTCTACGGAGGCTGCCAGTGGATTTTGCAGTATTTCCTCTTGTGCCAGTCCGTTTTCCAGGGCAGCTTTTAGAATAGGTCAAAACCCAGCAGTTTTGCATAACAAAATCTCATCAGCCTTGTTCTGTGCTGTGTAACCTTTTAGCTTTCAGACTTAAAGGGGTATTGATGATCTTAAGAAATATATCAATTAATATTGCTAGTAATGTTTGGTTGAACTCCAGTGTTTTACCTGTGCTCTTTAAGGATGAACAGGAATTCTAATTCTCATACAGGCTTTCAGTGTAACTGTCAATGTCACAAACAATGCAGGAGAATATTTATAGTACCCACTTTTTTACTAAGAACAGAATTAACTTAAAACTATTGAGGTTTTTTCCCCCCACAGAATTCAAATGTTTTCCTGAACTTGCAAGCACATGAGTAATTTATATAATTTTCTGTAGCCAATACATAGTTTTCATGGTTTTCCCTGTAGTGTGCCTAAAATACAACCTCTAAAGGCATATGCAAATATAAGTACTTTACTAAAAGTTAGTGCATCTAAAATAAACGAGCAAAATTGATGTGCCTCTTGCTTGAGAGTTGTTTTCATGTTCTTTGCTCTTCTTTCCAGATGTGCATGGTGTCAGTGCACTGTGCATGATGAATGCATGGTGGATTGTTTAAGGACTGAGGAGTGTACATTTGGAGAATTCAGAGATTTAATTATTCCACCGTCCTATTTGTCTACAATCAACGAGATGCGTAAAGAGAAAAAAACCAGTTATGAAAAGGTAATGGCCTGCTGCTTCTTGGACCAAATAAAGCCACAAACACACACTGAAACTTGAACTCAGTACATTGACAGGTTAATAACTATCAGGTAAATGTTTCAAGATATATTAAGTACTTACAGTGTTAATTCAGAGGTGTTTGTCATCTTACTAACGTGGTTGTTGAAGCATAAGCAGATGTGGGATTTTTATTCCCAAATACTGAGATTTGGGTACCTTATCTCCTTGAAGGTTTTGTGATTTTTTAATTCTGTTTTTTACTGTTGTATTCATAACCTTGTAGTGTTTGTTGTCCTGGAATCGTCAGCCTTGGTGTGTCGGAAATGTTTGTTTCTGTTTTGACTACTTGGGACTAACTGGTAAATTTCTCCTTTCAGCGCTTACAGGGGATGGGGTTTCGAGCAAAGCTATAAACATTTTCAAAGATGCAGTATTTGTGTGCCTGACTGACTTTCACCTTTTGCAGGTGGTACCTTACTGCAGAAAACACTGGATGCCAGTAATCATCCTGGCTAATACTCGTAGTGGGAACAACATGGGCGAAACTTTACTTGGAGAATTTAAAATGCTGCTGAACCCTGTTCAGGTATTTACTGTGAAAAGCCACTATAATAAAATGAAGGTTTAAATTGGAATAAGCATCGCTTTGCTTACACAATGGCAGTAGGATCTTGTGGAAGATAAGTGGGAAACAAATTCATGCCGTTTGCTTTCTTAGAAAGAACAGCTTTGTAAAGAGAAACCAAAAGTGTAGAGGCTCCTCCCACCCTCAAGTTTGTGGTGATTCTGGTACCAGTCCAGTTTTTTTATTTGCAGTAATACATGCAGTAATTCAATTAATGAGAAGTATCTGACCCTTAAAACAGTGTACACTTTATAGAAAACAAAGTATTTGTTTAAACACTCACTTCACTTGTGGAAATGTCTGCATTTACAATTTCTGCTTCATGTAGTTGCTTTCCCCTTAAAATCTGCTGGGATGACACAGGATGGTGACGTAAGGCAGGCAGTTGTTCCTGGATTTCCTGGCTGCACCTTAATACTGTCCCTTTGAAGTTCAAACCCAGCCATAGAATACAGCCTGATAGGAACCACTGTGAGCTTGTTTTAAATGCATCCCAGTAAGGTTTTAATGAATAAACCTCTTTGTATGCTGAGTATTTTAAATTTACTTTTATCTGAAGTCTTTCATCTTTATAGAATTCGTCGTCATGCTTCTAGATACAGAGTTTTCTGAGAACTCTGTCAGCCCAGTTTATCAATGCCATTTAATCCTAGTGAGGCAGCTGGAGCTCTGCTGTGAATTTAGGAAACCCAATCCTGCTCATAAAAGTCAAGACAGCTCATTTGCTAATGTAATGCTGTAAATGGAGAATCTTTGTGTTGCATTGGAATGAGCTTCTTGAAGTTGTTTATCTGTGAAGCAAATCCTGAGTCATGTTGTGTGAACTTACAGAATTCTTTATATTTCCCTTTCTTCCAGATTTTTGATCTAAGCAAAATTGCACCTGCTAAAGCCCTCCAGCTCTGTACCTTGCTGCCTTGCAACTCTGTCAGGGTTCTTGTCTGTGGTGGGGATGGCACAGTGGGCTGGGTCCTGGATGCAATTGATGAAATGAAGATAAAGGTATTGTGTTTTAATTTTAAAAATGTCTTAATGGTGAAATGAGTTCTGGAGCTGCTAAAGTGGTATCCCTAATTTCGTACCTGCATTTATTGTCTTCATCTTCCTGAACAGGCCTACAGAGAAACATTTGCAGAAGAATTGCTTGTTCATATTGAGTAGGTGTGGGGGAAATGCATCTTATGAGCCCCTATTTCAGGAAAAACATGAAAGCTTTAGATTTTAAATTATACTTAAAGTCATTCACTCCTGTAAAACAAGGCAAGAACAAGCTGCAGGATATTTTATGCATTGTTATTTCCTCTTTGTCTAAACAGATTTATTTTGTCATAAATGGCATCACTAATATGGCTAATATGCTCTGACTGCTCGCTTCTCCCAGCACACTCAATAATATGCTCTGACTGCTCGCTTCTCCCAGCACACTCAATCTCTTATAATAACCTCATAATTTTGCCAGCCATACTGGTTATATTGCCAGTGCATGAATAAGTGCAGTAATTTGCTTCTGCTCCTCATCGTATATTCTGAAGAGTCTATCTGTCTGCAGCTTCACTTATTAACAGCAAGGAGAGAAGGGAAAAATAAGCTGTGTGTTTACTGTTGATTTGAAATAGAAGATAATTCCAGTTTATGGGGTACTACTAAGTACTTCTGAGAAGATTAAGAATGCAGAATAATTACAAGGGCTTTAGTGCTTTACCTAATAAACTTTTCTCTAGTGCTAAAAGGAAGACAGTTACTCTTATATTGGTATTTTTTTTACTGCAGCTTTCTTGTTAATACATAAAATACTGTTAGTCATTAACAACCATTATTGTGACTTCATACATAATCAAACTCTTCTTTGAGAATTTTTGTGTGCTGATAAAGTAGAAATAAAGTAACTATAAAGGTTAATGAATGTATAGTTACATGGTCTTGGGCACTTGATATACTGTCCCTCAGAGCCAATATAGTTGATGAAATCTTGGTTTTTCTGTGTTCAAATTGAGTCATTGGTGTTAAGTAAATACTGTTGAGGTTATCAACAAAACCTTTTTGTTATCAGCAGGAGGTTATTTGCTATTATATTCATTTATCTTGACTCTCAAATACAGGTTACCTGGCTGATAACTGTTCTACCATAGTGCCAATTCACTGCAAATGCTTTTCACAACTGAATTTCCAAGGCCATAGCACAGCTAAAATAACTGCTCACCCTCCTGTGGTGAGGAGAGCAAAGCCCTTTGCTAAGGTGGCTGTTCTGAATGTCTGCTTCTGTCACCCTGAGCATTGCAGAGGTGATTATCACCTGGTCCATCTGTGGGTGACAGTGTGAAACTGAGACACTGACTTTCCTTCTTGGAGTATCTGTATTTCTCAGGGGGGTTGAACACTGGTGTTATGTGCATCTGTTGTTTAAACCTGACCTCACCTCAGTCTGGCAAGAGCATCTTGGTGTCTTCTTGTTCACAGTCTGGTGTGTTACATCTCTCAGTTCTTATCACATCCCAGATCCAAAGCATCTTTTGAAGGTATACTCTACTTAGTATTCATAATGCATTGTTTCCATATTGTGTTTGTATTCTTTCCTTCTCACAGTGGTTTACCATTCCCTTCCTTTATGTTCCCCCCATGGTAAGTAGTTAAATGTGCCATTTGCTCTGCTAACACTGCCAGCCCCAGTGCCCTGGTCTATGTCACAGGCTGCTGCCAAGATTTGTGGTGTTTATGTAATCTGAACATTTGGGGATGAAAGGGAGACAGTGAGTGCTGAAGCAGGAACTAATAGGCAGTGCTTTTGTATCCTAGGGGCAAGAACAATATATTCCACAAGTTGCAATCTTACCTCTGGGAACAGGGAATGACCTGTCTAACACACTGGGCTGGGGTGCAGGTTATGCTGGAGAAGTCCCTGTGGAGGAGATCTTACGGAATGTCATGGAGGCAGATGGAGTCAGACTAGACAGGTAAGGAACAGTGAGAAGGTAAAATGGAGAGAACCCAATACTGCTGTAGCTCTGCAGCAGTTTATGTAAAGAAACACAAGTGTTGCTGGAAGGAACTACAGAATAACTGAGGTCCAAATTTAGTCTTTATTTAATTGCTCTACAGGGCTTAACTCTTGTATAAGTTAGCTAAACTTGAATCTTTTGACTTAATCCCAGTGTAGATAGGAGAATCCTAACTACAGCCCTATACTGAGAACTGTCTGTCACTGTTGTTTTTCAGATGGAAGGTTCAAGTAACAAACAAAGGATACTACAACTTAAGGAAACAAAAGGTATGGCTTGCAAGTATAAACATGAATTCTATGGAATAACCATATGTTTATAAGTATTTTGTGTCTACCAATTTCCCATTAAACACTCTGAGTTTTAAACCCTAATAATGATACTTAGTAAAGCTGTAACTGAAAGTTCTCTCTTACAGGTATTCACAATGAACAACTACTTCTCTATAGGACCTGACGCTCTCATGGCTTTAAATTTCCATGCTCATCGTGAGAAGACTCCCTGTCTGTTTTCCAGCAGAATTATCAACAAGGTGTGTTTGGTGAAGTGACATTTCCTCCTTGTAGTTCTTGATTTGACTTAAGGCTGTGTTTTGCTTTACTCTCCTACTTCCTTTCATGCAATTTTTCTTGAGGAGGGGTTTCCATGGGTAAAACACATTTCCAGCCCACTCCCAAGTGTTACTGCCTTGCCTCCACTTACAGAATTTGCTGTTTACTCAGTTTTTGCTCAGAATTTCTCATTTGCTTTGAAACTTAATGGGTTAAGGACATTGCCTATTTCCTTTTCAAGTGGAATGTAAGTTTCGTATACAAGTCATAACCTATCTCATTTGGAAACTTTGATGTGCAAATATATTATGTATGAATTTTAGATAAGGTTTGCAAAGCCATCATTATACATGAATATTTCAAATAGTCTTCATATGTGTTGTCTTTTTCTGTTTTCTCTTCTTCCTGTTTTGTTTCGGGTTTTTTGTAGGCTGTGTATTTTTTTTATGGAACCAAAGACTGCTTAATACAAGAATGTAAAGACCTTAACAAAAAGGTTGAGGTAAGTTTTTTAGCTTGCTTATGCTCTGGACAGTCAGTGGAGTGTAAAAACTTGCCATGTTCAAGCACTGATATTCAGATAAAGTTTGCCTTAGTACCAGAGACTTACATAAGTGAGAGTTCCTTTTTCTTTCCTCTACTAACAGAAATTTACTGAGCTCAGGATATCCTGTGAGATAAGAAATACTTTTTTTAAAAGTATGGAAATAAAACACATTTTATTTGTACAGGGCCAGTTTTTCTTCAAGTGGAAGCTTATTACAAAAGCTTATTAAGGAGAATAACTAGCTTGTACTGAACTAGTGAATTTGATCCACAGTAATTAACTTCTGTTTGTCTTTTAAAGCTAGAGTTGGATGGTGAGAGAATTGAGTTGCCCAGTTTGGAAGGCATCATTGTGCTGAATATTGGATACTGGGGAGGTGGCTGCAGGCTCTGGGAAGGAATGGGGGGTGAACCGTTCCCCTTTGCCAGGTACACAGTGCATTTTTTACTTGTTTTTTTTTTCCTTTAGCAGATCTAAAAAAACACATCTCAGTAGAAGTTAAAATAGAAAGTAAAACCAAAACACATGAAAATTTTAACTCCTGTGCTTGAGTAAACTGGAGCAATACTAAAGAGAAATAGGTAGGAAGAATAGTTATTCCCTCCTATGACTTCCTTCTTCAGAAGCCATATATATATATAAAATATACTTCATAATTCTGTTACAAGGCTTATGATCCTGAATTTCTAAAATATACTCGGGCAAGGTGCTTTACCCAAATCTGAAAAATTAAGCCATGAAAAGATTTTCCTGTAGATAAATGAGTGAAAAGACAGAAAATTGTACAAGTTTATGGAAGAGAAATCCACTGTGCACCTTAAATATGCACACTGAGCCTTGGAAAGTCATATATCCATGGTTTCCAGAAGCCAGCTGGTGTATTGCTCCATAATTGCAGGGTTTGATGGCTTTCTTTGCTGTCCAGTGTGATTTGTTGTCCAGCACAAATAGCTAAAAATATTTGTAGAGCAACATTTGTCTTCTCTATGGGCATAACCATAAAAGGGCTGTGCAGTACCTGGACAGGTATGCTAGAGCTCACGAGCATCACTAAAAGAGTCTCCTTTTTCCATTTCATAGATATGATGATGGACTTCTGGAAGTTGTTGGTGTTCATGGTTCTTTCCACTGTGCCCAGATTCAGGTCAAACTGGGCAATCCTGTTCGCCTGGGGCAGGCACATACAGTGAGGGTAAGTGCTGGTTATGAGCCTGTTTCCCTAAAGGTTTTTTTAGTACACCTTATAGAATCTCAGGCACTCAGCTGTCAGATCTGAGTTGCAGTTTGCAGTTCAGGTAGATGTTTCTCTTGCTTAGTAAAAATGAAAGTTGTCATAATTCACAGCCCTCTGTTGCTGTGGTTGGTGGCCTGTGACTGCAACTTGTTATGTACCACTTTCTCCCTGGCATGAGCATATTGCCTCTGCCAAAGGTGTTTTCAGAGCTCTTTTGAACTGGTGTGATTGTGTGTTGTTGTGTTTGATGCCAGCTGATCTTGAAGAGCTCCAAGATGCCGATGCAGGTGGACGGCGAGCCCTGGGCCCAGGGGCCCTGCACTGTCACCATCACCCACAAGACTCACGCACTGATGTTGTATCACTCGGGGGAGCAATCGGATGACGACGCTTCCAGCCTGTCTGAGTAGGACCATGGGAGAAGAGCAGGTGGATGGAGACACACAGACTTTGTGGAATTTAACACAAGGCAGCGAGGAACTTCAGCTTGCTAAAACACACCTAATCTAGATTGGGGTTTGTGCCATAAGGTTCGTACTCGTGAGTGAACTAGAGCTGAGGAGAAAGCCATGCTTTTACACTCATGAAAACTTTCACAACTGGTTTGCCTCTTTAGATTGGTGGTGATGCCCTTCAGCCTTTCTAGCTGGAGTTAGTTACTCTGATGGCTGGAAAGGGACAGGTGCTGCAGCCTTTCCTTGCTGTGGAGTCAGACCTTCTGCACATACACACTGTGGTATGTGAGATGTTTCATACCCTTGGAAAGGGGAACAGCTCGGGGTTTGACCTGCTGCCAACCTGCCCTCTTCCCCAGAACAAAACCAGACCAAGTAGGCTGTGGGCTGATTCCCTGACAGCAGCCTGCTCTTGGCTGCCACCTCTGCTTGGGAGCAGGAGGAATAACTAACTGTGCACCTGCTTGTGCAGTGCTTTTCTGATGGGCTTCTCTGGGAGAGCAGAGGATCTGGGAGCTCTTAAGAAGGTGGTCAGCAAGAAAAAGATGCTTTTGGACCAAAGGTTTCTGGAAATGTTCTGTCAGCAAATTAACTTTTTCAGTGGCTTTGTAGGCCACAGAGTACCCCTGAGGTCCTGAGTACCCAAGATATAGCTCAGAATAATTGTACCATGACTTGCACTGAATGATCCTGTGACTTGACTCTGCTTCAGTTCAGTGAGAGACTAATTCTAGTTTTTGTGAATAGCAGCATCATAGTTCTTGGGGAGGCTATTTAAAGGAAAACTTGGACAAAGAGCAGACTTTTTAGCTGTTTAGAAGGAAGGGTTTTAAAGAAATAATGATGATGTGGGGTATGTTTTAAAGACTTGTTAAAGATCTTGGCTCCTAATTACCTGAGAGTGCTGAGTAGTAGATCAGTCTGTTAACTGTTTCAATTTTAAGTGTGGAGGTCCAGAGCTGAGTTTGCAGAGGTTGGCAAATTTTGGCATTCCTGTGTATAATTTGATGTTGAAAAAAGCATGGAAGCATCTGTTTTCTGACTG
Source organism: Campylorhamphus procurvoides (assembly GCA_013396655.1). Classification (NCBI taxonomy): domain Eukaryota; kingdom Metazoa; phylum Chordata; class Aves; order Passeriformes; family Dendrocolaptidae; genus Campylorhamphus; species Campylorhamphus procurvoides. The sequence goes on along the minus strand of WBMV01001708.1, from coordinate 384,371 downwards.
GCTCCTCAGGGGTCAGAGATGCCTTGTTGGTACCTTCATTTCCCTTATGAATGTGAGAAAAAAATGAGTGGTTGAAGGTTCAGGACGCACGAACAGTACACAGGGACTGTCAGTTTGGCATATCTGAAGCCTCTCAGGTTAAAGCTTCTCAGGTGAAAACATCTTCACGGTTAACAAAAGTAAAAATCTGCTTTCTTTTTTCTCTTTTGTTGAAGGTATTTTAAGCCTGCAGCAGGTGAGCCATGAACTGGGGTTTAAAATGCCTCACTGAGTCATTCAGTTTAGCCCAGTTTAGTTACTGAAGATGCTCTTCCAAGTAGGAAGAGAAGTTATGCCACATAAGCCAAGATTGTAAGAGAAGTTGAGAGCTTTGATCTGAGCTTTGAATGTTGCTGCTTTTGTCGTGAATCTGCCATCTTTTTTTGTCTCTCTTCTTTATGTTAACTGAAAGTGAGACCACTGGGTAAAGTAGGCTGTGTTTCTAGGTTTTTTAAAATGAAACCGTTTTTCAGCAATCTGTAAAATGATGTTTGCATTAACAGTAAACAAACTATTTATATTTTAAAGTAATTTATTGAAACCTTGGCAAAGTCAGTATTTTTAAAACCTTCAATTGTAACCCTCTTTGGAGAGCATTTTTAACTTGATGGTGTTCCTTGTAGAAAGTGTATGTACTAGAACTTCAATACTACTGATTCTCAGTGAATTTATAGCTGTCTGATAATGTGATTAGAGTGTAATGAACTGTAAACAGAAGCCATTTGTAAATTCCATATTAATTAGCCTTATACATCTCATTTTAATTATTTTATTGTATGTAAATATAGATAAAAATAGTTAAATATATGTAAAAAAGGTTTAAAATACCATAGGTGTATGTTAGATGAATCCACTACCTTTTTTTTTTAAGTTACAAGGTTCATTTTGTATTAGCTTCAAACATATTACCAGCTAAGTTATTTTTTTTATATATAACTTAAAACTATCATCATCCTAAAAATATTTCAGTTCTCTGCTCTGGTTCTTATGTAACTGTTGTTTACAAACAAATGACAAGTCTCTGGTAAAACAGGGTGTGTGCTCTGAAAGGCAGTACTTGCTCAAGAGAAATGACACCACTGGCTACTTTACACTATTCATAATGCTATTTCAAGTTCCCTGAAATTGATCAGGTGATTATCCAAATTGGTTTGTAGCCAAAGAACCTTTAACTGTTCAAAAACCACTCTTTGGACTCCTGACATCTGAAAGAGAAACAAGTGATGCCCGGGCTTTGAAGGCTCCCTGTGTTGCTGTAGGTGAGTTGGTTTCTCTGCCCCAGTGGTGATGTCCTGTTTGTGCATCCTCCCACTTAGTGCAGCATGCTGGGGGTCCAGCCCTAACTGTGTGAAATCCTCTGGGAAATGTAAATCCACCATTCCTATCAGAGGAACAAAGTGAAAGTAGCATCTGATCGGGTGCTTGTTTGGGAAAACCGCTGGTAAATGGCCTTGGTGGTGGAGGTGAAGGAGTTTGTGTCTCACAAACGGTGCTGGCAGCAAAGGTGGTTGTGGTGAGCCTGAGGAAGCCTCTTATGAAACTGTATTTATGGTTTAGAGAATGTTCTATAAGGGTCAAGTGTCCAGTTCCCAATGGGTCGTGGGCTCACCATTCCATTCTAACTCTAAGGAGCTGTCATACCATGACACAGAAAGTGCTTGTAAAACAGACATTGTTAGCACTGGCATTTGTTGGAGAGTCGTCCTGTTTCCAACCATCCTTTGATTTCAATGTATCCTCCTTCCTGCTATTTTGCAAATTGGCTTAAAGCCTGTTTGGAGTTACTTTGGTGGAACTATTTTCAGATTTAGTCCAACTGCAGACAGTGGGTGTCAGCAATGGGCTCCTGGATTCTTAACAGAGCACGAATGAACTCGGCCGATTTTTATAGAGCTGTAGCTGCCTAATGTCATGTGCATTGTGACTGTAAACTGTTCCATGCTTTTTTAATGTGGGTGCATAAAGCACCAGCTCCAACAGCCACTCTACAAGCAGGAGATACTCCTTGTAGCTTGGAATCCTGAAAATCCCACAGTATGTTCCCTACCTGGGAGAGGGGACTCTGCAGCATTTTGGAACTTTTGCAGTTATTAAAGAACACAGTCTTGAGTTTTCTTTCACTGCAATAGTAAGATTTTGGTTTCATATTAATTTGGGGTTCTGTTCAAATTTGAACCTTTTTCTCAGCACTTATGAATTGCATTTCATGTTCATAATATAAAAACTGTAGCATAACTTATACATTTTATACTTTTTAATATGTTCACTGTCAGTGTTTCTCCTTCATTTTTTCCCCCCAGGTCTTTCTTTTCTTGATCACTAAGTAACTTGAAACATCATTGTCATTAGTTAGAAGCTTTAAGTACTTGCCCTCAGTAAACAGACTGGAGTTTCTTCTGGTTGCAAAAAAACATGTTACCATGTTTGAACACACTTGGAGACAATCTTGAGGCAATGCTTATAGCAAGAGGGAGGTAAAAGGTTCTTCTGTGTGACCTCACCTGATTCAGATGGAGAGTTTGTTGCTGGTGTTTACAACTACTCAGTAAGCACTTCTTTCCCTCAGCCTTTGTGCTAGCTCAATTCCAGCTAAAAGTGTCATTTGGGACAGTATCAGAAGGACAGTGAGCTTCTGTCCAATTTATCCTCCATGCCAGCCAGCTTGTCAGGAAGGAGAATTGGCATGGCTGCACAGGGCTGTTCTCAGCCCAGTGACCCACCTGCTTGGCTTTCCAGTTGTCAGGACTCCAAAGGTTCCCAGCCCCCCTGGCCTGTACTGAAAGGACAGTTTTTGCTCTCTGCTGCTGAGCAGGAGCCTCTTTGTTCTCCACAGTGTGAGAACTGAGTGTTGGAGGTTTTGGTTTCAGCTTGGCTGATTCCTTCTGGTTCTGTGTTGGGTTGCACTGAAGCTCAGAGCTTTTACAGTGTGTGTTCTTGGATCTCACTGGTTAAATAAAAGCCTAAAGCACCTTTAGCTGTGAGCAGCACAATGGTAGCAGTGTTATAGTAGTTACTCTTTTTTACTTGGCTTGGTAGAGCAGCACTGGAACCCAGTTAGTCTGAGAGTAGGAGATTTAGGAATATTTGCGTGTGGTATAAGTGAAAATCCTCTTCAGTTCTGTACTTCATACAGACTACTAGCAGTTTTCTTCCTTGTGGAAAAGAAAAAATTGATTATTCAGTTGGAAAATTAGGTTGTCTTCAGATTTAAAATACCAGTACATAACTAATTCTGTTGAATGTGAACCACTTAATTGAAAATGTTCTTTTTTTTCTGAGAAATCAGAGCTGCTGCTTGAACACAGGGAGGAGACAGCAGAGAGCACTTGTTCATGTTAAGTATATTGTGAGAATTTACACGTTCTCTCAGCGTTGTTGAGGCCACAGTTCTGAAAGCATGCCATGATCACAACTTTGTTATCTTGCTAAGAATGCTGAATACCCAAATCAGGTTTTGGGCATCTCAGGGAGATACTTCCAGCTGGAGTAAAGCCACATGCCTTGACTATACCTAGTGATGTCGTGCAGACTTACCTTAGCTGAGGATCTGGCCCTTTGCTGTATGAATGTATTCAAAGCTATACTTTGTTAATGCTGCCCTGTTTCCTGCTGTGCACCCTTACTGCTGTATGGAATTAATTTTTTGCACTGTTCAATTTGCAATTTGTTTGTAGATTTCAGCATAAAATAATTTTCTTTTTAAGATCACATGGGAGGTAATATTGTGAGTTTATTGCATTCTGTATCTTCAAGGTTTACATCCCTCAAAAGCCATTTTTGTCTACTACCAACTGTTGTAGTCCTTCAAATACCTCCAGCCATCTTCCCTTTCTAGGATTTTTATAGTTAAACAGAACGGATTTTTATTTTTGTAGCTTGTAATTTCAAACATGTATAGTAGTTATTTAGTAATTAGTAATCAGAATACTGTAAAAATGTTACTTTTAAGATCTGTAACTTTAAATTAATAATAACTACTTACAAGAACATACCAGCATGTTAGCAGTTAAGAAAAAAGTTGTTCTTTAGCTTCACATACTGTGATGCTGCAACTTGGGATTTGCATTGAATGTGTTTATCCATATATTCTGACATTGAACTTAACAAGAAAAATATGAGCTGAAAGTGCAAGTAATAGATAAAAAAATAGAATTTATAACATCTTAGGCATTTTTCAACTGATAAAGGTGACATTTGGGATTCAGTCTTTTTTGTTTCCCACCAAGCAGTAAAGCAGGAGTGATGAGTGGAGTCTTGACAGATCAGTTGTTTCCATATGGTGTAGTTTGAGATCTGTATTTAGTGCCCAAACATAAGCAGACACCGTCTGCACCATTCCTGCCTCTCTTCTGAGGGAACAAAAACTCAGAGCAAACCCCATTGCTCACGGCTCTACAGTATGGGAGAGCTTACTTGCAAAGAAATAAGGAGCCACCATAATCTTGAACCTCCAAAATAAATCTTTAAATCAAAGTTTTCTAGACTTTCCATGACATCAAGTGATGTTTTCAAGTCCCAAACTGGTTTTTCTTTGGTTTTTAAAAGAAGGCAGGCTGAAATGGGAGGATAAGGAGGTATTGCTGTAAAAGTCTTTGTCATAAAAGCTGAGAAGTCTGTTCTTTATTTGCTGCAGAGGCACAGCAAGCGTGATTGTGTCTCATAAAAATTTGCTCCAATCATTACCTGGGGTGATGTGTGGTTTGAGTGCTTGGGTCAGGTTCTGATGGGGGAAGCTGCAGCCCCAGAACTACCCTGTTCTGTGGTGTCACTCCACATTAACACAAGGGAGACTGAAAACTTCAGTCAGATGTACCATGGCCTGTCTCTGTGACTTACACTCCCAGAAGGCTCTTTTGAGAAACATTTGCTCCATATTCATTGTAGAAGTTTGTAAATACAGGTTTTTCACAGCACTGACTCTTACTGAATTTCCTATTGCATCTTTTTGTTGTCTTGTTATTTGTACTGTATTTCTCTGTAGATATAAGTGTGTGGATTAAAGCATTTAAACTCAGTTTTTCTTATTCCTCACTATACATCAAAGCAAATGTGAGTCTCCAACTCTGTACCAATCCAGGATGGCAACGACTGCCTGGCTTTGGGGGGGATGCAGCAGGATGGGAGTAGGAATTGTGAGAACAAAGTTGCATTTTGTTGAACTCCATGGCCATGTTTCTGCCTGAGATTCCTGCTGGAAAGTCCCAGTGTCTCAAACCTCAATACATGGGAAAAACTCCAGACAGCCTAATAATGTCATTTTGGAGGTAAGTCCAACACTGGTAACCTGCAAAGATGTCTCAGCAGCTTCTTGCCCGCTCCTGGTTCATCCTTCTCCACCCCTGGGGAGGAAGCCAAGTTTGTGTGACTTTAGAATAGATGTTAAAATGCTTTCAACAGTGAGGTGAAACATCCAGATTGTTCCTCCTCACCTCTGCTGTCAGTCATTTGGGTTCTTAAGACAGCTTGTGACCCTGCACACTGTGTAGTCAGAGGGCGGGGAAGAGTCCTACAAATGTCTTACCTGTAATGAGCAATTTCAAGGTAGAGCTGTAATAGGAGATGTTTCGGTGTCGTGTGGCGTTAAAAGAAACTGGAGATGGGGTGGGGGGGGCTGTTGAGAGCAAGGCAGGAAAACACACGGGGCATTCCCCAGAAAGGGGAAACGCTGCTGCTGGAAGAAGTTCAGGGATCAAGTGGCTCAATGCTTTCTCCTGATGGCAGCAGATGGGTTACTGTGGGCTTTTGGAAGTGAATAAATCCTCCTGGGGGCCACTTTATCATAGTGTCAGTTCCCTCCCCAACTCCTCTCCTCTGTTCCCTGGTCTCATTTGCACAAAAGAGAGAAGGGCTCTGGCCCCTCAGCTCCTGTATTATGCCACAATCAAACCTTTTAAAGACTATTTGTGTGTTGTTTTCTATTCAAGAGGAGGTCAGAGCATAGATATTCAGCAGGTTTTTTTCTTAGATGGATAAGACAATAGTTTCACAGAGCTTTCAGGATCACTGGCATTAATGCTAATAAGCATCGAAGTTTAATGCATCTTTAAATGTCTGTAGAACTGGAGTGAACTGTGCACAGCACCAACTTGAGCCAGTCTTTAGCCTAAAGTTTGAGGAGTCACAGCACAGGTACATGCAGGGAATTAAACGAGGCCTTAGCAAAGCACAAGTCAAGGCTGAAATTCTTTTTTGCTAATGAAAAGTAAAAATGTAAAGTATTTGGTGAATGAACAGAAAGGTGGTTGCGTGTGGGTCCAAATACGATGCAAGGAGTCCAGCACTGAGGGCTAAAGCTCTGATTTCAGGGTAACTCCAGCAAATCCCTTTTCTGCTCCAGGAAAACCCTTCCTTGCAGAAAGGCAGCGGGCAAACTCGGCCTCTTTGCCTGCGCATCTGCGGGCAATGTGAGAACCCGCTGGTAACCGCAAGGTAACAGATGGCCGGAGGGTCGCGGTGACCGCGGGGCTGCGGTGCTGAGCGCGAACAAAGCCCCGCGGAGCTGGGGATGTGCCACCCAGCCGTGCCGAGGGCCATTGTCCCCGCCCGGCCGCGAAATCCCGATTCCACGCTCAGGAGCTGCCTAAAAGAGCCTCGCTCTCCCAGACCTGCAAAAGAGCAGCTCCCCATGTCGTTCATTGAAAATATGGAAAGGGCAATGCATATAGAAATCTAATTATTGGCAGGCACAGCCCGGCTTTTAGCATGATAATCGTGGGCCCCGGAGCTTTCTTGTGCACGGACCCCTGAAAGATAATCATGAAAGCAAAAGTTAAAACTATTGAATTTCCATCACTCACTCAAAAGTTCGCTTTGATTATGTTGACACGATTTTTGTTTGCCCCTACGCGGCGATGAGAAACTGTTATTAATCACTTCTAAATATTTTAAAGACAAAGGGCGCTGCCCGGCGCGGGGGATGAAGAGGGGGATGATGATGATGGGATGGAGGGGTGTCCCTGCCGTCCCCCAGCTTGTGCTGGGGGCTCTCCCCGTGGCACTGCCAAGCTGGCGGGGCGGGGGGAAAGGGGGGTCGGTGACGGGCTCGGCCGACACCCCCAGCCCACCCCTTTCCCTCCCGCCGCCCTTATAGCGCGGAGCGCGGCCGGGCGCTGCCGGCGGCCCATGGCCACGGTGCGGGGCTCGCCCGGGCTGCCGGCCCTGCTGGGGCTGCTCCTGCTGCTCCTGCTGCTCGGGGCAGGCGGGTCTCGGCCAGGCTCTGCCGATCGCTGCAGCTGGAGGGGCAGGTACGGGGGCACCGGGGCTCAGAGGGGCATCCGCGGGCGCGGTGCTGGAGGGTTCGCTTCGGTGCCTTGTCGGGGAAAACGGCGACAAGTGGTATTGTCAACTATCGCATCCTTTGCGCTTTGCTGATGTTTCACTTTCATTAATTTCGCTCTTGCGGGTTTGGTCCTCGCAAGGGACTTCGGCAAAAGTTCCTGTTCTGAAGGCAGTGGAATTGCAGCGCCTTGAGCGACAGCTCGGGAGCAGCGCCAGCACGACGCTTTTCCATCACAAGCATTTCTTTGGTGATTTTTTAATTGGAAATATTAAAAGTACTCTTAGAAATTTAGGTCTTTAAACCAAGTTTTTTCAGGGGGAGCATCAGTGCTCGTTGTGCAGCAGGTCAGCTGCTCTCATCCCTATCCATTCACCCGTGGGATTTTCTGGACATCAGAGCACTGGCCAGTCCTGTCGCACAGAGAGGTTTTGAGCCATTTGCAGAGAGAAATTCCCCTCTGGCATTTCTCTGGATGCTGCAGCCACCCAAGCATGGATTGGTAGGCAGGCGAAAGGTGCTGAGGCTCCTTCCCGTGCAGCCAGGTGGGAGCAATCCGCATCCCTCCATCCCTTCTGCACGGTGCCGCAGCTGTGAGCCCAGGGGAGGGAGGGCACGCAGTCCAGGTGGAGGAAGCCAGTTTCAGAGTCATTTAGGAGAGAGTCAGGGCTGGCAGCAGGATCTGTCCTCCCGGGCAGGGTGGCAGGGCTGGCAGCAGGGTCTGCCCTCCCGGGCAGGGTGGTGGTGGCTGCCGGGCTGTCCCACCCGTGCTGCGGGCGCGGTGCCGGAGCAGTGGTGTTCTCTTGGCAGCGGTCTGAGCCGGGAGCCCCGTTCCCGAGCCGTGGAGCAGGTCCACCTGCGCTGCACCGAGGGCTCCCTGGAGTGGATGTATCCAGCCCGAGCCCTGCGAGTCGTCCTGGAGCCCAACCTGTCCAGCGCGCAGCACACCACGGTCTGCATCAAGCCTGCCAGCGACTTCCAGGGCGCCAGCATCTACGTGGAGCGCGCCGGGCAGCTGCACCTGGTGCTGAGCGAGGCACAAGGGGCTCGGCCCCACCACGTGTCCTGCTTCAGTGCCCACAGGCCCCAGCGAGTGGCCCTGTTCCTGCAGGCCAGCCCGCAGAGGGACATCAGCCGCCGCACCGCCAGCTTCCAGTACGAGCTGCTGGGCAACCAGAGCATCTCCGGCCCCGACTTCAAAAAGATGGCCCTGGCTGAGGGTGAGAGCAGGGGCTCTGCTGTCGGGGCAGAGCTGGGGTGGCATCTATATCCACTCACCTTGCTGGGGCATGCCTTGCGACAAAGGCTGTCTTGGTTGAGGGCTTTGTCATTGCCAGAGGGGTCTTTCTGCCTGGCAGTGCCACACTGAGAACATCCTCTTGCTTATTTCTTTGCTGTTGTTGTATAACATATAACATAGCAGGCATTTTGGTTTGCATCTGATCATAATGCTCTCTAACCTATTAGTTCTGCCCTATTTCCCTTCCTCATTCACTGGCTCTTTACCAATTTATATTGTATAATGTATGTATTATTATGTAATAATATATATATTATAGTATTCTAAGTCAATAACTGCTCTGTTTTTTTCTAGCTATGTGCCGTCCTTGTGACAACGTGGAACTTCTCATGGCCATTTGCAGCAGTGATTTTGGTAAGCTGACTAAAGGGGAGTTATTCTGCCTTTAGTTTATATTATTTGGGTTTATTTGCTGCTTTTCTTAAAGTAATGGCATGACTGGCAAAGAAACTAGTTGTGTGAAAAGGAATCTGAAAGGGGAGAAAGTGAAACCTAGAAGGGAGAAACTGGCTTTTTTTCTTTTGAGGGGTTTGTTCATTTTATTACCCTATTTTTCCACATGCACATTTGTACCTCTTTGATTAGGTCAAACAGCTTAAGCTATAGAGCTGCCTCTCCACGTGGCCACAATTCTATTGCTGTAAATGTAAATACATAAAAATAACACTACAAATTCCATTTTGCCCTATTCAATGTTTTTTAAAAAACCCACCAAATCACTGCTTTTCTACTCGGGGTTGCCACACTTAGAGCTGATAAAATCATTGTGCAAATACAAACTCAGTGCAGAGCAGGCTTCCCTTGGAGTCCTCCTTAGCTGGTAATTTTTATCCTTCTTCTAAATTAATTGGTGCTATCCAGCCTGTTGTTTTCCCTTGATGAAGTTACTGGTTCCCATGCTGGTGCTCTCCCTCGGCACTGCCAGAACCACCCGAGACTGACAGATGTGGAGGCCCAGGCACACAAAGGGGGCACTTCCACTCACAGCAGCAACAGACCAGAAGGAATAGCCCTTTGAACTGACTCTATTTATGGCCTGACTTCCTTGCCCTGAACTCACAAATCGCTATCATCAACTTTTTTGATTAGAGAAAATAGCTGCTAATGAAAGTGTAAATGACACCGGGAGTGAATAGGGGCTTTATAGTTCCCCTTAGGATGGAGGTCTTCAGTCAGTGGGCCCTGAGCAGTGCAGGAGCAACTTGGAGCACCAGGAACAAGTGCATTATAGCTTGTCAATAGACTTGGCTGCATCTGATTAAAAATGATCACACAAAGAGGGAGGCAGAGAGCAGAGACATCTGTTGCACAAAATTCTGGGTTCCCTTGGAAATCTAATTAAATGAGGAACTTCTTGGAGACTTCAGAAATAAGCTTTTTCTGTGTCTTGGGTTGTTGACTTTTCTGTACCTGAATGAAAGAGTTTTGTGGCAGGAGAGTGGTGATGTTCCCATTGCTTTGGAAACCTCTCATTTGCTGAAGAGCTCACAGCTCAAATACCGGCCCATTTCTGAGCCTTCTATGGATGTGGGATGAGATTAACTTAACTAGCAGAAGGATAGTTGATACCTGTGAAAAATGGGGGCAGTGACAATGAGAGAAAGATGGTTTCAGGACAGCAAACACCTGTCAGCTGGGATGTTTTATTCTCCATGTGGTGGATGCAAAGGATGCTTTCAGAGACTATGGCTTCTTTTCCAGCCAGGATCCCTCTGGGAGAAGGTACATGTGACTTTTAAATAAGGCTTCAAATAAAGTCACATTAAGAAAGTTGTTCATCCTTTGCACTATGAAGCAAGTTAGATGCTTTTTCCTCAGAGGTAGCTGATTTGAGTAGTCAAAAAGCACAATTCCAAGGACACAGCCCTGTCTGTGGAGGAATCCTCTGTGCAAAGGATGCAATGCAGGCTCAGAAACCTGTCCATGTGTAGCTGTAAAATCTGCACCCCTCCTGCTCTTCTCATACCTGAGCTGCTTTCTTGCTGCTCCATAACCAACCCCTGTCTTCTTCACATCCAGTGGTGAAAGGCTCCATCCGAAATGTTTCCCATGACTCAGAGAACCACATGTCCCAGGTGGATGTCAGTGTCCAGAGGGTGTACAGGCAGAAGAACAGAATTTTCCAGCAGGATGAAGGCAGTGGGGAGTGGCGAGGCCCCATCCGAACCCTGCAGCAGTGCAAGGTGAAGAAGGGAGGTGGAGATTTCCTCTTCACTGGCAATGAACACTTTGGTGAAGCTTGGCTGGGCTGTGCCCCTCGCTTTAAAGACTTCATGTTTGTTTATCAGGCTGCCAGAGAAAGAGGAGCCAACCCCTGTGAGTTTGAGCTCCATTGACAAGAGAGACACTGTTGTTGGGACTTGAGCAATTTCAGCCCAGTTTCTGGATACTGAATTTGGAGCAGAGTTAAAACCAAGGATTAAAGCTGACAATTCCACCCAAACTGGGGCCTGGAGAATCCCCTGAAGATGATGGCTCTGTGAGCCCTGCCAACTTTGACTTTTAACCCATGTTAGTTTCTCCTTCTTCGTATCTCCATTTTCTCACAAAATAACTCTGAATTTTGAAAAGACTGTCTTTTTGGGGGGCTAGAAAGCAGCTTGTGCCCCATATTACCAAATTCTAACATGTTTGGTCTACCTACATGCCACATACATTTTCTTTAGATATTTTTCTCTCCTCCCCAGCCTCTACTTGATTTCCTTTACAGATGTGGAAACTCTCTAAGCTGGGGGGGAAAAAAACTACCCCTGAGGCAAAGAAAAACTCCAAGAGCTACTTGATTTTTAAAATGGAACTTAGCTGCTGTAAAAAGTATATTTTCTTTTCTTCCATTGAAAAACACTAAGGAGTTTAATACAAGCACAGACAAAACACAACCAACTTGACTCCTGGAAGTTCTGTTGAACTAATTTAGGATCAAGAATTGGTCAGGATGGTATTTTCACCTAATTTATCTGCCTCTTTTCAATTAGCTTTTATTATTTGAACGGTGGCTCCTCCTACCCTCCCTCAGTGCTTTGGCCAGACTCAACATAATTGCCTCTACTTTATGTAAATGGAATTGCTACACCGTAAAATGATATACAAATGTGTCTACCACACAGAGCCCAATAAATGGTGTGAATAAACCCATTATTTCCTGTGTAACGGCATCTGATTGCAGCCTGGGAAACACAGGGCTGACAGATGTGAGCCCATGACAAGGCCTGGAAAAACCTCAATGAGGGGCTCCCTGACAGGCCACAATTAATTGACTTTTGAAATGACTCCTTTTCTTTTTTTCCACAGTTCTACTTGGCTGAGCAAGATTCACAAATTGCTGTCTTGAACTTTTTAATGGGACAAAATAGCTGCCAATGAAAGTCTAAATGACATGAACTTTGAATGGGAGTCCTACAATGACCACACTGTGACACGTTTTTAACTGACATAGTGATTATTTGAGAAGTAGCAGCCACTTAATTGGGAGGGAATTGGAAAGGGGGGGAAGAAATGGGAGGGAGTCAAGAGAACTGGGTGTAGAAATACAGTGTGTTAAACACTAGCCAAATAAAATTTTATTAAATTAGGGAGCATCCTATAAATATTTTCACAGTTTCATTTCCTGGTGAGGATGTTCCCTGGGGAAGGAGATCCAGGACAGCATTTGACAGCCCAGAGGATACCACAGTCTCTGCAGCTCTCCTTTCCTCTCCCCCAGTTCGTGTACAGCTCAGTGAGTTATGCAGTAAAAGACCTGTTACTTGTACTCTGTTGGGCCTTCCCTTTTGCCTCCCTCACTGCTTTGCTTCACCTCTGAACACAGAACAAAACATTTAGAGTTGGGTTTACCAGTATTTATTGAATTGAAACTCTCACAATTCACCTTTCAGCTCCTGGAGCAATTACAGGCACAAGGACCAGATAGCATAAAATCCATGTCAATGGCCCTGATAAGGAGGTCTGGCTGACACAGCTATATGGAATAATAATAAACATTTCTTTTTCTAAATATAGTGATTTACTGATGCATTTCATTGAAGAAAAGATTCAATTTAAACAGATTAGTTTACTCTCAGTGAGCAACTGTTTCTTGATTTACTCTCATTTGTACATTAAAATGCAAATCAATCAACATCCTCATGATGTTGATTAACACCAGAATTAGTTCTTTTTCTAGATTGTCTAAATTTGGTTCTTTGTAGAATTAACAAGAGAAGTACAACCAAGATGTATGCTTCTACATATGTCTTGTTTGCAATCAGTACAGATTTGATAGTTACTGCCTAACTAAACCCACTTCAGTTGTGTTGAAAAGGCTTATGAACCATCATTTATCATCCTAACTAGTATTTTCCTAATGTTATATCATCCTGATGTTTCGATATATCACAAGATATCTGAAGCGAACCAAAACAAGTTGTCAGAAAACCAGTATTTGAAGTTCTATGATTTCTAGTCATTCATAGCACTAAAGAAAACAAAAAAAATAAGATCAGGAGTACAGTGGCAGGCTTATTTCACTGCCTGGCAGTCCAGGACACCTTCTGTATTCTGTACTGTTGGTCACTCACCAATGTCACATCTCAAGAATTCCCACCTTGTCCAACGAGGCAGAATAAAAGCTGCTCTTGGCTTTGTTTGGGTGTCACTCCAGACTGTGGCTACAGAAGCCCATAGACTGAGAGGTCACTACTGACAGCCCTGGAAAGTCAGGAGGCAGCAGAGAACAGAGACCTTCACTGCACAAACCTCTGCCCACCACCAAGGGCACAGAGTATCCTGCAGCTCCTACCTGGTGGATCTGCAGCCCTGGGGCACAGCCAAGCAGCCAAAGGATTTCTGGGAGGAAACTGCTCTTGCCCTTCAATGCTGACAAACTGGAAGGGCAGAAAACCCAGTTTGTCACTCATTGTTGGCTCCCAGCAGGTCATGCCCTCCCTCTGCACCCTTTAAAGAGTTCTGCTTAGGCTGGTAGTTTCAGTGCTGACTGTGGTTCAGAAAGCAGAGACCCTTGGGATAGTAGAACTGCTCCAGACACAGCCATGGCACTTTCAGATACACCATCAATTTCATAACCTATCCTGGCCAAAGAAATGGAAGAAATCAGGCTAATGATATCCTTGACAAAGTACCAAACCCAGTACAAATAGAGACACCAAGCCTGAATTCCCTGAAAGTCTCTCTTCAAAGCACTTTGGCTAATGTGGAATGTATCACAGATGTCCTTTTAAGCCTTCTAACAATTCCCTGCCAAACTGCCAGCAGTGCCTTTGTGTTCTATTTCACCAAGCCCCATGAGGGGAGTTTTACAAAAAGGCCAGGAAGTCTCAGGTGTGAGTTGCCCTGTTCTTCATGGGCTACCAGAAATGAGCTACCACAGTAAGTGCAGAGGCAGCAACAAGATACAGGCCCAATAACTATGAGATCCAAATACCTTGATTGCTCACAGATTGTTTTAAAGTTGTAAGTAGAAGGTACAGATTCCTCTGTACACAGTGAGAATTTCTAAAGACACACCACAACCCAAAGCAAAGAACACCAGGAGAATTAAAACTCCATCCCAGTGGGAATGGATATATATTCTCCTTTGTATTCATTCCCTGTATGTTTCAAGACTCACCTGTCTGCCCACAGGCTTCATGCAGAGAGGAAACAGCATTTTCCAGGTACTGTGCAAACTGTCCTTGGACTCCTCAAATCAGAGTCCCAAAAACATGCAAGAAATTCAGTTTCTACCACCAGAACAACTAAAGATACACTAGAAGAGAATATCCCACCTCACAAGGAGGAAAAGCTTTTCGACAGGAGACCCTGCTTTAAGTGAACAGCATATTTATGCTCCATATCCAAACCAAAAATGCAGCCCCTGAACTCCCCAGCACAAACAAAAAAACTGCAACACTGAGGAGCCTTCAGTGGGAAGATATGAAGCATATTCTGAGTCAGAAGGTGAGACAGAATGCTTCATCCCACAAACAGTGTTACCACAGGACACACACACTGCTCTGCAGGATGTCTTCCTGAAGACTCTCTGGTGTATTCCCAGCATCTGATTCAATGTCATTTATTTAATCCCTGCTGATTCTCACACCATTTCTTTCCCATCAACTCTAAAAGTCTCTGCATTTCCATCCTGATGAGATCTGTCATATTGGCTTTTACAGCTTAGTGCTGTAAGACCTGCACTTACTGATTTCAGTAGCTCTTTCTGCAGCATCTCATGGATCATACACTAAGAACACATGTATGAAGAACAGTCTGTGTACAGACAAAAAGGCAACACTGAGACCTCCTTCAAAGCCTGGAACATGAATTTGTCAAGGAATTCTTCCTGTTTCTTTCTCAAAGGGGTTATTGTTGCCTCTGGAACACATTCATTTTGGGTCCCCTTTACAGTAAACCACAGCAGCTACTGAAGACATTTCAGAATGGTTCCTACCATGACTTTGATTTTACAGCAATCAAAGCCTTTGCAGAACCTTTCATTGTAGTTTTTACTATCATCAGCATTTTGCTAATTCCCTATATAAAGGCTTTAACAATTCAGACCTAAAAATCAGCAGATTTCCCAAACTGCCTAAAAGAGCTAATAATTTTCATCTCAACCAATCAACCTTTGAGACTTTGAGTTGGATTACCTACTTATGAGTACTTAGTTAACTAAACTAAGACACGAGACCTTACTGTTTCATTTGACAGAGAGAGAGAATGGTGCCACTGGAGAACAACCAGAAGGCAGGGTACAAGGCCTCGGTGAACTGGGCTTTGAATTTATAGATCAGGTTGTGCTTCTCCCCCACGGCCATGAAGATCACGAAGCCCCCCTCGCAGTGGAGCAGCACACCGATCCTCGTGGCCTTTGTGTTGGGTAAGCACTTTTCCACATCATTGTGCCACGACGATATTTTGGAGTTGAGCCACTCGATGCACCAGGAGCTGCTGTTCCTGCCCAGGCGGCTCTCGGGCCCCTGCCTGGCCATGCTGCCATAGCACACCCCGATGCCACAGAAGCTGTTCTGCTGCAGCTCCACCTCCCAGTAGTGGACGCCTCTCTTGAAGCACTGGAAGCCCAGCACCTGGCGGCAGTCGGTGAAGCGCTGGGGGTGGTAGTTGTGACCCACAGAGGCGTCTGACACAGACATCCTGGTGTAGTTCTCACTCAGGATCACGTTGTTATGGGCTGTGTTGTAATCCAAGGTGATATGAGCAGCATCTGCAATGACACAGATCATGTGAAGGCACTGAAGAGAAAAGCACTTTTATGTATCCTGTCCTGCCTAAGCATTTGTCCCCACGCATGTTCATCTCCCAGGTCTGCTCTCCTGCTCAGTGCAGGCAGTTCTTAGGGCCACACTAACAGCTGCTGGATTCAAATGCAGCTCCATGTTACACAGCAGGCAAACAGAGGGCCAGTTTCCCTCCCTCCTGAATCCCCAGGGGATTCCTTTAGCACTCAAAGAACTGCTGGCAAAAGAAAGGGATCTTTGATGTGGCAGCAAAAGGTATACTGTGTTGTACAGCATCTTAACAAGCCATCCTGGGCTCACATAAAGCCTGCATTTCATGTTAAAAGAAATCCAGTTCATTACACTATTTCTAGGCTACCCTAATGCCATCATATTGGGGGACACCAATGCCATTACTCAGAAAACTTCATTTATCTTCATAAACAAATATTGGAGACAAATTTGATTCACCTAGCAAAAGAGATACTTAAAAACCTCCTGCCCCCTTTTTCCTCCAGAAATTCCCTTCATTTGTAACAACCAGCTGATGGCTTATTAAGCTAAAAAAAACCCCTCAGAAGTGTTTCTGTCAGGGGACTACAGCTACTGCTGTAAGAGCCAAAAGTTCATATCTAAGTAGTGTAATGTTGAGTGTCTTACATTGCAGAAGTTCCTCTCTGGATTTCTTCAGAAAGCTGCCAATAAGCTCTTGAGCTGCAGCAGCAGTTGCAGTGGTTGGTGCTGTGTTGGCAGAAGAAAAGAGTTTGGCCAGTTGGGAAGAAACCCTGCACACTTAACACACCATCACAGATACCCTCAGGCTGGAGCTTATCTGGATTAGCCTCCTGTTCCATGCCAGGTTAACTTCAATATTACCTCAGGTTATTCAATGTCTTGTCAGGTTTTGAAAATGCCATTGCCTCTGGACAACCTTTCAGTGTATCCCTAGTAGGAGCCTTCTCAGAGCAAGAGGTGAACCTTACACCAACACTAATGTCCATCTCGCTCAACACACCAACACCAGTGACCATCTGATTATTATTTTAAGAGCCATCAATGAAAATTAGAATAAGCATGCTGAAAGTTTGGACTTACCAGCTTTGACAGGTTTCTTTTTCTCCTCTGGAGGGGGAAAAAAAAGAAGTAGACTGTGAGTTCTACTGGGAATGAAAAGCCACTGGTAAGACTATGTCAGCTGTAACACCATCATCCTGGCTCTTCTGAAGCTGCAGCAGTAGATGGAGCTGGCAGTTCCACACGTTGAAGCCAGGTACAAATACACCCACACTGCAAAGCTGCACAGGAAGCACAGCCTGCTATTTGCTCCCTATTTCACAGGGTCATAAAAGCCTGGAAGGAGCTCAGTGTCTCCTCAGGATGCAGCGTGTTCAGCCAAGTGGCACCTGTTCCCACGAGGCACAGACTATTCCTCGTCTTTTTTCAACAGAACTTCAGTGCAGCAACAGGAGCTACAAGTCTATTCAACTCCATCTTCCCCAACAGACCTCTCTGAGTGTCCACACCCAAGGCTTGTGAATGGAAAGGGCCATTTGTCTAGAGCTCTGTGGGAGTAGTAGTAGTTTCTTAACACTTGGATTTAGTTCAAAAAGAAAATATGAAAGATCTTCCAAAAAGTGCCCATGAATTCTGGTATCTGGACAAAACAACACTGAAAGGCCCCAGTATAACCTGCCACGAAGGCTCTTCTCCATTTTCCCAGCCCTACACTGTAGGCAAGATGTGGCCAGCAATAAGGCTCCTTTAATCACCACTTACTGGTATCTGCCTCTGCCTGTGGAGTGGCTGGAGCCTGGGGAAGGACCTTCTCTTTGTGGAAACGATCCTGTGAGGGAGCACCTAAAAAACCAGAACATGAACAACTCATAAGCAGAGTTCAATACATAGAAATTCATCGAACAAGCCAAAAGGTTTGGTACAAATTTAAAAACCCTACAAGAACCAGAGGGTTGGGAGGCTCTGCTTTGCTTTACACACTGACACCACTACAGGCTGATGCACCACTGGACCTGTGCTGTTCACTGCTTTTCAGCTCACAAGGAATCTACCACTGAATATCCCAAAGCACCCTCCCTTTCCAATGCCAAGGTGCTCATACAGATAATCACTGCATCACCACTACAGCAAACAGCTCTTGGGTAACTGCTTGAACTCTTACTTAATAGTAAAATCATAGTTAGGGGAGGATGATTTCCTCAGTACTTACGTGGCCCAGGAGGCCTTTTCCCACCAGAGGTCTTGTTTGCAGGAGCTGCTGGAGGAGTTGCTGGAGGGCCCTTAGTTTTCCCAGTAGGTCTGGCTGCAATGGCAATATTTAACATTATGCTTGGTATTGCCAGTACATAGAAATGCACAGTAATGCATCAGTGAGGACATTTTTTCATCTTATTTCTCAGTTATGTGTGAAGTGATGCTCAGCAGAGATGGAAAGTGCATACCCATGCCACAGTCCAAAAGATAGTTTTGCCTAACCCAGTAAGCAGGGCTTTGTTCTATAACACTTACACAATCAGCACCTTTACAGCTGGTTACCAGAGCCCCACCAGAGTAAAGCATCTCATCCTTCCCTGAAATCCACATCCAAGCCTGCTACATAATGACACCATAAATTACTCCAAGAAAGAAAGGCTGAGTTGTGCCAGAAGGGCACAGGATCGTGAAACTCATCAACTTATCTAAGCATTGGCAACAGTAAAGAGGCACTGGGATGTTTTGTCTTCTAATTTAGCCCGGACGGTGATGTTTTTGAGGAGGACTGCAGAGGTTGGAAGACACAATTATATTTGTTGCCTTTTTTTAAAAATTTTATTCAGATTGAAAAGAGAAGATCCCTCATTTGAACTCAGAGCCAAAGCAGAAAATGCCAGTTTTCTCAGTGATACAGTACCTTCAGCTTTTAGATCCTTAGGCCGAGGAATTGAAAGTTTCAATGTTTCCTTGAGACTAACAGCTGACATAAAAGTGTAATGCATCACATTTTGGTCCATTTCAACTACAGGAACGAAAGCCTCTTTTGGTGTTATTAGTTGCAGTGCTGCTGCTTTCTGAAATGACAAATGAAAGACTTGGGCAGACCACCTTGTGTAGCACACGCAATAAAATATAACCAAGTTAATTTAAGTGGGGTGGAGTTTGTGCATTCATCTCAAATTCAAAGGAGCAAATGCTACAGTTGGACACAACCTATGACAAAACTTCATTAGCAGCCCACATGCCTTAATTCCCAAGTGGTATCTGAAACAATGAGAAGGACCTGCAGCACCTCATGGAGGTGAATTCTCTC